>JAUMHP010000044.1:1572169-1587709 GCA_032361065.1 Enteromius trimaculatus | reverse complement strand
TACATCCACGTTTCACACCATTATTGCAAAAAAGCAATCAGTTCGCTTCATAAGACTTCAATATATCATCAAGAACATCAGGGGATTCATTTTGCGCTGTATTGTATGTATTTTTTTGACTCTCGAGATGACGGCAGCCATTGACTTGCATTATATGAATCAACGAAGATCAGAGTTTCAGCTAAATTCTTCTTTGCTGCTGTACTGAAGGGTAAAAGATGCTGGTTTTGAGGTCAGTGTTTGTTTGTTTGTCTGTTCTGTATGCAACATCTACACCACAAGCTGAATAACTAGATTAACCAGAACGACTGCGAGTTAACGTTTAATCTGCTGTGATGACCCAGCATCTGAACTCTTTGAGGAATGACAGTGAAAGCTCATCAGCTTTGAAGATAAACCTCTAAACGATAATTATCAACACTCTTTTGTTTCTGTTTTGCAGCATGTTATGCAAAGAACTTTGGACCCAAAGGATTTGGATACGGTCAGGGAGCAGGAGCTCTGGTTCATGCTCAATGATCACGACTTTGTACATTACTTTATTATTATAACACACTCATTTCAAAAGAAGAAAAGGATTATTTTGCATAAAGAAATTGAATTCTATTTTCATGACAATAAGCACACTTAGTCTCTTTCCATTAATGTAAGACACTGATTTTAAATCATTTATAGGAAGTACTTCATTTATGTTAAATACTTTGTATTATATTAGAATGTGTTAATTTTAAATATCAGTTATTTTTCTGTTATAAATTAATACAAAAAATGTCACAATCTCAAAAAAAAAAAAAATTATATATAATATTTCATAGCGGCTCTAAGAAATAAGGTTAATTTGTATATCTTTAAATAAAATGAATTACCATTTACACCAACTACAGGGTGCTAATTGTTCATAGAGGACATTTCCTCCCAGATTCTCACTACCATATGCAAATCATTGATTTTTAAATTATTTGAATGCAATATTGAATACAAATAATATTTTTATACTTGTATTTTTTGTCAAACAACAAAACCAGAATATTAAAAAGAAATTGGGTAATTTTCTTAAAATATTTAACTCTTTACAGAGTGTTAGTTGCTTATAGAGAACCATTAAATGTTATATTTTCCTAACGATTAAGCCATATTTTCCATTTATAATTACCATAATGTTAACATTTAATCAGAACATAAATTAAAAAACATTTAAGTATAATTTATATAATATTTTAATAAAAATACTATATATATATATATACTATAATATTGTTGTCATGAGAATCATTCAAAAAATGGTCCTAAAAAATCAGGTTAATTTTCTTTATGCAAACTATTCTACTGTTTCGTTGTACGAGCATCTACATTTAGGAAACAAGCGTGTTCAATGTAAAATAAACCCTTGTTTAAGTGCACTTTGCTTCTTATTGAAAACTAACGCACGGGCCTTTCACCTTCGAATGTTTTATTAATAAAGCCATTAAAATTGAACCATGCCCAATAAGTTACATCTGAAGCAGAGTAGGGTGACGTCCTGATCTCAGCTGAGGCACTGGAGATAAGCATGTGCTTTTCACATGGTGGGAAAACAGCCGGCCAAACCGTAAAGGCAGAGGAACAACAGAGTGAATATATTCTCTAAAAACAGTGTCACATGTATGAATGAATGACCGTCACTGTGCCTAATCCCAGTATTACAGCACAGGGCCCATCTACCGCGTCTGCTCACGTCTACTTCTCTGGCATTTACAGTTTGTACATCCAATGGTACAACAAACCCAGCAACGAAACATACCAAAGAAACCCTTTAGGCTGAATATTAATGGGACATTCAGATATAATACATCTGCAGAGATCCGATAGGCCGTAGAGCATGAGGGACACACGAGAACGATACACACATCGGGTTTAAAATGTAAAAACAAACTGAAAATACTAAAAAAAACAAAAAAAACAGTTGCAAATACTGAACATTCACTATTTACAGATGGGGCGTCTTTCGGATGACAGGGTGATCACTATGTCCAGGCTTTACACATGCAGTGGAGACTTGCAAGGTCAAAGGTCTATACACAGCAGTGCCAGACGCCACTAAAAGCTACAGTCATACACTTTGATAAGTCGATTTTTTTAGTTTTTTCTCTTTTTGGTAAGATAAAAAAACGAATCAGGAGCAGCTTCAACTAACACAGACGAAAATAAAAAAACCAACGCAAGTCACTCACAGAATAATCAATCTAGTCCGTTTATGTACAGATGCACATTCTTTACATCAGTTCATCCTGTCAGCTGCTGCCATGACAACGCCACACCGACAGGAAGAGGAAATGGAGGAGAGCAAAAGGGGAGGAGCTTCCTCTTTTTACGTAAACATGATCCCTCGGCGACGCTGGGGAAATGAGCTTGCTGCTTCAGTAACGGCGAACAAAATGAAAACATAAAAAGATCAGTGCACTGCTGTGGGCAGACGAATAACGTCGCTGCCACAAAAAAAAAAAAAAAAGACGGAAGGAGCCCCTCTGGCGTGTTAAACGGCATCTTCCTTTAAGTTCATACAGCTATCAGGTCCACTTAATGGCTTTTCAACAGCATTTCAACTTTAAATGTGTACACTTCCTAAAACTACTCATAGATAATAAATATAGAGGTTCACATACGAGCGTGTTATTTCTTGTAAATGCGGAGGGAACCTGGATTAATCTCGTAAACGCATCAAGAACTTGCTCAGAAAACAAGTTTAAAAAATAGGTTTAGTTTAAAGTAAGCCTGGTTTAGGTGGTAAACTTGTTTCATGAAGCAGGTGCCAGGTCACATTTCAACCGAAAATGTAAACGCATAAAAAAAAAAAAAAAAGAGATTGTGTATGTGTATATATATATATATATATGTATGTATATTAGAAAGTGTTTTGTATTATTGTTAAATCGATGTAAATTCAGCACATTTGTCTTTCCCCAGTGCTCATTACCATCATGCGTCCAGGTGTTTTTGTTATGATTGCAATACAGTATTTTTGTTTTGCATTAAACAACGGCTATAATACAATGATTTTAAAAAACTGCATAATTTAAAGGCAGTATAATATAAATACTTGAATATTTGAATACAATAATAAGGATGTTTTTGTGCATGATGGTAATGAGAATTATGGAGAAAATGTATTTAATTTTCATGAAAACGCTAACATTTTCTCCCAACAACATATAATCTGAATTTTCTTTTTATTTTTTGGGTGAAAGATGACCCGGCTTGATCTTCTCAACACGTTTCGTGGGATTCAACCCAGCTAAACTATTAAACATGCTGCAAATGTACATATATGCTAAAATGATGACCTCCTGATACCATAAGTACTCTTCGAAAAATACTACATAAATAGGTTAAAATAAATATGTTAAGTCACATTATATAAACAGGGCATCTCTTTAGTCGCATGAATGCCTGCCTGTTTTGATCTGATTCACGATCAGACGAATCAAGGCAGCTTAAAGGAATCGTTCACCTAATGTTATTTACTAACCATCATGTCGCTTCAAACATATGCGTATTAATTCCATAGAACACAAAAAAACACACTTTCTACTTGTACGGAAAAGAGCAGCTTGATTATTCTTCTAAATATCTTTTTGTGTTCCACGTAAGAAACTCAATCACACGGGTTTGACGTGACACGAGGATAAATAAACAATAATAAAAGTCTAATTTTGTCCCGAACGATCCCGCAAATGCTATTACGCCTGACGCTTTTGCTATGCTAATGCTCATTCCTACGCAAAGTTCCACGTCGAATCAGAATCTCGCGCACGACGAAGATCCGATATCGTAACAAGAAAGGGGTCACAGGAAGAAAACCAAGGTAAAATGAAAAGCAGTCGATGTGCGAAACGAAACACAAACGTCTCTGCTGACCAATCGGGATCCGTCTCTGATGTCATTAAACTCCTCCTCTTCCTGTTCCTCGTGTCCCTGCGTCTCGGGTGCAGTGGGCGGGTGGAGTTGGTGACGGTAACCAATGACAGCATGCGTTATTATCCTGACTGGGTGAGGTTTGCAGTCTCGGTGAAGGAGATGGTCCCGGTTTGAGCAGCACTTCCCCTCTTCTCCCTCTCCCTCTGCTGCTCTTCACCGCGCTACACCAGCTGGTATCCTGAGCCGGACGTCTGGTCGTACTCTATTGTGTACTGCGAGGTCCAGTCTACCGCCACGGGCCGCAGCAGACCGCAGCAGCGCAGCTCGAAGAAATCTATGAGGTTCCTCATACAGCCATGACTGAAAACACAGGGGTAACGTTAGAGGAGCGACTTCGATTCCAACTTAGTTATCTTGAATCTAAGTGCTGTGTATATTATGTTTACAAAAATATTAATAAAAACACAGATAAAAATATTTAATTTTTTGTCATTTTAACATGTTTTGTTATTCATTTTGTAATTTTTATTACTTATTATTCAAATATTTCTAAGTAGATTTTATTTTGTTGTTGTAGTAAAAAAAATAATACTAAAAACAAATATCATATTTTAATAAATAATAATAAAAAATTAGTGGTCAAACGATTAGTCGCCTCCAAAATAAAAGCTTTTCTTTACATAATGTGTGTGTGTATTGTTTATATTTGTTATGTATATATAAACACACACAGAATATATTCGTTAAATATTTCCATGCATATATTTATGTTCATGTCATTTATATATAAATATTTTTTTCTTAAATATATACACGTGTGTGTATTTATATATACATGTTAAATACGCACACACACATTATGTAAACAAAAACTTTAACTTTTAATAATTTGACAGCAGTAATTTTAGTTTTTAGTAGGTAATTGTAATAGTTAAGTTTGCTTGAAAAACTGATCTTAATGATCTACTACTTAAACTTATTATTATTATTATTATTATTATTCTGAGTCAAATTTTAACATGCATCTCCTCCTACAGCTTTCAAGCTAGAACCACGGAACTCGGCACAGACCTTCTAATCATGTTAGAAACATGCTAATCATGCTAGAAACTTGCCAATCATGCTAGGAACATGCAAGTAACTTGCTCCTCAAGCTAGTCATGCTAGCAACATGTTAGTTACGTGCTAATCATGCTAACAACAAGCTAGTAACATGCTAATCATGCTAGAAACATGTGTAGTAACTTGCTAATCATGCTAGCAACATGTTAGTTACGTGCTAATCATGCTAACAACAAGCTAGTAACATGCTAATCATGCTAGTAACATGTATAGTAACTTGCTAATCATGCTAGCAACATGTTAGTTTCGTGATAATCATGCTAACAACAAGCTAGTAACATGCTAATCATGCTAGTAACATGGTAGAAACTTGCTAATCATGCTAGAAACATGTATAATAACTTGCTAATCATTCTAACAACATGCTAATCTGTCTATCCATAATCTGATTTAGTAATCTTACTATTTCAGACTGAAAACTCAATGTGTTTTTATACTCATTGCATGTTACTAGCATGATTTCTGTATACTATTTTAAACTCTCTAGCTAGGTTTTTTTCAAGCCAACTTAAAGTTTGCAACAAACTTTATTATCTAGTTTAACTTAGTGAGTGCTGCCAGCTCAACCTGAAATGATTTAAAGGACTCACTTGAAAGGACTCTCGATGGACGTGGCTGTAACTTTAAAGTGCTTATATCTTCTGGCGTTCATGCGCTCGTTTGTAGTGATGCCCAGAACAGCGATCTATGGAGGACACATCAAAAACACAAAGTCTGTTCCAACCCTAGTGAGTCGAGCTAAACAAAGGCCACTGGAAATGCAGCCCAGGTAGGCAGCTTTCTTGCTTTAGTAACAGAACTGGACCGGAGTGTGTCTTACCTGGTAGAGCTGGCACATGATGAGCACAGCGACCCACATGAAGTGAAACACACTGTTGAGAAACATCCAGAACATCCACGGCGAGCAGGTGGCGATCTGGGTGATGTAGATCCAAAAGCCGTCTTTAGTGTAGCTGGTAGCACAGTGAATCCTCCAGTCTGCAGAAACAGTTCACAAAAAATGTATACCATTCTCTTTTGAAATTGATTTATATGCATTTATCTTGATCATATAAAACGATGCAAACCCAAGTATACTTACAGCAAATGCATCCATATATCATCCAACAGATCATACACAACAGGAAGAACAAGTAGCCCATAAAGTAACGGTGGTTTCCACTTCCTGTCCGCAAACAACGAGGAGGAAAAAAAGAAAGGAATGAGTCATATCTGCCGCTTTACATTCCCTCTCCTATCTTCCTTTGGCTCAAATTAGTCCAAGATGCTAAATGTGCTTTCTTCACAATATCCTGGCCAATCTCTGACTTTTCATGTTAATGTTGGGTGGAAAAGCATGTGAGCTGGATGGTTGGTGGGACTTAATGTAGATATATGACTGAAAAACTCACCCACGCAGTTGCCGACCCACGGGCAGTGGTGATCAAACTTGGCGATGCATCGATTGCAAACGGCGCAGTGTTTCGATCTGATTGGCTTCCGTATCTGTGGAGAACAAGCTGTTAAAGTGAGTGTTTTAATGCTCGGGCACCTCGATGGAAATTGCCATGCAAATCAGACTGCTGAGCTATCGGCTTGCCTACACCGACTGTGATCAAGCAGCGGTGAGCAGAATAGAATAGTCATAATTACCAAACAGGTGCTGCAGAATATGCTGAGATCCAGACAGCCTGTTTCTGCCAGTTCAACTATAGTCTGAAGAAAAACAGCAGAGCAGATTTACAGTTTCTAAAGAAAACGAGAGTGGTGCTTTGCTGTGCATAAAGTTAAAGAGCCCTGAATCATACCTCAGCAATGGATGCTCTGCAGTGAATGGGTGCCGTCAGAATGAGAGTTCAAACAGCTGATAAAAACATCACAAGTCCACACCAGTCCATCAGTTGGCTGCCAAGCCAAAAGCTGCATGTTTGCAACAAACAAATCCATAATTTCTGGCCCAAATATACATCCATAATCAATAATTCCTCCGGTGAAAATATTGATTGTCTTTGGTCTTCTTACATCAAAATCCACCCACATATTTATTTTGTAAATTTGGCTTGTAAACAGTGCTTGATCAATACATAGTCCTGTGGTGGAGACTGGAGCGGTGTGGATTATTGTCAGCTCTCATTCTGACGGCACCCATTCACTGCAGAGCATCCATTGCGGAGACACTGATGGAATGCTACATTTCTCCAAATCTGATAAAGAAACTAACTTCACAAATCTACACCTTGGATGACCTGAGGGTGAGTACATTTTATCTGCAGATTGAGATTTAACCTTTTTCTTCTGCTCCTCAGATGCTTTGATGATACCGGGGTCGGACTTCCAGGACTTGCCAAAGTTGTAGAAGAGAGCCAGACTGTTGAGCAGGAAGGGCAGGTGGATGGTGACGAAAGGGAGATGTGTGGAGAGTTAAGGAAGTTATGTTTAGATGAGCAAAAGCGCAAAAGAATCAGCAGGGTTAGTACAAGTTTTGAATCCATCACTCAGACTAACTGATTGACTGAAAATGTAAAATAATGATTCATTCACAAATGTTAAGATAATAGGTTGTAGTCCTATTAAAAGTTCAAGTTTAGTAAATTCAGGGAAATGTACTTTTTCTCTTCCTGTATGAACAGAACATACAGTTCAACAAATGACTTTTTAAATTGAGACTGAAAGTTCCATGGAACTCTGAGCTGCTACATTTGAATTATTTTTTTTAAAAATGTAACATTTCCTGTTTGTCTTGTGGCTTTGGCATCTGGAGGTAACGCGATCGTCTCCATCAACCAGAGACAAACTACGTCCAAAAAGACACTGACATATGCAGAAAATTTGTTTCTCCTGTAAGTGGGTCGGTGGTTTCGCTGAGCTGCATACAGGCAACAATTACAGCAGGAAAGGAAAAAAAAAGCTCAATTCTCTGAGGAGATGCTCTATTGTTGGATGATAAAGGCGAGAAGGAAACGGAGCTCTCGATCTGATTTCAGCTGGAGGCTTTGTTTCTATTCCTGAAGCACCTGGACACACGGCGGCTCTGTGGCTCTCACACTAAACATCACTCCACTACCTCCAATTACAGCCACACCAACCAAATCTCAGCAGCTTCATTCGACAGGCACATCCAGACATGAGTCACGTCTTGAGGGGTTCGCTCAGGGGATGAGAAAATGCTTCAGCTTTGGGAAGAAATCCTATTTTCCCACTAATGTTTGACAGCACCATAACCACAGAAATGCAACATTGTCATTACCAGACAAGAACTCGGCTTTCTTGTGTTTGTACTTGCTTTCTCTCACACCTAACGGTGGGCGTCATGAACAGAATCTTATATCACAGTAGGAGTAAATGATATATCACAGTCATCATTTATAGCACAATATAGTTATTTTTGCTGGAAATTCAACAGAAGACAGTTTCTATAAATTAAACAACTATAGAGGAATGCCAAAAGTTATATAATCCACATCTAATTTGATTATTATTACTTCTTGATAAAACTGAATTAATAATTCTGATTATTCAAAACGACGGCTTAATAATAAAGCCCCCTTAATGCAATAATTCACATGAAAATTCAAATCTACTGACCTTCTGTTTATAGGAACAGGTTCGGGGAAAAAAACATGCTCACCAATGGATCCTCTGGAGTGAATGGGTGCCGTCAGAATGAGAATCCAAACAAATCAATAATCCACACGTAATCCTCAAAATGTTAACCCTCATTCTGACGGCACCCATTCACTGAAGAGGATCCATTGGTGAGCAAATGATTACATTTTCTCCAAATCTGTTGCATTTCACTTTGCGTCCATCTCTCCTGTAAATAATAAATAATAATAAAGCTTTACTCCACACCAATAAGCATGTGGAAATATCTACCAGTATTAAACATATTTCTATCACTGCACAATTCCTACTGTTTATCCGCCCAGCCCTTCTCTCACCCACACTGGAGCACTCGAGGTGTCAGATACACTACATTTATGGTGCGAGTCGCTCCTGAGAAACAAATTCAGTGGAAAATTAGGCACATCCATGTCAAGCCTGTCAAACAGGACGCATCTGCCTAAAGTTTTACACGTCAACACAACTTGACACAAATTATAACTCACTAACTCAAGTCGGCATAAATAAACCGTGGGTGAAAGATGGATATTTTCATGAAGTGTGAATGAATGCTACTACACATACTGCTACTTTCATCATCAATTCTTTTCATCAAGCTTCTCTACCAGATCATTTTCAGATCTTTCAACACTGAAAAGTGATATATCCCATATAAACTGGGTCACTTCAGCAACCCAGTTTAAGTTTCATGTCGGGAAAACAACAGAGAGAGAAAAAGAAGACATTTTCAAAGCAAGATATAGAATTCTTTAGCTCTTGGATAAAAAGCTGACCTGGATTCCAGCTGTCAGAGATTTTATATGCATGCCAAACAATTTATAAAATGGATGCTTATGTGTATCCCTAATGATGTTGTGTCAGAAGAACTGAATACAATATTCAGATTAAGCGGGTTGAATCCAACTGGAGTTGCATCATGATCATCAAACTGAAAAGGATATCATTCCAGAACCAATAAAACCAGGTGATGTACATCCAGAATTTAGTGGCCAGGTAGATGCCCAGAGGAAGAGCACTATGCATGGAGTGATCAAAGAATGACCTACAAGCAGAGATCAGATTTTAGCGATTCAGAATGCATTATAAGGCTGAGCAGCACCACAGATGGGTGAAACACTGTCATACTTGGACAGAAACTGCACGACGAGCCACACCGCTGCATACATCACACCCTTGATGAGCCAGGAGTCAATGTCCAGATCGGCGATAAACCCCACCAGCCAGATCACCAGGAATGGAGTTCCCAACATCACCTTCTGCCTGAACTCCTGCAGACGGACAGAGAGAGACGTCTGAGCGCATGCAAGACATTTGGATTTCTCCTTGATCGATCGGTTGCTCTACCTTGTCCATTTTGAGCCGCTTCAGGTACGAGGGACTGTCGTAACCTTTGGCTTGTCTGGCCTCCTGCAGATGATTAATCATCCACACATTTTTCCTCTGTTTGGCCAAATCCAGTGGCGTCTCCCCCTGCAACCAACAAGATGTCAAGTACACCAGTATAGCTAGAACTATTATACATTTACGTTCATTGAAATAAAATAAAATTAAAATCAAGAAAATTAAAACTAAATGTAAAACTAAAAAAAAAATAAAAAAATATATATATATAAAACCAGAAAACATACATGACAAAAGCATATAACCAAATGATTAAAAATAAACAATAAAAAAAAACAATCAATAAAAAAATATATAATAGCATATAAATATTAAAATAAAACTAAGCAGAAATTACGCTATTTAATTTAAAGATATTACGTACTTAATGACTGCAATTGAATTTATATTAATTTTAAATATTTACTGAATTCATCTTAAATGTGAAATAGATTTATACTCTGATTCTGTACTCCTATTAAACTATTTACCACAAATCAAGAAGTTTAAAAATATCAGATAAAAGGAAGTGAACACTATAACCAAAAATACGCACTGTCATTTGCTGTAAAAGCGCACTACGATATTTTCATAACACGGCAAAAAAGCATTTACATCCCTAACAAGGTTTGTGCCACTAAATATTTAAAATGCATATTTGCTGAATGCATACAGTATGTTTGCTGTTCAATTATCAGACCGGACGATTAAATGAAGAAGACATGAAACGGATAGAGAAGGAGAATGGATGCCAAAATAAAAGTTCTGCATTCAGCAGAAAGAAAACTTTCCAGCCAACTGCAATAAAAAATAAATGGTTTTACTTCATTTTGCTGGTCTCTTTAACACATTCTGTAGAGTACAAGTGACTGTTGACTCTCATTAGACTGTTAGCCGAGTAAACTGGTAGGGTTAGGGTGAAAATAATTAAACACTCCACACGCTTGATTTCAGTTTGCTAGTGTAGGACTTCACCTTGATGTTCTGCGCGTCGACATTAGCATTGGCCTCCAATAGCAAGCTGATGACGGTAGTGTTTCCAGCCAGAACCGCCCAGTGCAGAGAAGTGTTCTTATGATACTTATCACCCAGATTCACCGACACGTTAAACGTCAGCAACAGCCGTGTCGGGTCAACACTGCAGAAATCACATCTAATTAGCTTTACATCTGGCAACGGCAAACAAAATACATTTCCTATCACAATACACACACACACCTGTGCATCCGATAAGCCGCCCACATCAGAGGGGTCATGCCATTCTGATCCATCATATCCACATCCTGAAAAATACAACACAGAGAGGACTTAAAAGAAAGATCAAACACAGGTCAAAGGGAATGTCGTAAACGCCCCCTGCAGGCTGAAAATGGACTAAGCACAACAAAATGCATGATCTTTAGCATGAACAGTATTGAGAGATAGGGCATCTTCCTAAATAGCTTCACTCATAGTGAAATCTCATTGGCTCAAAATCACAATATCCTGATTGGCTGTGAGAGTGCCAGTTTTTGTTCTGATGAGATCAGAGCGTTTTACCTGTCCTTTGGCAATGAGATACGCCACAATGGAGGTGTGTCCAAACTGTGTCGCCAGATGCACACAACTGCATCCCTCGCCGTCGATGAGAGACGGATCAGCACCGTACTTCATTAACTGCACCACCATGGAGAGATGGCCTTGTCTGAAGGAGAGAGAGAGAGTGTGCATCAATAAAACATCACACACACTCTACACATGCATGCATTACTGGCATACTTGCACCATTTTTGCAGTGCTCACATTATGCATCACATCTCACAAACTACAACAGAGTGTAATGCATCTCACAATATCATGCACAACTATGCACTGTTGATCCCTGTTTTAGTGTAATATACAGGTATGGACTATAATACTATTTGTTTAATTAAAAATAAATAAGTAAATAAATTTTTTTAACTTCATTTATGTTTTTTCCCCACTTATTTCTATTTCATTAACTTAATATTTCAGTTTTTGCAATTGTAGTACATCAGTTTTTTCTTTCAGCTTTATTTGAATTAACTAAAAATTGATTGATTTTAATTTAAGCTGCAGTAATATTGTTTAATTTTTTTTTATTTCTATTTAGCTTTAATTTCAGATTAAATTTTTGTAATTTTAGTAGCAGAGTTTAAATCGAATATTTACATTTAATTTCAGCTTAACCTTAACTACTTAAAGTTTTAATCTAAGCAAGTCTTCGTAAATCATAAGTTTGTCATTTTTATTATTTAAACTTTTTATTTGAAATGTACTAAAACTTTGTCAGGTTTAGTTTTTATGCTTCAACTTCAACTTTTTTATTTTTAGATAATTTGTTTACCTAATATATTATATTTAATTTCAATTACCCCAAAAAAGTTTCAATTATAATTAATGCTGGGAAACAATTAATTTCATCTAAAATAAAGGTTTTTGCATACATAATATATGTGTCTGTACTGTGTATATATATATATATATATATATATATATATCTGTATGTATATATACATTTTCAAAATATATAATGTGTGTGTTTTATACATGCATAATAAATATACACAGAACACACACATATATTATGTACCCAGTAACTTTTATTTTTGGATGCGATTAATCATTGCCCAGCACTGACCATAATTTAAGTTTGAGAAATTCATTATGCTCATTAGTTTTAATTTCCACTTTCACTTATTTCAACTTTAGTTGCTGTAATTTATTTAAGCAAATTTTTGGTTTATTATTTTTCTCTTCTTGACTCAAAAATCTGAAAGATTGTTTTAACACAGATTAACTCTGAGATCAGGAAACACACACCTTGTGGCCCAGTGCAGTGGTGTAGAGTTGAGATCTCCTCCCAGCTGGTCGACTATGGCACCTTTAGATATGTAGTACCTAAAAAGAGCAGTCAGACAGACAGCAGACGTCTAGGCTTTATCTCGCAGTTGCAAAATTGAGCAGCATAAAGTGAAGGACTGCACCAGAGCAGGCGCTTATTAAGAGGAGGATATGCACACATGCACACACAGCCTCGTAATGGGAATTTCAAGCGCTGACAGAGTAATAACTCTATCCATTTCTCTGTGTGTGTGCGGTCTTAATAACGTGAGGACAAAAACCCAGGGTTCCAGGAGAGAGCAGAGAAGGTGTATAAATGAATACGAGAGAGACGTACTTGACCAGGTCTACGCGGTTGTTGATCGCCGCCCAGTGCAGGAGTGTGACATTTTCTTTATCCGGCTGACGCACGTCATATCCGGCCTCCACCAGCTCACGGCATCGCTCGAATATCCCGTACCTGAGCACAAATACACACATAAAGCATCCCTGGACAGCAGCTTTTATCTATTTTGCCAACATTGGTGTTCGCTTTGTCGGGTCTTTTTTTGATAACTAGTGTTAGTCCTGTGTCAAATGTGCTTTTTATTTGTTATATTTCGTAAACCTGTCTTGTTTTGTTCAGCCAGGTTTAATTTGACTAAAAGTCCTGGTATTTTTTTATTACATTAATTAATGTTTTATGCCTTTGTTTGATTACCAATATTAGTGCTGGCAAATGATCAATCGCAATTAATTGCATCCAAAATATTTATGAAGTATGTATGTGTGCTGTGTATTTTTATTACAATATGTATATAGAAATACGAATATGAATAAAATATTTTTAAAATATATTCTAAAATACAGTCTGTTTGTATTTATACATATATAATGTAAACAAACCTTTATTGTGGATATGATTAATTGAGATGAATCATTTGACAGCACTAGTAAATATAAAACATAAGTTGTGTAACTCTACAATAAAAGATTTAATAGAGCTCTATAATGGGGGATTTAAACCCTTGACATTTGGCAACCTCAAACATGAAAAATCTTGGACGTCTGTATTTTATCTCCTCTTATGTTAAATAAAATTAGAGACAAATTTTGGATATACAGAGTTTTTATAAGTCATGATATGTAATAGTTTTATATAACATAAGTTTATACGTTTCTGATAATACAGAACTATGCTGCTCAGCTAACGTGGTTTTGATGGCTCTAATGTTTCGGGGGGTGTGTGTGTGTGTGTGTGGACTCACTGGGTGGCTTTGACGATGTCCCAAGTGCTGTAGTCGTCCACGTGGCTCTTGCGGCTGACGCTCTCGCTGTAGTCATGGTTATAGTGACTCTGGGGTTTAATTTCCTGAGGGAGAGAATCACAGTCAGTTCATCTCTATAGAGCCTTCAGTGAGATGGGTGAGTGATGAATGACACGGAGGATCCTGGACACAACATGTCACACCTACGGTCAGTCTCCATGGCGATGAAGAGCTTAAACACACACACACTGAAAGAGGGCCGTATCAAGGAAATCAGGATTTTCTTGCTCTTTGATGCGACTAAACGGTCATCATGCATTTTTCTTCTCTGTGCTTACATGAATGTGCAATGCTACTAATTTAAAATCAAAACAATCAACAATTGAAAACAATGATTAATATAACAATAAATTAAAAGTTATATATATTTTTAAGCAATTAGTGATATATTTTTTCATTTAATTTTACATTTTATTTATAGTGCATGGAGAGGTAAACCAACAAATGCTATTTAAATGAACGTTCAGCAAGAAAGCGGTTCAAAAAACGTTGTTTAACATTATAATTAGACTAATAAACCCTTCAGACTGCATATGCTCACAGGTCACAGGTCAGGGGGGGTGTGTGTGATTGAGATGACCAGCAGATGTCCAGAAGTCTATTGATTGGTGGGGAGGGTCCATTGTATTAAAGGCCATTCTGACCCGAACCTCCAGCTGTACCCTGTACACCGAACCCTTTCCAGTAATAATATATTTTCCCAGAAAACCTAAACGCTAAATTTGATCCATTTCAAATGCTGACATATATCTAATATTATAATATTAGACTTCAAACATTATTACCAACTTATGTTATTTAAACACTTTTTATGCTAATGCTAAAAGCATTTTTAAAATAGATGCGTAAAAAGACACCTTGAAGCAAAGGCTTGAAACAGATGCAAAGGGCAAACAGAAAACACTCACAGGACACAAGGGAAATCCTGGCAAACACAGCAAGCTCCCTTTGTGTGTGTGTGTGTGTGTGTATGTGTATGTGTGCTGCCAGGCCAGCAGAGACCTGAGACAAACACACACACACCGGTCACATATAAAGATGATAAACTGGAAAACGCAGTAAACGAGAATGCTGATTTCTAATGAGTGGTATTTCAAATAGTCCTTAAAAACGCTCATAAAATCATTAGCGAAGAGGACATGAGGGACAGAGTAACCTGGGACTGTAATAAGCAAGAACCTGCACCCCACTAAATACAAAGCCCTGCGAGTCTAGTTGTTACCTTCACAATCCATGCACCGATCCGTCTAGACATGATTATTATCAACACAAAGATTCATCCAGCACAGAAAAGATCATCCCAATCCACAACTACCTCACCACCGGACGAGGACAGCGCTTTATTTCTAAAAGGCTCTTCTAGAGGTCAGGGGTCAGTCCAACAGTAAAC
>JAUMHP010000044.1:1553572-1572069 GCA_032361065.1 Enteromius trimaculatus | reverse complement strand
ACCTCACCACCGGACGAGGACAGCGCTTTATTTCTAAAAGGCTCTTCTAGAGGTCAGGGGTCAGTCCAACAGTAAACCGGGTCATCCATCAAAAGTTAAAGATATTGAAAGTTAATTATGGCTGAACTACGACCTCTGAAATCAGGACAAAAGGCTTGCGATTCGGATATGGTAAATATCTATAAACATACTTAGGCTAACACAAGAATGTTCATCAGGAAGAAATATGAATCATGACCTTTAACATTTATTCAACTCATAAACATAAAATTTCCATTATGGAAACAGGACGATATATGGAGGTGATAATTTAGAAACAGTACATGTTTGATATGGATATGGACAAATCATTGATTTAAATATGTAGCTCACATCTCACACGCTTACTACCATTCTTAGTGCTGTCAAAATAAAAGTCCCCTCACGGTCAAAACACAAAAGCTGGTATTTCTGATATATGTCAACATCAATCTACATTATATTTACAATACATATTTAACAAGTTGCCTACAGAATACCAGTATACCAGAAAACATGAAATACTAGCAAACCAAGAATCATATTTTCATATTCATATTGACAAATGACATGAATATGATATATTGGCAAACTACAGCGAGTGCGTCACCATCAAAATAAAGGTGCTTATCATAAAAACCTGCTAAATATCGGCCGATATATCGGCCTTGCTGATATATAACCAATCAACAACTAGGCTACTCATATTATATTTATAACATATTTGTAAATGTGACATAAAAGTATGATAGACTAAACCGAGGAGCTCTCTACTAGCAGATGTGCACTTAATCCAAATGTGTAAGTCATACGCATAGCATTAATGCTATTTCAAAGATCAGAGAAACAGATCTGTTATGCAAGACATGTCAGTCCGGGCCGCCAAACAGAACGAGCATCAGGGAGATTCAGCATCACCGGCAGGCTTTTGTAACGGTGTCTGGTTGTTTCCTTCAATAGTTTTACGCCTGGTACCAGAGCAGTTGGTCTAATTCAATACGGGTCTAACGTCCCTCTTGCCAGTGAGGAAAGGAGCACTTTCAGCATCTGTGGGACCATGTGTCATAAACTGGCTTCCTATTAAAACAGGAAGACATTAGGCATTAAGCTCTGGAGAGTGTGCTTCATCAACAGCTTCTGTTAATTATGTCAGCCATTTATATCTTTAGTTCATGTCAACAGCCATAATGACAAGTCTGGACTGACCGTCAACAATCGATTTAGCGCCCAGCTTTAGCAATGCCACAGATATGCATCCCAATAACTGGAAACTTAAAGATACAAATGTTTTTTATCTCAGAATAAACATTTTATGTAGCCAGATTTCACATTTCTTTTTCTGTTTTTACATATATAGCCACAAAAGCAGAAGTGCAAAAGAAATCACACCCACAGGCTGAGATCAGAGCGGAAACATGCAATGCCACGAAGCTAAATTTGTTGCGCACACACTGTGCCTGTTCCTCTAACAGTATGGGCAACTCATTTCAGACAGACACCTTTAGTTTGCAGGAAACATCAGGTCTGATCTGATGGGTGAAGGTAAAGAACAGATGGCTGGGTCTTCACTATATGACTGTGTGGCCCCAAAGCCACCCACCCAGGTGACAAGGGGCCAAAGCATCTGAAGAAAACGAGATCATGTAGACTTTCTTTTAATTAACAGCATTGATTAACTAAAGACAAATGCACAGATTGCGTCTTTAGTAAAGGGGTTTCCTTCTGCTCTGGTGAGATTTTCACAGAACAATCAATGTTTTGGGGTATAATTGTGTCATACAACAGTTTGTATTAATTGTATTTAATGTTTAAGTAATTTCGTTGTGTGTTTTTTTGGTCATTTTTTAACTAACATATCAATAGCGTTGTGTTAATACCTTTCCAATACAAACACAATATACTGCATTTTTAAATTTCTTTTAAAAATTGCTTTTGTTTTTATCATTTTTAATATCAAGTATAATAAATATAATATTTTCTATTTTTTTTTTTTTGTTGTTATTTTATTTAAAGTTTTTTTTTTTTTTTGCGTAGTTGTCGTCATTACGTTTTAAACCAGCATGATCATTACAATACAAATACAATATATTGTTTTTTTTTATTGTTTTTTTTTAATCTCAGAATAAAATATGTTAGTTATTAATGGTTTTATTTATATATTTTTCTATTATTTTTCCATTATTTATTTTAAAATTGTATTATACTGAACAATAGGTATATAATAAACACACACACACACACATATATATATATTAGTTACTGGTTTTTACTCTCTCCTTTTCTCTTTTATCTGTCTTTTTATAAAATTTATGAAGTTTATAAATTTTTTTACTACATCAAGTTCATGAAAAAGAGAAATGTTTCCTTGGTATCTAGCCAAAGTAAGTACGCTTAAGGTTTTTATTTTATTTCTTTTTTATTTTCTGAAATAATGCTGCTTCCGATACCAATTCATCCTTGTTTTTACTTCAAGTACCACATTTTCTTCTACAATCAGCAATAGAGCAACTGGAACAATGCTCCACATCATAATATAACCTTTCGATAATCCATCACAAACCAAATTATGAGGACAGCTGAACTATTCATCTCAAACGGCCACATGCAAAACACGGTCTCGATCATGGTTTCATATTCCAGCATAAAAAAAAATAAATAAAAAAAACAGGGAACACATCAGACGGCAAACGCACAAAAGTCATTCATGTAACACTGTCCTCAGCGAATTTTGAGCAAATATTGTGTAATAAGCATTCACTTCTGTTATTAAATTGTATTGTGTCAGCCTTTACCACCATGCTTTGCTCATGTATAAACACTGCTCATTTAAAACAACATACCGCTTGACCACATAATTTTAATATACTGTACATAACAATAATAAACGAGGTCTGCTGAGATCTTCCTTTCAGTCCAACAGGTCAGCATGTGTTAGTGTGACTGCAAGCCAAAGCTCACTCAAACTACATGTGTGTGATCAGCTCTATGGTCAGTCTGAGCATGAATAATTTACAGCAGGAGGTCCCATATGAGCAAGCTGTCTCACTACACACACCAGCACTGGGCTCAGCTCTGGGTTCGCAATGAAGAAGTGTGAAAGTGAATGCAATTCATTTCCACAGAATGCCTTTTTGAGGTGCCGTGTTATAATTCAGTCATTAACCTAAAGGAGGCGTCCTGTCTATTCATCATCTACTGCACATAAAAAACTCAAGGCCTGCAAAACTTCCCTACATCTACACATCCTGGCTGTCATTTCTGTATATGTAACCCACTGGTAATAACAGTAATCTACGAAAATATTAGTTAAAATAAAGAGCCTGCATATAACTCACAACAAAACAGATCAACTTCTTTAAAAATCAGCCACACGCACTCAGACTGACATCTATAGGCATATTAATAACAAATACAACACAATCAATGAGGGTAAATGAATGCAAATGATGTGAATGGTGTCTGTCATTTACATGCAAACGCAGCACAACTTAATATGCTAATGTCACGTGTGTCACCGCACAATGTGGAATAAAAACACACCCCTGCATTAAAATACAAGATCAGACGCGCGATAACACGACAGCTATAAATATAATCTATGAATATGAAAAGCTAGCGTTAGCAGCCATGCTATTACGCAGCAGTGGGGGGGATTTAGCCCCTCTCCTTCATTGTGAGAAGTTAGCGGGAGAAATAACGCTTCTGCTGGCCGTGAAAACCCTCCGGATTCATTTAGCATCGCTGCCGTAAAGCGGCTGGATGAAGCCTGTGTTATTTACCTCGGGATGGAGGATCGGGACGCATCCAGTTTCTTTCTTAAATTCATCCAGAGCGTCCGCCATCTTGCTGATCGACCGCGCGGAGCATCACGGGA
Organism: Enteromius trimaculatus; assembly: GCA_032361065.1. Lineage (NCBI taxonomy): Eukaryota > Metazoa > Chordata > Actinopteri > Cypriniformes > Cyprinidae > Enteromius > Enteromius trimaculatus. The sequence continues at coordinate 1,568,177 of JAUMHP010000044.1, read as the reverse complement.
AAAACATTTAGGGGGCGATAAACAGGAGAAGCGCGCGTGCACGCGGAAGCAGCGCGCTCGTGCGCGTTACGCCGGTTTCACACTGCACGCGTCAGCAGGGCGTAAAAAGCGCCTGTTGTATTGCCAGCATACTTTGTTGTGCGACTGCCTTCATATTATAGTTTACACAATAAACTTGAGCAAAGTTCTCAATATTTGTATATGAAAAAATAGCAGAGCCTGTCAGCAAAAACAACTTACATGTTGTTTAGGAAATACCAGATTTTGCCATGCAAAGGAAGGCTTGTGTGCAGATATGCTAGATTGAATAGGTTACAATTTGAGAATCCAAGACATAATTAGGAAATATTTCCAAGAAAAAAGTGTATTTGGATTAAATAATTGAATTGAAAAACTAATCTTAAAGCTAACAAATTTAACAGACCTTTGAGTAAATTGTGTAAATTGTGTTTTGGTGCATTTTATTTTTGCACATGGTGAGCGTGAAACACGAAAAACATCAATTACACGATTTTATGGTAAAATCTGTTACTTTTCAAGTTAATCGGGTCAGTTTAGATCAAGAACAGCGCACTGTCACATTAATTCAGCGTCTGCGGCGCAGCATAAATAGACTCGGCGCCGAAACTATCGCGGCACCATCTCCTGCGTGCTGTGTGAACGCAATCATCTGTTAACATGGGCGCTCTGCTCCTGCTCCTGCTACCTGCTGACGCGTGCAGTGTGAAACCGGCGTTAGATTTGACCCATACAGTTGTGACAACTGGAGCATAAAACACAAAAAATTTATAGTTTGTTAGGTTAGGACAATATTTGGCTGGGATACAATTTAAAAATCTGGAAAAAACGAATTATTGAGAAAATCACCTTCAAAGTTTTGGTATATTTACAGTACGCAGTTTACAAAATATTCTCATCGAACACAACTTAATACCTTAATGATTTTTGTCATTGTATCATTTTGAATACAATGTATTGTTTGACTTATGCTTTGTGCTCCGAGTTTGTAATTATGCATATCAGTGTAACATATTATTTATTACACTAGTAATAACATTTCTTATTATTATTTTAGTTTTTTTTAATCAGTTTAAGAGAGCAATAGCTTATATGTAAAATAGCAACATTAAAATCTAAATCTCTTACAAGGTGCATCATTTAAAATATTGCAAATTGCAAATTATAGAATGACAAAACCCCATTTAATCCCTGCTCTAATAACAGATATCGATTTTTTTAAATCTTTTTTTTAACATCTGCTTTACCTGTATTATTGTCGATACATTACGTCATCGGTCTACGTCATCACTTTTTACCCCTTTTTTTCAGAAAAAACACAGACCTGAACACATGCGCGTTCAACTTTAAGTATATAAAATTTTACATAAACCATCAAACCGCTTAATTTTCTTTTTTTCTCTCTCAAAATATTTTGCTCATTCGTGGAATACAATGCGGTTATGTAATAACATATGTAATAAATCACTAAATGGTTTGTTTCCATGTTTTGACGCTCACTACCACGGGGTGGCAGCCTTGGATTGATTATATTTTTCTAGTCTTTTCCACGTTTTATTTAGTATGCTGTGTTAACCAAAATAAAAGTTAAGTAATAGAAAATGTCAAACCGAGTCCAAACAAATAGTAAAATATTTTGTGATACTGTACTATACATGTCATAACCGAATTTCCTTTACTTTTTAACATGGTAAAAAAATAAACAAACACAAACCCTACATATGATAACGTTACACGATCCTTTCTTGGTTTCACGACCCGTTAGACTTTTAATATGATTTTTAAGACCCCCCGTATACGTAACGGCCGTCTGCTCTGAGATCTGTCTGAACGTTTAAACTAAACTGACGTGATCCGGCGTTCCGTCTCAGAGAACTGATCCCAGACCTGCTGCTTATTATTTTTAGCCCTATCGAATGCCGATCCCTCGAGCGAGGCAGGCAGAACTCAACGATCGCAGATAAACAGTCTCTCAGAGGAAGGAAGACAGACGTGCGAGCGAATGCGTGTGCGGCTCTATCGCAATTCAGGGCTCTTATACCGCATCAAAACGCGTTTATGTCTCACAGTTACAGCGTTTAAGATCCCCTGCGCGAATACCTGCCAATCTGCGCCAAAACACGCCCGAGAAGTTTTAACCCATTTACTGATGGACTGATAGACGGATTCTCCTCAGACGACGCAATCTAAACAATTCACCTTTTACCTCATTCTCTCAAGCAAACGCATCTGTTTTCCCTCAGGAGGACTTCGAGTGGACAATTAAGGTTAGTGCTTATGTTTTGTAATTCTGCATTTACACACATATCACCCGTGAACTGCACTCTATGGGCTGTGTCTCAAAACCTATTGAGCCTCCTAACTAGATTGCATATTTGAGCATCCTAAGGGGTTTTGGGCGGGAATCAGCTGTTCACGCCACATATTTGAGCGTTATAGACTGTCTTAAAATACAGCAAGCTGTCGATCTAGATTTTAGTTTGGTCACCAACAACGCATTCACCATTACTATGCAAAAATATGTCATGGAAAATCATACTAGTGCCAGTGTTTTGGACACGTCCGTTATTGTAATACCATGGTGTCCCATAAGTACCTAAACAATGATGTAGTCTAGTTAGGCAGCCCACTAGGTTTTAAAACACGAGCTGCATGTTGCAGATCTTGTTGATATACATATGCTCTCATGGATCATCCTCCATAATTTAGGTCAGATTTTATATTCCTTTTTTACCTAAATGTCCTAAAATCGTCATGAGCAGGTTGAGTTCAGAGGTTTAATGCAGTGGGCATGTATGTTATGTAAGCTGAGCTGATGTGACACACTCTGGCTGTTTTTGTTACACACTTATCCATGCAGACATTCTTAATAAATATTTACAAGGGTTAACTATAGTTCACAAAATACCAAACATTGTTATGAAAGTGCAGTCATTAATAATAAATAAGGGGTCTTTATTCAAAGTGTTCTGTGCCTTTGCACAAATAAGGTTTTCTAATATCACATTTTATGCTATTAAATAAAAAAAATTGAACGTTACATAATATATTAATCAATCACTATCAGGCTATATGTGTGGAAGTGCCACGGTGTTGTTGTCATCCATCAGTAAACCCTTTTTTTTATTATTATTTATTGTACAGGACACTTCATAACAGCTTTATTCTAGTATTTTTAATAGCTTTCTTATAGTATGTTTGTTGTAAACTGTAACAATTATTTACAGTTGTAAATAAAACAAATATAATTAATGTTTTACAAGAAAATACAATTTTAGTTTTTTTTACGTCAAAATTTCACATATCATTCAATGTTACCTGCCGTTTCTTTGTAATTTTTGTAATGTATTATAGTGTTATCACTGTAAAATTTGTGATTATTTGGAGGAAGCCATGCTTGTCGTGATCAATTTCTATCATTTGTCTTTTTAATATTCCAATATGTCTGGTGCAAAGTTGACCACAACATATCAATGTGAGATTTAATGTTTTATTTACTCTATATTTACCTCATCCTAATGTTTTCATTCCGGGTAATCTCTAATTACTATGATAGTGTCCTAATAAATTAATAACATGTTACGGTGCAACATTACAGTAACTAAATATCATTTAGACGTTAATTAGGCTTTAATTACATGAATTTGACCACAAAACATACTCTGACCGACCCTGTTTAGTCTGTACTGTTGTTTCAGGCTCCGATGTCTCGGATTAGATGAAAACGGAGGCACAGAAGCAGAATCTTGTGTTTCTGTTTGTGTCTTTGACCTTTGCGTAAAGGTTCACGTTTCCACTTTCTCTTTTAAAGGCGTATTGGTGTTCAGAAACCTGAGAGTTCACTTCCACATAGCTCTCTGTGTCGCTTTGTTGAAGGGAGGTTGTGAAATTTTAGGTGTAGCTCCTGTAAGAGTTTCCTAACAATGCATGCATGTTAAATTCAGCGGGAGCGACTGCTATCTAAACATGTAATCCTAAACCTGTTGTAAATATTGTTCGTGTGCCCCTACACCCCTGATCGTCAAACACTGATGTTTGAGTCCGATAAAGATCTGCGTTCGAGATCCAAACCTCAGAAGTGCACGTCCTTGTCGCTGCATTATTCATCACTATTTGAAAAGATTGCTTGGTTCGTATAAAAGCGTGCACGTGCACAGCTCCAACTAAACATTATGAGAGACAGTGATCGTCATTTGCCTGTCAAATAGAGTTTCCATTCCTGTGTTGGTGTGCGTTACTGGCGCTGCTGGTGAGTGTGGCGTCTTATTTTGCATAGAGTTGCCAACCGAGGACACAATACAGGTTGATTCTCCATTGTTGTCCAACTATTTCTATAGATTTTTACACAACAATCAGTTTTTTTTTGTGTAAATGCATTACGAAGTAACTGTAATTTGATTACTTTTCTAAAAAGTAAAGGATTTCTCCTGATTGAAGTAGCCTTAGTGTAATAGGGAATTTAACATTAATATTTATATTTTCAATATAACCTCCCTTAAATATTTTGAATGCATGCAGTTGTAAAGTATTTAAATGAAAAAAATGAATATCTTTGGTAATGTTCAGCTGGTCCATGTTTATACGGGATTGTTATTAATTACAAATCCCAAATTCGTGTTTGCTGTGAAGTGCATTTCACGTGCGAATGAAGCAAGTAAACTCAAAATGTTCAGGCGTCCAACTACGCGTGAGTAGCGTGATTTATTCGTGCAAGTCGCATCTGTTGTGCACGTAGGGTAACGTAACGGAGCGGTAGACTCCACACGCGGTAGTGTTTTTAAAGGGAAAGTAATCGAAATAATCGCCCTAGATTATAGGTTCTGAATGTCGATTACGATTACTTTTCGATTAATTGCCCAGCCCTACTTCAAAGTGAGTTTCAGCTTCACTCTTCACACAAACGAATAAGTATTTGTCATATCAATATTTATAGGCTAGCTTCATTTTTATATATATATATATAATGAAATGCATTACATTTATTATGTCTGTGTTTATTTGAGGTTAACCTGATTAAACCGTAGCTTTACTCACTGTCTTGAATGCTATTTAAGAAAAATAAACAAACTTAAATTTACAAACATAAAACATTCCAATCATGTTTCTAAATAAACTTAATAAGGAAACGAAATGAAATACAGTCACTTTTCCATAAAAAGAAGAAATTGAATTCTACATTCTGAATACATAGAGATTATTTCTAGCATACGAAGTGAATATTTGCAGACAGTTCTCTTTTCTTTGGCACTGTGACTGTGGTCTGTCTTTGATGTTATGTTATAAAGACATCAATGTTCTTGTCGAAGTGTTTCTTCCATGTGAGTTTACTTTACACCGTAAACGCTGTCGCCATTATCTCCTGTCAGTGTATACTGTCTGGACGGACAAGGGATAAAAAGTTCAGAACTTATCGCTTTATTACGCCTAAACGATCTACATTCGGGTACTCAACAATACACCAACACTGCATTTCTAATAAATTAAAAGATCATAATTATTGAGAATTATTGTTATAATGTCAGTTGCTGCCGTTGCATTTAATTAATGTTTATAATATCGTTATTAAATAATATATCAATGTGTATTTATTCTACATTATTTATATAAATATAAATGATATTATAAATATTTAAATGTAAATATTTTGTAAATATACGCAGTATATGTGTGTATTTCTATATGCATAATAAATATATACAGTTAACACACACATTATGTAAACAAAAACTTTTATTTTGGACGCGATTATTCATGATTAATCATTTGACGGCACACAGAGATTATTTTTTAATTTCAAGAAAACAAGCAGTTTTTAGTTTCCAACACATTAATAGTTGGATTATACTGACTCTTGTTGTGAATCATTCAAAGACTCTTTGTTAATATTGAACACTTTAATCTTAATTATAAAGGCCCAGCAGTTTTTTTTCTGCCTGGTCACGAAGCGTGTGCTCAGGTGCAAACCCTCTGCACCCCGACAGAGTCGCGACGCTTCATTTATATTAATGACCTTCCCACTGACCGTAATCTCTCAAAACCTCCTTCATTTCTGCCTGAATACCAGTTCAAATGGAGTTTTAATCATCTTTAAGTCCATCACCTTCCTTATGGGTTCTCTTGTGTCCTTCACAATGTCAAAGCTGTGAGGGGTGTTTGATATCCAAAGCATGCGTTTGGTGACTTGGGAGGGTGAACAGAGTGGAAAACCGGCCTCTGTATCTTGACGAATGTATGAATCGATGATCTGCTTTGTGAGAAGGATGCTTTGTTTGTTTTGTGCTTATATCCGAAGTGATTTAAAAATAGAAACCGTTTATTTGTTTATCATAACAGTCAATAATGTTTGCAGTGCCAAATGCCAGAATGTTAGTATAAACCTGATTATTGCAGAAGTGAAGGGTGTTGTGGTTATAGGGCATTGCTCTATTGTTGCTAAGCGGTTCCTTTTTATTAATTTAATCATGTATTTTTAAATTATTGTTCTTATGTTAATTGAATATTTATTTATTTATGTTTTAATTTTTTTGTGTGTGCCTTTTTCATGTTTTATTACATGATTATACACTTTTATTTTATGATGCTTATTGTATTTCAAGCAATGACATTTTTTTTAATGTTTCTAAATAGTTAAATAAATAAATAATAAATATACACACCACACACTGACTAATACGCAGACTAATATTTTATTTATAATAATTTTTTATATATATATTTTATTTTTCAAGCAATATACATTTCTCTTTTCAATTAATATATATAAATATACATATAACCACCCACACGCAAACACACATACATGTTATATTAAATTATATTAAAGTTCCCTAACGTGACGCTAAATGTGGCATGTTTCACTATCACAGCGCCAGGGTCATAAGGTGTTTGATTCATGATTAAGCGCACAGCATGTCTTTTCTTGAGTCAGTTTTGTAGAGTCAGTGCTGTGGCGTCATCTGAGGTTAATAGTGTGTACTTTCTTCCAGTGAAGTGAGCTTGTGTGGACAGAGCACAGTAAGAGCTGAGATGTCAGAAGTATATAACGTTTGTGTGTGTGTTGGTATTTGTGGTTTATTGAGACATGGGTTTGACAGAGGTATTACAATTTGAAGGTGGTTTATAAGGACACTGCCAATGGTACCGTACTTAAAAAGGCTTAAATAACATGCTAAATTGTTTTTTTTTTTTTTTTAAATCTAAAAATGCCTTCAGTTTCCTGTAAGGTGTAGGGTCAGTATAAAAATAAAAACCATTACGCCTATGAAGAGTCCTCAGATGTGCAGGACCTGACGGCTGTTGCAGTTCTGGTATTTCATCATTAGTCGTGCAATGAGCTGGTATTTGTAATGTGGTGAAAAGGAATCTTATCAACAACATCTCTTTTGTGTCTTCACTGCTGAGGAATGCACTTTATGGTTTAGTAACTTTGCAAACACTTAAAGGTGAAGCGATCACTTCTGTGATAAGTGAGATCAAGGAGAAAATTAATAACAAAATGAATGTACTATAATAAATATTGTTAGAACTAAAAGTGCTTTAGCAGCTGGTTAATTTATTTATTTATTTTTTATATTTAACCTTTATTTAACCAGGCAAGTTAGTCTTATTTTCATTTACATCCTGGCAAGGTAAAGTTCTGTTTTATTTTATATAAATTTGTATTTTGCGATTTCCTTTAGTCTAATTTAAAAAATTAGTTTTATAGTTTTTTATTTTTTATATTTAAATTCTCATTTTAATGGTTGTTTAAGTTTCAGTATTGTATTGTTTTACAGTGCCATACAGTTTGTCACACAGTTTCTGTTTCATTTATTTCTAGTTTCAGTTCTAATTTAAACTTCTAGTTCTTCTAGTTCATTTTTTTTTTTCGTATATTGTTTATTTCAGCTTTATTTTAATTAAAAAACATATTAATTAATCATATTAACCTCATGGTAGAGTATTTAAAACGTAATATTTTCTCAAGTCTGTCTGATCACACTAATGGCTCTCTTACCTTGTTAGCAATTAATTGGCACTAAATTACCTGCACGATAAATGATGCCAAATAAAACAGTCTCTGTGTGCCAGTGGTCGTGCCCTGACTGGTTCATCTGTGCCTCTGAAAGAGACGTGTTGCTGCAATGGACTTTTAATTCTCTTGGTTAAATATATCATCATTGAGGGCTTGCCTGAGAGGCTTGAAAGAAGAAAAAACACTTTTTAAACAAAATGTTTTATGATTAACTTTATCTTGAACTATTTCTTTTGGTTGTTAGAAATGGGTTACACTACATGAGCTGAATCTCAGGGTCGCGCTGATGACTTTGGACTGAAGGAATCCTGCTCTCCCGCATGGCACAGATTCCCAGCTGAAAGCTGTTGTTAGGGGCTCCTGGACGTGTTCTGTGGGCTGAACTAAATATAGCTCTCTCGCAGAGGTGAACGGTAGGGAACGCAGCCGACTGTGAGGAGCGAGGACTGTGCACGCTCAAAAATACAGCATTGATGGTTCGTGGAGAATCTTTAAAAATCTTAAATCCACAAAAGGTTCAAAATTTGAAATTATTCTTCATTAAAAAATGTTTGGTAGAAAGCCATAAATCAAACTCGACTGAGGTTCATGGGTAATAGCCAAAATATTGATCCATCCTTCTCATTTTTATGAACTGATATGGATCCTCACATCCCGGTTTACAGCTGATTTTGTGAATATTTCAAATTTTATTGCAAAAGTCAAATAATAAATACTGTGTTTTGACAGGTCAAAGTTCAAGCAGCATATGAACCGATCAGCTCTTTCTCTTTACTACTAGTTATAGCACAAAATAAACGCGAATGAACATCAGAAAATGTTCAAATAAACAGGAAAACTTACTAAAAAATTTTAAATATCAGTGTTTCAGCCATTAAGCAGCTTGTAAATAATTTTATGTAACCCTACATTTACCTCAAAAAATGTCCATAGCTTAATTGTCAGCTAGAAAATGTAATGTTATATGTTTATACTAGTTTTATGAACATATACCTGATCGCCTGTGTATCTAAATTAATCAGTATTGAATCAAATTAAATTGAGATCAAAGTTAAATCATGAATTTTTTAATTTGTCTCTATACCTATCAAACTATATTTAACAAAAATAAATTAATTAATTAATTCATTTAACGATTTAGAATTTGAATTTGAAAAAAAAAAATCCAATTCACATTTCAGTGCAAAAATAAAACACAAAGTATATATTAGAAATAAAAATATATTAGAAATGACCATTTTCGTTCTTTTAGTCGTCATTTAGTTTGGTTTGTGCAACTTTCTTCTGTGGCATCACTGTAAAACCATCCTTTTTTAAAATAAAAGACTTGCAAAATGTGCTTAACCTCAACTTTTGGTTCCACTATAATTGAATAAAACATAACAGGAGAGAAAATGCAAAAACTGTGCACATTTGCATTAAAAATAGAGCACAGAGCAGATGTTTTATGGAGCAGTGAGACGGATGGTGCCTCTGAAAGCATTAGTTTGGGTGCGACTCTCTGTCTTTGATGTCAAATCGGTATGACTGCTATTCTACACCCTCTTGCTCCCCTTCAGTGATAAATAATCAAGTTTAATGCGGCTTTTTTAAAAACACAGGATTGATTGTTCGGTGTGTTCGTAAGATTATTGCTTCGCCTCGAGCGGAGGTTCGAAATCTCTTTAATTGAAAACTCGCTCAGGCCACTATAAGACACATTGATGTGTGAATCTTCACTTAATTGAATATCAAAGGAGGAAGAGGCTGTTGTTTAGAAGCAAATCTTCGTAAGTATTTGCTGCTGGTGCCCTGAGGTGCTGGATGTTCGGCTTTTTAGTGGCTCTTATTACATAATTCAATTTTCTGCCTCCGTTGTTAACAACCTTGTGTTGCTGCTCATGAAAATGTCACATGGTGGTGTCACAAGATGACTTTCTGTCTGTCAGGGTGGATGATTTGAGTTATCTGGGTTCATAACTCGGTTGTGTTGGTGAAGTTTTGTGGAAGATCATGTGAATGCTGATATCTTAATACTGTGAAGAACCCAGTCTTTAATTGCTTTTGTGGTGACTTTAAACTTTAAGGCTGAATCAGTTTTTGTTGTGTGCTCTTACCTAGTTGCTCCTCTTCTCTTTTGTCTTGTAGTTCATTGTTAGTCACGCATCACTTTTGTTAAACCTCAAGGTTAGTGATTGACGGCTGAATATTAAAGGAATAGCTCACCTAGAAATGAACCTTTGCTGAGAATTTACCCTCAGGCCATCCAAGATGAATAGATGAGCCTTTTCATCCAATTTAGAGAAATGTAGCTTTCCATCACTTTCCTCTGCAGTGAATGGGTGCCGTCAGATTGAGAGCCCAAACAGCTGATACAAACATTGTAATGATCCACAGCACTCCAGTTCGGCAGGTAATGACTTGAGAAGTCTAAAGTTGCATGTTTATAGGAAATGTGTGCATTATTAAAGCATTTTTAACCTCAGACTATCAGTTTTGGACGAAATAATCTAATGACACTTCCTCAATGGAAAAAGTCCTGTTATCTCTCACATCAAAATCCACTCATGTTTTTGTTTAGAGCTGTTTTGCCTTCTAAACGGAGCTAGATCTGTGCAGATTTCCCTCCTGATTGATGTTTTTATCAGCTATTTACTGACGGCACCCATTCACTGCAGAGCAAGCAGGTGATGCAGAAAAAGCTGGGTTGGCTTAAGCTTTTTTTTTTAAGTTTTAAAACTTACTTCCATGTCCGCATTTTGTTAGTTTTTTTCTTATCACTACAAAATTAGTTGCAGCGGTTTTGTACTAATCTTCATCTTTGGGACAAATAGTCTCTCAGGACAAAAACACTAGAAGATCTTGTAAGTTAAGCCACTTAAAGTCATATAACAGTTGTCTAGTGGTTCATTATAAGATTTAGATTTAGTCGACACTTGTTTATCCCTCGGCTTAGCTGTTTTGACTGCTCTATAAATGCTTCAGCGGTGGGACGCTGTATTACGGTAGTTTTTGAAGAACAATTCACGGTAAACAATCGGGGTGTGTAAGTGATGACGTTACGTCATGGAAACCCGTTCGGATGTGGGCAGAGATTTCTCCCTAGTAACACCGATCTGACCCACTAATCTGTCTAAGCCTGGTGCTGAAAAGAGAAGGAGAATGAGAAACAGGAGAGAGTGAGGAATCATCGGCTCTGTGGAGCGAGTGGCAGCTCACACTGAGAGGTTGTAGGTTCAAGGGTTTATGCACCGTCAGCACTGGACGCTGGAGAAAGAGATCACTATGGATAAAACTCAAATAAAATAAAGAAATAAATGTATTTGTGCTGTATTTTTGATCTCTTTTTGTTGTACATTTTTGTAATGCATGTTTAGACCTATATAATTATATAATTCTAAAGAAAAAAGTTATTTAATGTGTGTGTGTTTTTATATATATATATATATATATATATGAAGGATTTATTTGCAAGAACAGATAATAGATGTACAGCTAACTAACACAGTAAATAAAGATTAAACAAGATTTTAAATTAAAAATAAACATTATTTTAGATATAATAGAAAAATATGCAAGTATGTATAAAATAAAAGAAATAAACTTATACTTGCATAGTTTTATATTCTATTAAAGCTAAAACTTTATACATTATAATATATATATATATAATACATTTGATTAAAACGTTGAATATTTATAGATATTTTATATAATACATTTGAGCAAATATGGTGTGTATATAACAATGTTTGTACAGAAAGGAAATGTAATATACATGTATACGTCTATATATAAGATTTAATTCTAAAAACAAACATGTAAAATATATATTTACTATTTAATGTATACTATTTTATAAAAACGAACAAAATAAGTATATAAAACACACACCATGGCTATGATGTCATAGTTATGAGCTCATTAACATATTTACTGATTCTATTTACATATCAATATCTGGATTTAGAAACCTGTAGTGTTGTTACTCATCAGAAGTTGGCCAATGTCATTTGGCAATTCACAATCCCAAGAACAGCCTGAATAATTGTAAATAAGAGAGTTTTATTAAAGATTTGAAGGGGTCTTCAGAGGAGCGATGCTGCAGAAGGTCTGAATGCGTGTGTGATACGAGCCGGTTTGTTCTGTGTCTCGGTGGGGTAGAGGAGGCAGTCTGTGTAGAGACGTGTGAAAGGATGATATTTTTACTGCTGCTGCCACCTGGAACAGACACACACTCGTTCTGAGAGCAGCACAACAGTGAGAGTAGGGCCGAGAGACTGTCACTGAAATAATCAAGCGCTCATTTTTAAAAAATATTTATTTTGTTTAGAATTTAAAATCTGTAATGTAGGGCTTCTTGCATAAAATTTATTTATTTATTTATTTTCTTATATTGTGATTTATGATTTGAGATTTAGTCTCAGATCAAAACCTTATTTCTAAATTAGGGATGTTATATAGTTAATTTAAACTGAAAATAAAATTAAAATTAAATTAAAATTAAAAATTTTACTTGAATTCAACATAAAGTACTAAAACAACTAAACCTTTAAACTTTAAAATAAATTAAAAAAAATAATAAAAAGATAAAAAACAGCAAAATTACTAAAACTATATTGCTAAGCTAAAACAAATTAAACAATTAAAGACTGACTTAAATTTATTATTAAAAACAATATCTGTTTCTTAATGCTATTAAAAAATCTTAAAAGATAAATATAAATTTTATTACAATTTATTGCACAAAAACCAAAACAGCTAAACATGACAAAAATGTACAAGATGACTAAACGTAAGAATTAAAATACTAGATAATGTCTAAAAATAAGCACTGATTATATTATTTAATACAATAATAGTATCTCAAAGATACTAAAATAAAATATAAATTAAATTGAAATTTCAGTTCTGCAGCCATCATTATTTTTTAAGAGTTATTGTGGCTTTTAGATGCGTATATCTGTTAACTTTAAAGCCGTCCACATTATAATGTATTCCTAAAAATTCACTCTGAGCATATGATTCATCTCGCGCTTCAGGGCGTATGCCTATTTTTATCCAATAAATGCTGTGGAATATGAATATTATGATATTTTTTTGTTTGCACGCCCTAAACGTCTGAAAATCCAATTTCAGGCATTTAGGGTTTGGAAGATCATGATAAACATGAAAGCGTCAAAGTACACGGTGCAAACCCAACTTTATCTATCTCTGAAACTAAAGCATAAGCATCCTGTACAAGACGAAAGCCTCCAGCTGCAGAGAAACTGGGTCATGCAGATTGAATCAAATTAGACCGGCTACCTGAATGTGTTTTCATGCTCCGCCGTGGCAGAGGCTTGGACAGTTTGACGTCTCTCATGAGTTTGTCACGTATGTTGTCACAGATTGTATGTTAGCGTGTAGGTGGCAGTGTTGACGGTCACAGGCTGACGCTCGTGGGAAACTTACAGAAGGCTTTTGGCTTGATTATTCGCTGTGAAATCACACAGGAATGGTTGGACGCTGCTCTTCTGGTTCATTTGGCCCATTGTGGTTGTACTTCCACAAACAGATTTCCCATTTCCAGTTTGAGATTCCCTTTCTTCCTCTTTTGTGGTTTGATCTTAAAGCCTGAAATTAGCTTACAGTGTTTTTAAAGCTTTGTTCACACAAACCACTAACGAGTGGAATCAGGTGCGTTTAATAAGGGAAAGTTAGCGCTGACCTAAAGCGGCTAATCCTTTATGTGCATTGATGTTATTTCTACACTGACAGTGTGTCAATACCTCAAATCAAGACTAAATGTCCTTGAAACAATTGCTTTGATGGATCAATAGGAAGAAACTGAGTCATGAGGCTATCGGGAGCTTCAAATATAGCTATTTATAGTAAAAGAAAAAAAATCACAAAATTAAAATGCAGTGTGACTTTCTCTAATATAACTCTGATAGGATTTGGGAAGTTTAATTCATTTTCATAAATAAAATTATTTATTTTATATTATCATGTCTGTAAAAACATTCACCGTGATTTAAAAAAAAAAAAAATTAATTCCCGTTTTCACAAAAAAGTTTCATAAATGTCTTTGGCATTTTACAGTTATAGGACGTTTCAATAAAGATATATAGTACTAAATTTGATTGTTTATTGCCATACACTATTATATTGATACATAAATATATGTATTTCTTTGTATATCTTACTTGAAAACTGTTAACTGTTAAAATATAGTTATTTTTAACTATATTTTACTTTATTTAACTGTATTTATTTATTTAGTGGCTTTTTGATAATAAAAAGTGCTTTTAATTATATATATTTTTACATTTCAAACGACATTATTATATTATTATTATTTTTCTTATTATTTATTGTTGCAAATAATTTATGAATGTGTACAGTGTATCTATTATGTATATATATATAAATACACACCCATACATTCATTAGTTTTTTTTTATAAATATATGTAAATTATAAACATTGCATATTTAAAAGAAAATAATGATATATAAATATTTATATACACATACATACATTCATGTGTGTGTATTTACATATATGTATAGTATAAAATGTAAAAAAAAAAAAAAAATCTATAAATGCACT
>JAUMHP010000044.1:1527299-1540632 GCA_032361065.1 Enteromius trimaculatus | reverse complement strand
TATATATATTTAATATATAATAATATAAATTAAATAAATACAAATTAAATGTATACATATCTAAAAGAAGGCACAAACTAATTATACATATAATATAGTAGACTACAATAAAATGAAAATGAGGGGAAAAATAAATTTCTTCTTCTATCAACTTTTTAAAAAAGCACAAAATCAAAGCACTTTTGCTGTCAGGAAAAAAATATTTATTTTTTTTTTCTTTCGAACTAACTGTATTTTGTTTTATTTTTTATATTATTTTTTGTTTTATTTACTTTTTTATTTTATTTAATTTTTCCATCTTTTTATATCTTAATTTTATTAATTTGTATTAAAAGCTGTCTGGCATATTTATTGTAAATTAATTTACAAGGAAGACCTAGAATTATTAATTATTTAAACATTGTACCTTGAGTTATTTACTAAGTGAACAACAAATTTTATTTCTATTTCTGTGCTATTTGACCCGTCACAAATGTTTTGTTTTTTAATATATGTGTCCCATTACAAGTAGTCCTTTTAATAAGCTATTTTTGAATGCAGACAGCCTGATTATCCATGGCTTTTGTCCAGGGCTATGCAAAATCCACGTATTTCAAAAGCAACTAGTCGGTGGTTTGCCTGAACGACTGCAAACTGAGTCTTAAACACTCCTAAAAGCTTTTGTGAGTCACATAGCTTTAAAAGCGCTTTAATTTTTTTTCTTTAATTGTGCCTTCAGGACCGTCTGCACCGCCTCCGGATGAACACAGCGACTCTTCCGAGGTGTTTTATAAAGCTTCAGCTCTGGCTGTCGATGCTCCTGTGAATTTCTCGGTTGTTTTTGTGACTTGGTGTTAAAGTCATGACACTGCTGATCCGGCAGAAACCACGTGCTGTCAAGAATGACTGTGTGTCCGAATGCTCTTGAGTGTTTTGCATTAATCTCTTATGAGGATTTGCTGGAAAACACCGGAGCGCCGAGGCTTTAAAACATCAGCTGTTGTCTTTGTTTGGCAGGCCGCTTGACTCGTCTGATTTCACTCCAGAAGAGATGCTTAAACAGCCTGCAAATCAAGGTTTCATCAAATATTGGCAGCCGAAAGTTAAACAAAACCATTGAGCCGAGTCTCAACAGCACTTTGTGGCCGTTTAGGTTAATCAGTGTTTGTTAAATATTATTTATTAGTCAGTCACATATTGCATAATAAAAATAGAAGGTTGCAGCATTCATTGCATGCATATATCGATGTCAATCATTATGCGCTCTGTGCATGTATTAACTTTGAAGCCCCGTGGGGTTGATTGCGTCGATGCTATTCAGAAGATCATTTAAATTGGTATGCATGTCCATTTATGTTATATTTTGGTTTATTTGATGATGTTTCCAGCTCTGTTTGACCACATGCAAATCTATTCTGCAGAATTATGCTGATCTTTCTCTCACATTTAGTGCTGCAAAGTGAATTAATAGACTCTGTGTGTGGCGGCTGATGAGCGATTCCATTGATTTGTAATTCTAGACAGAAGCGTGTGTCATCACTTTAATTTAGCATCAGACCAGCGCCGCAGGAGACCTAAATCTGGGACCCAGAAAACATCAGTTTTGTTTTATTATGTAGTCTGACCACAAGCACTAACGTTTGAGGCCAGTGAGTGTTTGAAAGAAGCGTCTTGTGCTCACCAAGGCTGGCTTTATTTCATACAAAATGCATTAAAAATGGTGTAATATTATTATGATTTAAAATAACTATTTTCTGTTTGAATATGTAGTAAAATGAAATTGATTTCTGTGATGCAAAGATGAATTTTTAGTGCACCATTAGTCATTTTCAGTGCCTGCAGAAGTCATTCTGATTTGCTGCTCAAGAAGCATTTCTGATTATTATCAGTGTTGAAAACAGTTGTGCTGCTTAATGTCAGCGTTTTTGATGACTAAAAAGCACAGCAGTAATTTGAAATGGAATATTATATAACATTTCGAATGTCATTACTGTCACCTTGGATCAGTTTAACACGTCCTTGCTGAATAAAAGTATTAATTGCTTTCAAAAAGAACAAAATTAAATGCTATTGAACCGCCTCATGGGTGCCGACATCACATGACCAGCTGAATAATACTTGCTCTCTCTTTAACCCTTTTATTATAAGACACTTGCACTCGCCGAGTGAATTAATGCAGTCTGGCACTGAACTGTGCAGTGCTTTATAGCCAGAAATGGTTGCCATATCATAACGGAGAGAAACTTTACTGTTGTGTTTCAGTTTTATCGCTCTCTCTCTGGGAAGCTGAAAGGAAAGCGTATACGCAAAGATGAGCAGAAACATTAACACAGATGCTGGAGGAAACCGAGCAGACGCGGAGTTGTCTAAAGGATTATCAAACAATTGCTTTCCAGGCTGCGCTGTGAAAACATGCCATCATCCGTGATAGAAAACTTTGTATTAAAGTGTTCAGTATTTTTGGCCGAGCTGCAGAATAGCATACTCTACTATAAATCAAGTAGTGCGTGTGCTGTACTGTATATTAAAGCGTTTACAGTAAATTGCCTACTGCGTTTGCTGAAATGTGCGATACAGAATATAAGACGCATATATAGCATAATCCCACAGTCTGTGTTATTTCTGTTATGTATATACTATATTATATTATTCCATACTATTTTGGACTAGCATTATTTTTAGTACTAGTTTATACTAGATCATTTAGTCATATATATAGACTTACAACATCAAACTGAAAGAAAAGGAAAGCTCTAAAACATAATTAGAATAGAATAAAAGGTTTGTAAAGTCATCAGTCTCCTGATTAAATGCTTCGTAGGAACCATGGTTTGCTTTAACTACAGCCAGTCATGTTTTATTAGTTTGATGTAAGGCTACAATTTGCAAAAAAAATAGTAATAATAATAATTTAATTTTAAAGCAACTCTTTCAAAGATAAGCACTGCATTGTTACATTTTAAATATTGAAAACATTTTCTTTTCATAATATTTTATGTATATCTTTGTCATTTTTTTAGTGTTTCGATTTTTCTTTTTTCATTATTTCCTAGATTTAGGTAATTTTTTTATTTGAGTAAACCTACTAATTTTAGTACATTTTGTTGTGCTTTTTGTGATTTTTAATTTATCTTTATATTTCTATTTAGCTTTATTTTCTGAGTAGCTTTCCTTTTGTAGTTATAGTTTTAGTAATTAAATCTTTTTATATTTATATACATATATATATATATATATAGCCTTATTTTAATCATTTTAGTACTAGCAGTAACTTCAGCTTTTTTTGGAGTAACCATTTCAGTTTTGGTTAACAATAACAGTGCTGCCCACAATGCAGGCTTTGGGATTGATTTAGTGGGGTAATGCTGAAAACAGCTTTGATACTGTCATAAGTAGTCAAACATCACAAATCCTTGAGCTTTTC
The DNA here is from genome assembly GCA_032361065.1 of Enteromius trimaculatus. Taxonomy (NCBI): domain Eukaryota; kingdom Metazoa; phylum Chordata; class Actinopteri; order Cypriniformes; family Cyprinidae; genus Enteromius; species Enteromius trimaculatus. Next base: position 1,537,229 of record JAUMHP010000044.1, on the reverse strand, counting down.
CATCCGCTCCGACTGTTATTAAATTATATTTGGACAGAGCTGAAACATTAGCAGATTAGATTCGCTGGTGTTTCGTACAGTCAGGCAGGCTGACATGATTAGACTAGTTAGTTTTATGTGGGTGAAGTGTGCGGTCCAATTACTCTAGTGTGTTTATTGTAGCGTTTGATTGACAGATGTGTCGACCAATCACAATCCCAGAGCTTTGTATTGTCGTGGCTTTGATCTCTGTTCATTATAATCTTTGCTAATCCACATTTTCCGGACTGTGTTATGAGAGAGAGAGAGAGAGAGAGAGAGAGAGTGCGTGTTTGGCTCGTCTCACCATCCCTGATTTTGTTCTGCTTAGTCTTTCTTGCTCTGTTCAGTTGGATTTTGTTGCCTGTGTTTTTATGTGTCATTATGTGTGTGTGTCATTTTTAACTAATGCTGCTTTTCTTTTTTTCCCTGTTTGTCTTTTTTTTGTCTTTTTTCATGCCGTCTGTCTGTCTGCTGCCAACGTGTCCCAACGCACAAAATCCCACCAACACCAAAACCAACACTGCCTGGTGGACCCTTGCTGTGTGTGTCTGTGTGTGACGTGTGTGTGTGTGTGTGTGTTCAGCATCATGCAGAGAGCAGAGAAAACCCAGTCACCCCAGGTAAGACGCTGACATTCATCTGTCTGCGTGTCTGTGTGTGTGTGTGTGTGTTATTTGTGCCCAAGTCTGCATAGGCACATCTTCACGAATGAGAGCTGTTTTAATAATATGTGGAATAGAATAAACAGTAAACGTTTCCTTTTTTCAAAACTGTATTTATTTATTTATTTATTTATTTATTTATTTTAGTCACATGAACAACATATTTTACAATTCATAGTTTAATTCAGTGAGTGTTAAATATCATCTTGGAAATAAATTATTTTTAATTATTAAATTAGTTAAAATTAAATTAAATAAAATTTTAATAAATAAAACAAGAATTGACAGCATGTCAATATAGCAATATACAATTTTTTAAGGTGTACTAAATTTATTACAAACAATTTCATCAGTGCACATTTTTATAATGTTTATATATGCCAGCATGATTGAAAAAATAAATAAATGCAATTATATAAATAAAAAATATATATACATTTTTATAAAATTAAATTTATTTTACATAATTTTATGTCAATATACATTTTTATAATGTTTATATGTGGCAGATTGGATATGAAATAGTCTTTGGAAATGAACTATATGCAATTTATTGTGCATTATTATAATTTAAACTTCATCATGTATGTTTGTATGTTAATATATATTATAAGAAGTCTTTACACACACTTTATATATACTTTTAAATATTCTATATATAGAAGTGTGTGTGTGTGTGTGTATATATATATTGTCACGCTGTCGTAGTGTTGATGCAGGCAGGCGAAGACAGGACAGGCAAATATATTAATGCAGTTTTTAATACTAATAATTCAAAGGGTACAAGCAAACAACACTTACACGAAGTAACGTTAATAATAGCACAAAGGACAAGACAAACTGAACGGGTTTTTAAACATGAACACATTAGGGAGCAAATCAAGACAGGTGAGGAGCACAGGTGGAACGGGTAACTAATTAACAGAACAAGAACAGGAACAAGACCAAATAAGGAAGCATGAAAACGAAACCAAAACTAAACAGTGACAGAATGAAAAGAGGAAACTATATTAGTATTTATATGATATGTATATTCAATTTAATTAAATGAAATGATTTAGTTTGTAGTTGTGCTCCAGTCTAGAACATTAGCTTTCTGTCTATAAAAAGTGTTTTCCAGTGATTTTATTACAAGGGCTCAGGACATTTGGTGTGTCAAACACGCAACAATCATTTAAACGTGCTCAAATGCTTTCGAGTCTCACATTGACCCTTAATTTCCTGCAAGGTTCTTGTGTTAATGTTTGATGCAGTTCCACAGACGTTCAGAAGGTAACTGATCTGAGGGACGTTTGTGTGAAAACAGCATAAATGTAGATTAATGTGAAGCAGAGAATAGAGATGGCGATAACTCACAACTGGAGATTTCTGACGCGGCTATTTGGTTAATTGGCTCATTAGTAATCAGTTTCTTCACAGCCTCAGTGACGAGGATGAAATATTCATATTGCATCTCAAACGAGCGTCTCTAATGAGTGATTAGCATAAAGTGATTCAGCTCTGTCGCTTCAGCTTCTCCTTTATTTGCTTTTGCATCACATTAAGCGACCGGCCCGTGTGTGTGTGTGTGTGTGTGCGTGTGCGCGCTGTTATACACGTGTAGCAACACAAGCGCGCGTATATTCACTAGAAGCGTGTTATTTCACCCAACATGTTTTATGCTGTGTAATTGTGCAGATTTTCTCATGCGTTTAATTTCCTCCGCTGCACACACACACACACACACACACACACACACTATCAATAGTGCTTCTTGTAATCCTGTTGCAGTGCTGTAAGGTTGTGTGTGGTGATGAACAGATTAGATTTGAAACAGTCATGTTAAACTCTCACTTTAGTCTGTTTTTAAAAACAGTACTTTCAGATAATAATAAATAGTGTTACAGATGACAGTTACCCTGGAATGATCTTATGTTTTTATTTCTTATGTTGGACACTAGAGGGAGCACTTTACAGCAATATGTGCATCAGTTAAACCATGATGGAAGCTCATCAGTTTGTTCAGACAGCAAAAATGGTGTATCTGGGTGGGGGGGGTAGTGTATCTGACTCAAATGAAGTCATAAAGCTGGTGTTTATAAACCTAATCCAAAACACATCCTTATGTGGTATTAAATCCAAGGTGAACGGGTTTAAATAAGATGAAATAAAATATCACCGTACTTCCCCAGTTTATCGATTATATTAAGAATTGCAAATATATATTATGTGCAATGCACAAATTCATCAATACACATTATCTAAATATAAATATGCAGGTTAAAGACGAAGTGTTTTAGGTATCAAAATCAATAAAAGTTTATTAGAATTGTTTACTCTTTAAAATGTGTCCTTTTTAAAGTTTTTTTATTTTTTTTTTCTGAGCAAAAATAAAGACTTTTATACATTAGTCCCATGATTTTAAAAAAGACATCCACTAAAATATCATGGAGTGTAACCATAGTTTAAATACAGAAAAATCTTGTCAGGCATTATTATAACAAAAGTCATTAGATGATGTTATACAGATCATTTTAAATCTAATCTAATTTAAAATATAGTAATATTTAGTATGTTATTTAGCATGAGTTATAGCTCTGTTATGCTGAATGACAATGCAATGTTATTTCGCCCATATTTTGACATTTGAACTTCACAAAAGTTGCGGGAAACAGTAGATACTTGCATTTAATATGAAAGACGTCTCGTCTTTGACCTATGTACTAGTTTTTATACATTCCAGAAATTTTATTTAACCGTTGGATGAAGCCAGGTTCAAAATTCTGATATAATAAGGATTTTTAATATCTCTTTTTAACACTCTATTAGTGGGGGGAAAAAAATCAACATGTTTTCAGGCATAAAATGTAATATGTATATGCATAAAATAGGCTAAAATAAAATATCACCATATTTCCTCACTAGGCTGATTATATTAAAAATGACAAACATTGCAAACAAAGTTAGGTTTGTTATGTGTAAGTGCTGTAAAAATGTGTTTGAACCCCTGATGTCACATGGATTATTTTAACGATGTTTCTGGACCTTGATCGTGGTAATTACATTGCTCTCCATGCTGTCTCAGAGTTCATCACAAAATATCCTAATATGTGTTTCGAAGATGAACAAAGGTATTACGGGTTTGGAACGATATGAGGGTGAGTAATTAATGACCGAATTTAAAAGGTTGTAATTGAAATATACATATGCAAATAGATAAAGTGCAATACAATAAAAAAACATGGAGCGAAAAAAAAAAAGAAGAAGTTTAACTCAGACTGAGATTGTATGTAATATAAAGCTTAGTGGTGTGCCGTGGGACATATCAAAGCTGTGCCGTGGCAGAAAAAGGTTAGGAAACTCTGGTTTAATGAATGCATGTTCTGTCTTTGTTATTGTTCCACAGCTGCCTTAATGCCTGGTGATGATGCAGCACTTCTGACCCCGGGAAGGATGAGTCAGCGTGGGAAAGAGGCGGGGCTACACACGCCCAGTAAAGACCTGCTCACAAGTCCCTCCCTCAGCCCGGGCGTCAGCTACAGTCACGGTAAGAGACCGAGCAGATTCCCCACAAGACCCTGTGGCATAAAGGATGGGTGGCTTTAAATACCACATCTGCGTGAAGGTGAAATCTGATCCCAGACATGTAGCAGAAATGAGTCTCATTAGATTGAGCTGGAGAAAACCACACTCTCGTCTTGTGCTATAAAAAACTTAATACAATTTGTGTTTTTGCCATGAATACTGCCAAAGTTACTGACTTTTTTTTTTTTTTTTGCGTTTAATGAAAATATACTGCTTCTTCTAAAACAGGTGCGATGTGGTCAGAAGCATTTATTAGGAACGTAAACAGGATGAATGTGGAGTTGAGTGTTGACACAGTGACCAGTTTTCTTCTCTGTAGTGTTAGTCTTCACCACTGGAGGCCGCTGAAGTCACACTAAATCAGACCAGAACAGAGCTAGGCCAAGATTACATAATCAACCATAAACTACTATATTATTTTAATTATTTTAATAACGTTCAATATCAACAATTATATAGACATACATATATAATTATATATTTCTATTTATCAGTAATTATATTTATTATAGGTAGCTTGATAAATGTAATTGAAAAGATGTATATAATAATTTCTAAGAATTTTTTTATTAGAAATGTATTGTTATAAATTAATTGTTAATTGTTGTTTATGTTGTATTAAATATTATGTATGTATGTGTAATATGCATGTACATGTAAATATTTTTTAAAAACCTAATGTATGTGTTTTTATATACATAATACATATACACAGTACACATACATATTTTATGTAAATAAAAACTTTTATTTTGATTGTAATTAATTTGACAGCACTATATATATATATATATATATATTAATATTTTCAATAATTAATTATTGATAATTATGTATTGATATATTTTAAATTATATGTCAATTTATTCTCATTCATAATTATTTTAACTGTTTTATAAATAATTAATCGTGTATTATCAATAATTATAGTTCTTTCAAATCTAATTTTAAACTTCATCCAAACTCTAGTTAATTTAGTAAAGCAGTGCAGGTCAAAAGGTGCAGACAAAGTTCAGTATTGTGATGTTATGTAAAGTGTCCATGTGATTGTCATAATCCCTGCGTCATATTTACAACCACCTGTGACACACACACACACCAGGCTTACATCTTGGCTTTTATAATGATGATATTAATCTGATTAAATGTGACACGTTGCTGTTTTTAGAGCTCTTGTCACGATCCCTGGTCACGTTTGGAGCGTCATACATGTGGCGTGAGACTTGTTTTCAATTTCTCTACAAGGCTAGACGCTGACACACACCCGCTCACCTCTACACAAAACCTTTCAAAGCCTTAGGACCTCTCGCATCTTGTCAGGTCTCCATAGCAACAGCAGTTTCCCCTCGCCATCGCTTTGAAAGCACATTCACTCTTTCTTTTTCGTCTGCGATGAATCACTCCAGTTGGGCGTGTTCGGATGCTCGGAGATGTATAATAGAAAGTTTCTTCGCAGGTTCATCTTGCAGATGTGGGCCACGTTTCACTCAATAATTCAGTGCCAGCAGCGGCAACCCGTCACGAGACGCGCCACAGCTTTCTCCCGGTAAAAAACGCACCCGAAATAGCATCAGTGCGCACAAATCCTCTTTACTGGCCTCCTCGCTCTGTTCGAGACCAGAGCAGGTGTGGTTGGCCTGGATTTGATGGATTACATGCAGCAGATGAGGTTAGAATGCACAGCGTGCAGCTCAGCCAATCAGAAGCTCCTCAACCTGCATGTTCCGTCTGACCGACCAATCAGATGCAGGCGTTCATTTGCATATGGGAGGACGGGTGTCAGCATTCCTTTCACACACCGTACACTATCTGGGACTATCATGGTGGTTTTGTGGGCTAATGAATGCTTGATTTTGTGAATGAAGAAGGCTGGACTAAAACTAATGAGTGTACGAATGGTAATTGATTAATTAATCTTCCTGCACACAAGGCAAGTACTTAAACTAGTGCGTTAATGTTTAGTATAAACTAGTGCGTATTTAGTATGATTAGATGCCGGTAGAGTCATGTCCTCCTACGCTTGCGATGGTGAGAACAGAACTCAAGCATGGTTTTATTGTAAATCTGCTCGCTAAAGTGGAAACTTGTGGCTGTTTTGTGAGAAATGATTTCTTTATAAGTGTTTTCCAGAAGGCCTTGTGTGGTATTCAGTTTAGAAGATGACCTTAGATGGGTTTCTTGAGGATACTGGTTGTTTGGGCGGTTTGTTTAGTAGCGTTAAATGTGCTCTGACTCATTTAAGCTTCTTCGTTAGGCTGCTAATCCAGGCTCATAGCCAGGTTGCATAAGGTTTCCAATGGCTTACCTTTAGTGCATCCACCAGGTTCCACCAGCGCATTGTGTCTGAAAGCATCTTATCTGATGCTTTGCTTATTTTAACTCAAACTCTCAGTCTTATGTTTGAGCTTCTTCAATCAACTTCTCAATGAGGTGTATCCTGGGATGCTTGTTAAACAGTACCCTGCACACTGTTTTCTGGACACTTGTTATTTTTGTAAATAAATTCATCATTTAAAGCCACAATTAATCCTAATTTGCTGCTTATTAATAGTAAGTTAGTTGGTATGGAATAAGGCATTAATATGTGTTTTTATAAGAACTAATAAACATCCAAAAAGCTAGAAATACACATGGCAACTAGTTAACAGTGAGAACTGGTAACCGTAACCTTTATAGTAATCTAACTCTAAACACTAAAAATATAATAACATTATTAGATGAAATCTATAGCAAATCTCACATGTAATTATTTTTTATACTGTATATTATAATATTGTGATGACTAACATTATGTATAGTATTTAAAACGACTGATTGTAGTTTATAGTGTCTTATTTTTTAATAATGTGCATACAATCATATATATATATATTTTAATGTTGTTGTTTTTTTGCCTATTTAGACATTATCTTTGTTCTCATCTAATGTGACTCTTTTAATGCATAAATAAACATAAATAATTTAATAATATTCCAAAATGTAATCTGTAGCTAATTTATTTTAAAGCTTTATTTTTTTTATATATTTAATCTATAATTATAAATTAAGAATACTTTTAGCTGGTCGTCATTCCCTATCATCATCAGTTGTGTATAATAATATTTTCCAGTTATTGGAACAGTTTTTGCAAGAGAATACTTCTTCGTTAATTTGATGTGTTACGTGGCAGTTCTTTGTGATTTTCTGAGCGTTTTTTTGTCCTGAGTGTAGTCAGCCACTAGCTCCAGAATCAATACTACAGTGGTCTGGATCATTAACCGCTCTAGTTCAGTTTAACCTGATGGGTTACTTATTTAGTTGAGTGGGAAACAGTTCAAACCGTAACTGGAGATCAGTTTACACGTGGAATACCCACCTGCTTAGGTTACTCCAAACACACTCTGAGATACTGTTGCAAGGCACGAAGCACAGAAAACAGAGCAAATGAACAGTGAACACTTTATGAGAAGCAAACAAAGGAGGAATAACAACCGGTCAAGCTCAGAATGAGAGACAAAGGCTTTACGAATTAAAGGAACAGACTTTACTAGAGTATAAAGCAGACATCGGATGGCTTTTTGTGGAAAAGATTAACATGCTGTTGACCTTGGGTGTGTGTGTGTGTGTGTGTGCGCGCAGATAAACAGACCCCTGTCTCCAGATCTGTGACTGCCGTGATCAGCGCAAAGCTTGAGGCTCAGAGCTAAAGTGGGCATGTTTCCACCCCTCTTTGGCCACAGGAACATCGCCTGCCGTGTTTGAGTGTTCTCGGTGGCTTTACAGATTACCAGCAGGGATACCCGCTGATGACTACTTCATTCAGACACAGTCAGCCCTTAAAGACTCAGAGTGCAGTAAACAATTAAACAACCAAATTAACTGACTCCTGGGGATGGATGGATGGATGGATAGATGTAGTGAAGGATTTGTGTATAGATAATGGATGTATAGATAGACTGATAGATGGATCAATAGATTTATGGATAGAGATGGATGGATAGATTGATCGAAAGATTTATGTATAGATAGATAATGGATGGATGGATGAATAGATAGATAGATAGATAGATAGATAGATAGATAGATAGATAGATAAATGGATTGATGGATTGATGGATAGATAAATGGATTGATGGATAGATAGATGGGAGATGGATGGATAGATAATGGATTGACAGACGGATAGATGGATCATTAGATTTATGGATGGATGGATAGATTGGATAGATGGATGGATGGATAGATAGATACAGATGGATTGATGACAGACAGATCTCCGTGTGGTGTTGCTCTCTTTTATTTTATTATAAATGCAGCATAACTTTCATTCAGCACAGGATAATGAGCAGTAGGCTTTGAATTATACATCCGCTCGAGCATCTTAATTAGTTATGTTAATTAGGGCATCGTTCACAGCCATCCTGCGGTCTCATCCGTTCACTGCTTTTTGGTGAGGCTGTTGCCTGGCAACCTCAGTGACGTCAGCAGACTCCGGGAGGGATTCTCCGATTGGTTACGACGTCTGGCGTGAACTCCGATTGGACGGAGAAAAGAAGAATCTGGAGCTTTTAAAAGCTTTTTGAACTTCTTTAACCTTTCGTTGGACTCCTCTGGAGCTCTTCTCCAGTTCATTGACCAAAAACCGTCTGAATTTATAGCACCGGCCGTACCAAGAAACAGGCAGCGCTTCACTGAAGTCCCAGCGCTCTGCAGGCCTCCTTCTGTGAGTTACTTGTTGACATTTCACTCCAAACAAACAGCTTCTAAATTGACCTGAAGGAAATCAGTTTCCCTCTGGATCCTACTGCGACTAAACGCTCTCTTGGAGAGGCATTGCTTGTTAGTGCTGTTTGGCTTACTGCTAATGCATATTACACGTAAGTTAAGGGATTCAAACAAATTCCCAGTACTCTGATTTCCATTGCATCACTGAATGCATTATGCAGATTTTGGCCGTTATGCATATGTGTATTTAATTAGTGCAGTTTGCTTTGACTTCAGTATGTGATGTTTCTCGTCTGAGACTGTAAGATGGCTTGATTCTGTTTTCACCAGCGCTGTTAGAGAAGCAGATGTGTGTGTGTGTTGTAGAGATTCAGTGTCTTTCATAAAGCATGCTCTGTGAGCGAGCTGAGAGACCGGGACAGAAAGAGAAAATCAGATCTGAGTCACCAACACACTGAATGATTCACAAACAGTCATAAGTAAATCGGACAAAACCTTATTCATGTTTTTATGAATACGTCATGTTTTTTGTGTGACATTTAAACGCATTAAGGACAGTTCTGATTTGTGTTAGATTATTATTACTGTAATAGAAAATGTATTATTAAAAGTATTTATACATCACAGTAGTATTTATTGTATTGGCATCTAATTTATGCTGATTTCATAGTGCTATTGAGATATAATAATAATAATAATAATAGTATAAGTAATAATGATCATTAATATAATTAATAATTCACTGATTTATATTGTCATCAGTGATATACATTATATAAAAATATATATAACTTATCATTACTGCATTATTTTTGTTTTTTAAATATATATCATTATATAAATAATAAAATATATTTTTGCACCTTTTTATATATATATATATATATATATATATATAATTTATTATGTAATAAAATACATGCGTCGTTTTGCTTGCATAAATATTATTATGATTTGTGTATATTTTTCATAGTACATG
>JAUMHP010000044.1:1478262-1501177 GCA_032361065.1 Enteromius trimaculatus | reverse complement strand
AGATAGATAGATAGATAGATAGATAGATAGATAGATAGATAGATAGATAGATAGATAGATAGATAGATATTTTAGTTTTAAAATATTTCGAGTCTAACGCTTTGGCGGGAACCTCCACCCCAGCCCGCTCTGGAACAATGGCATTCCCCCCTAAACCATTTCCGGCAGCCCCTCCCTTTGCGCGCGCCGTTCTCCTAGTGGCATATTTCCGAATCCTACTATGACCAAGGCTCCTCTGATGAATATTAAGTAGATAACGTGCAAGATACTTGCGCTCCAACATCCAATGAGAACAGGGCTAGAGGTCGAACGTCGCGGTACGTCATTAATATTCATGAACCCCGTGTTCGCCGTAGTAGGATTAGTAACAGCGCGACCTGTGTTACGTGGTGACGCCAGATGTATATGAGCGCACGCGGCGGGATCTTTTTCCCTTTTAGCGCCATCAGAGCGGGAGTCTCGCGCTGTTCACTGCGCAGCAGCACCGCCTCAGACAGACCTCTGCACATCGGGCTCTCGGTAAGAACACATACCGCCCAAGGACTGTTTAGAAGCCTCTTTTTGATCATTCTAGAAGGTAAATCAGTACTTGAGGCGAAATTTAACGCGAATCGAGATATTTACGTTAGCTCGCGCGCTAAGCTCTCAGTCCGTCAGTCAGCAGCCATTGAGACAGACTCCTCCATGATGGAGATGAAAATGGCTGTTCGTCTTTTAAATATCGAATAAATACAGCTTTAGCCGTTAAACTGATAAACCAAACTGGGGTTTTACTGTTTTGTGGTTTATTTTATTGGCTACTACAGTTGGGACATATTGTCGTGAGCGTATTTTCTGACGTTCTGAGGATGAGGTTGATAACGTTAACGTTAGTTGGTCTGATCTGGCGGGTAATTTTTTTTTTTTTTTTTTTTTTTTCTTCTTTTTTGGGGGGGGGAGGGGTGAGTCTGATCACGTTGTCTGAAAAATTGGAAATATCTGCTTTATTTAATTAATTTATTTTCCGTAATAATTGGATCTGGAGATGTGAATATGGCACATGCTAGAGCATGATTAGGATGATTGCTGTGACGTTACACATGCTAGTTTAAATTCTGACGTTTTTCTAGTAACGTAAGCTTCGGTCTAAGTTAACTTAGCGCTTTGGTAAGTTAATGTTAACAGTCTTCTCTAGTTGAGGTGGGTTGGTTATAAGGATGCTGTGCTGCTAGCAGCTTTAGCCGGTGAATCTGTAGAGGAAACACGTGGTGATGTGGCCTGGTGGGAATTGACCACTGCACTGACCCGTGGATCCAATCCAAGATTATTAACCCAGTTTAAGAGTTAAACAGCTGTTTTCGGTAGTAGCTTCAGGAATGCCTGGACAAAGTTGGTTAATTTGATGTTTGATTCGTCGCATCTGTGTGAAATGTGGCTGGTGGGTTGCCAGAGGCGCTTATTGAATAGAATAATGCTGTGTAATTGAAGTCAGTCAGTATTACCATATTTCTGAGTGGCCTATTTTATTTTTAAGATGGGGTGATCAATGTTTGTGTGTGTGTGTATGTTTATGTATAAAATATTTACAACGTAATAAACAATATGTATTTAAAATGTCAATTTAAAATGAATTTTAAAATATACATACTACTACTAATAATAGTCTTTACTGTTATTAATTGTAAATATATCTACAATTAAGGGGGGGTTCTTTCTAGTCATTTATGTTGGAAAGATATTCTTTTGTTGCTGATAATTTATTTTTCCATCCATGGAGCGGTCCTGATTTGCATTTTACTGCTGGTTATGCTGTATCTCATATGTAGGTGACAAAATCTTGAAGCTTGTTTTATCAAAGAGATTGCGTTATTTTCCTTAGAGCTGAAATTGAGTGATAAATATCTGAAACCATGATTTTGTGTTGCCCTTTAGTTTGATTGAATTGATTTTATTTGCTTCTGCTTTTAAGTCTGTGACGCGCGCATACACATATTTTATATACTTATTCATATTTTATTTATTTTTAGCCGTGCACATCTAGTCTACTATTTGACTCAGATTGCACTGAATAGCATTTTCAGCTCTACAAATAAAGTCACGACTGACTGGAGTGAATCATGGTGAAGTTTTGGAAATGTGTTGGTCATAATGTTTGGTGAAGCCTAAAGAGATTTTTAACAATTGCGGTGAACCTTTGCTCCCGGGTCGGCTCTAATTCGTAAGGTTTAAAGGCTTGCTTTTAGTGGCGTATAATAGTTATCAGAGGCTGGAGGAAATGTGCCAGGAACTTTGTCCCACTATTGTGACGTCTTGTTGTGAAATAAGGGGATCTGTTGCTGCTTTGGTTTGAGAAACGTGTGTCTGTATTGACAGGTTTCAGCTGTCTGATCTTGACGCAGACCGAAAGAGCAAGAGATTAACCTTCAAATCTGTCAAGAATGGATGCTGCCAGGGCGGTGTCAGGTCTTCATGTTATTGATCTTCTACAAGCGAAGAGGAGAGTGGGCTGAGAACATTCTGTCTGTAGAAATCGGCTTGCGATTGAATGAAGTTTCTCGCTCTTGCTGCTGGAGGTCTGAATGTGGGTGTCTGAGCCCGTGTTTGATCTGAATGTGCGTTGGAGTTGGCTCGTATGCAGGTCGGGCCCTGACAAATGGATCCAGTCAGATTCAGAGCTGAAGATAGTGGTTCACACCTTTTGATGTTTGGAGCTAATCTATCCCATAAACCCCTCAGGGGTTGAATCTCTACCACTGAAGTTTTCTATCATGAGGATGGCAGCGTGCTTGCGTTTCAATACACCACCACTGGACATTTTGACACATCTGGATGCTTCTTTCATGCATCTAAATAGTTAAACTTGTGCATATTGGCTGCCTGAGTCATCCTAATACGGTCACCTGACCGACAAGGCCATCAGCGACCGAATTTAGCTCGAGGCTGTGGAACATAATGGACAGCATTAACATTTTCCTTTGTTTTTTTTTCCCTCTAGGAAACAAAACAGTGAAACAACATGGCAGATCTTGACAAGTAAGTGCTTGTTTGCCTATTAAAGAGCTTTTATTTCTCGCTCTGTCATCTCATTTCCCAGTTTGACAGCTTATTGTATTGGCGGCCCTTCACGTTCCCAGCTTAAATCCCTTTATGCCTGTTGTTTGTGTGGGAATTGATGCATTGATTTGGCCTCACATGACCAGGGAACTCCTCTAAACACCTCATCCAATCCTAACCTTTTTCCTCTCTGTTAGAAACCGTTTAAGGCCAGCAGCACTTCATCTGCATGCTTTCAAGCTGTGAAGTCCCAAGCTTAGGGCTCTATGAAATTTCTTTGTGTATTTACGTTTTTCTGGTCCATAAAAATGAAAGCATGAAATATTCTGTTATGTATTTTTTTCTTTTTTTAGGACATGACAATTAAGATTTTTATAATTAAAAAATGGAAGAAATATTCGGATTATTCCTTAATTATGGTTGTAGTAATGTATTTCTGCCGAAGTGTCTTCAGTTAAACCAAACCTTAATTTATATTTTTATTACTTTTAAAGCTAATGCTAGATTTAAAATGCTTATTTATGTGACCCTGAACCACAAGACCCGTCTTAGTTCAGCCCAGTGACTTAGCAATAGCAACAAAAATATTTGTCCAATCCTAACAAATCATACATCAACAGCTTATTTATTCAGCTTTCAGATCATGTATAAATCTCCAGGGTCACAAGTCCATATGGCGATTTGATGAACGTGCAGTCAACTACTTTTAATTCTTTCAAACTTCTTACAAACAAATTCTGTGACATTCCGCATTAAGCTATAAATTCTGTTTTAAAAACTGGATTACGCTCTTTCCACATTATAATCCTAGGGTCCTATAAGCATTTATGCTATGCCAAACACGTGTTTGCAACTCTACAAGCAGGGGTTCACTCGCTCGACACTTCTGTGACACGAAAAATACACCTGTTGCTCACCGCAGGAACTTCCTGTGTGCTGTAGATGTGCTGCTATTTCACACACACCTGCGTTTTTATTTCAGCCAAGATATAACCATAGGATGTTCTCAGTGCTTCAGGCCCTGCTTACCTTCTTAATGCTGAATATAAGTTTAAATGCGTGATGATGAGCATACTGTAAGAGAAAATGTTGCTTTTATCTTCAAGTAGGAAATGCTGATTGCTCATGATACGACTTCCCTTAGTCACATGCACATTGATAGAACTGAAATGCAAGACTGCAAAGCTAGTTGGGTAAATGTTTAATCTCTGATTGTGTGTTTCCACAGTAAAGACCAGACTGAAATGGACCCAGCAGATATGGAGGATGTTGAAGAGGTAGAGGAAGAGGAAACTGGGGAAGACAACAGCAAAGGTATGACCTTTTGACCATTTAATTTTTTTTTTCTTAATTCCTGTGTGAGCAAGAAGTTGAGCAAGATACAAAAATCAGAAACATCTGGAAAACTATAAAACAAGTACCCTTTATTGGTGGTGCGTTGTATATCGTGGAGTAAATTAAAAACTTATTGCTGTTGATTATTGTGATAAGGGATAGCAAAGCAAATGTTTGTGCTGAATAATTCTTAACAATGACCTCATGTGTAAGCCACTGATTATTGCTCTTGTTCGAGAGGACGGGTTGATCAGTCAGCTTTTGCTATTTGCATTGCAAATCATCACAACCAGACCAGACCAGGTTTGTGTCACAAGTTGCAGTAACTCCTGATACTTGCTATACAGCATAATTGAAAACCATGATAAAATCGCAGCATTTGATCTCCTAATTCGTCAAATGCTAAGTAGGTACACAATATCTTGAATGCAAATGTCTTTCAGGAAGTTTCTACAGACAATCTGATTTGCTAATATGAATCAGATTTAATAGTACGTGCTTGTGGGTTTTTTTTTTATAACCGTATTGGGTCTCTTTGCTCTGCTTTTCTTTGCTAGGCTGCTATAGAGGAAAAGTAAATGCCGTCTGTCATGGATTTTTATTGCTGAGAGTCATTAGGAAAAGGCCATGCACACGTTTGCGCTGGCAGTTTTCGTGTTGGGTAACCGGATATCAGTCAGTAACCTCAGTGATTTTTAGCGGTGTTGGAAGAACCAGGATTTAATAAATAATACAGGCCTTAAATGCATTCTCGCTCTTTAAAGAGGGCTTCAGTCCTGCTGACCTCGCTTCTGTTTGGTACTGTTTATTTTTGGGTTTATTTTTTTTTTGACCCTTGGTGAAGAAGGTGCCCTAAATTGGAGAGAGATATGTGTTGAGTTGTGGAATGCTTTTTAATATTTCTTTTGTTGTCTGTATTTTATTTTTATTTTATTACATTTGGATATTTTTTTGAATACTTCAGGTGTATTTATTTATTATTATTATTATTATTAATAACAACAATAATAATAATAATAAACTACTTGTAATTACTCTATGGTTAGGGTGTGGCTTAGGGTTACCTGCATGTAATCATGCATAATTTATTACAATAGTATATGTGAGGTGTGTAACAATGGCACTTTAAAGTGTCACTCTTTCTTTTAATTTTGGGTTGTAGGGCTAGGCGATGCTGTTTTTGTTTTTTGGCTGATTTGCTGTATAGGGTAAGCCATAAGCTTGATATGAAATTCTTTAAAACTCGTAGGATACAGTTGCCTATCATGTTTGGAAAAAATTAGTTACTTTCTCTGCAGCAGTTCAGTCTGTGTCCTCCCTAAATATTTTTTCAGAGTTGCTCTTATCAAACTCTGTATCGATATGATGCCATATCACAAAAAAAATGTATGTGGGTGGGTATGTATGTACTGAATAATATATGTTTGTATAATGCACAAACTCAACATACCACACAATTGTCAGCATTATGTAAACACGATTCAATTTCAACTTAAAGTGCTTTACTGACATGGTTAAGTTATTGATTGGATAATATAAATATTTCTGTGTGCTGTGTAATATTTTCCTGCTGTGAGCGTCAGTCGATGATTGTGTTCGCTCTGGTTTTAGCACGTCAGCTGACGATGCAGATGATGCAGAACCCTCAGATTCTTGCGGCGCTGCAGGAGAGGTTGGATGGGCTCGTGGGATCTCCCTCAGGGTACATGGAGAGGTACGTGCCCACGCAGAGCATAACTTCAAATAGCTCCCTCGTTTCCCATTGACTGCGTCTAATTTGCCAACACAGTCTGAATTAAATGTCTAATTTTGGCCCGATCCCGTTCCCCATTTCCTTCCTGCCAACCGAATGTCAAGCATCTTTTTACTCTCTCCATACAAAACGATGATCCTGAGTCATTCATGAATCATCAGCGGTGTGTCATTTGCACCGTGTGACGTTGTTTTTGTCTGCGCAGCTTACCGAAGGTGGTGAAGAGACGCGTTAATGCCCTTAAGAACCTCCAGGTGAAGTGCGCTCACATCGAAGCAAAGTTCTACGAAGAAGTGCATGAGCTGGAGCGAAAATACGCTGCTTTGTATCAGCCTCTCTTCGACAAGGTGAGATTTAGCAGACGATGCATTTTTGCTGCCCTGTCTTTCCTCAAAAATAAAAAACTGTGGCTTTGTTCTTGGGAGAGGTGTGGTTGAAGATGTTAAAGCAGTTCTATTGACCTGCTGCTTCAGCACTTCCAACTGCAGCAAACACCAGGACACAAGAGACAAACATCAGCCAGAGAGATGTCTTACAGAAAATAAAAACCTGAGCTGTAGCGGTTTATCTTCTCGCTCTCCCAGTGGAATAGTGATGTCTGAAAGGCTCAATTAAAAGTTGGACTCCCTCAAAATAAAACAAGTTTACTGGCTCAGCCTTACAGTGCAAGTGTTTTTTTTTTGTCAGCATAAAGTCTAGTTCATGTGGTAATTTATTCTTGCTTTTTATTTTATATATATATATATATTTTTTATTACATTTGAGTTTTTTTTTTTAATGAAGGGCCAGTAATAATGTTTTTACTTAAGAATAGTAGTTTTTGGGTTTTTCTGTTATTTTTATGACAAGAACCCTGCTTGGACCTTAAGATTCAGCTGATATACAGTGATATCATTTTTACTATGAGTAGTTGATTTTAAATGGTTTAAGTCACTATATAGTTTTAACTTCTGGAAATGCCTCTAATTAATGTTTAAAATCTGTCTTTAGCGGAGTGATATCGTGAGAGCAGCATACGAACCCACAGATGAGGAGTGTGAGTGGAAACAAGATGAAGAGGAAGAGCTGACAGTAAGTAAGCAGGTACAGGTGATCCATACCTGCATGCTCTTCATATACCACCGCACTTACAGAACATGTGTGATGTACTGCTGTGTTCAGTCATAGCTTGACTTTATATGTTGGTGATTGTCTTCATCAGGAGGAAATGAAGGAAAAGGCCAAAGTGGAGGAAGAGAAGAAAGACGAAGAGAAGGAAGACCCTAAGGGAATCCCAGAATTCTGGCTCACAGTTTTTAAGAATGTTGACCTTCTCAGTGAAATGTTGCAGGTAGGGAGAGAACGGACAAACATGGGCACACAAGGGAGCAATCGTGAGTGTAGTAGTGTTTAAAAGCAGGTCGTGCATCATGGGTATTTACAATGGAAGATTTCTCCTTGGAAAACAGTCCTTGCTGCCATCTTGTGGCGCAAAAGTGCACCTTTCATTGTTTTTACCTAAAGAAAAAGGAATATTGGAGATATATGCATCTTTAATGATGTAACCCTTTCGGTTTCACTCAGGATATAGTGCATGATTTAATTTTTGTTAAATGCCATTTTCGTTAGAGCAGTTGTCCAAACTTTAATACAAATGGTCAAATCTCAAATGGTTTAACTTAATTATAATATAACATAATCTTAATGAATATAATTTATATATTAGGTTTTTATTTTTATAATATTTAAAAAAAAAAAAATGCTTTTATATTTAAAAAGCAAAAATAGGATTTAGGAATATTTTATTAGATATGTGCTTTTAATTTGTGAAATTGATTTTAGTACTTAGAAGTTTTATTTTGTTTTTCCTGTCCAGGAACATGATGAACCAATCCTTAAGCACTTACAAGACATTAAAGTAAAATTCTCAGATGCAGGCCAGCCAATGGTGAGTGTGACCGTCTCTCCGTCTCCTGTCTGATGACTTAATCTCAGTTTACTCAGTTTGGTTTCTTTTCAGAGTTTCACATTAGAGTTCCACTTTGAAACCAACGATTTCTTCACAAACACAGTCCTGACAAAGACCTACAAAATGAGGTCTGAGCCGGACGAGTCAGATCCCTTCTCTTTCGATGGGCCAGAGATCATGGGCTGCACAGGGTAAGGCTCGACCTGACTTTCTCTGTTAGCTTTGACAACATCCGTTACATGAGACTGGCTCTGTCTTCAGGTGCACGATCGACTGGGTTAAGGGCAAGAACGTCACATTGAAAACCATTAAGAAGAAACAAAAACATAAGGGACGTGGCACAGTGAGGACGGTCACCAAGACGGTCCCCAATGATTCCTTCTTCAATTTCTTCTCTCCACCTGAAGGTAAAACTACCACATTATCCTTGTCAGTTTGTTGACTTGTTTATATTATTTTAGTAGAGTAGCATTTGCTGATAATCAGCTTTCTTTTCTTTCCAGTTCCAGAAAGCGGTGAACTGGTGAGTAACTGGTTTTATTACTAGCCATGAACTTGATGGACTGCACTCTTTTTGATGTAAAAGGACATTTTTGTTTAGTTGTTTAGCTCAGAAAAAAATAGCCAACGGTGTAATTTCTGGTATAATGATTTATAATTTAATAATAATTTGGTATTTGGTAATGCTTTACAGTAAGGCTTAGTTAACAAAATTAAGCGTTTATTAATCTTTATTAAATGTTAATTTGAGCATTTACTAATGCATTATTACATTCCTGAACATTAATGCACTTTGAACTAACTTGAATGAACTGTATTTTCATTAACAAAGATTTAATAAATGTAATGTTTTAACCAACATGAACAATGTTAACAAATGACACCTTACTGCAAAGTTATCATTTATTAACTTGTTTGATTTATCACATAAATCGACTCGAAAACGTATCACAAGAATCGCAAGGCAACTTTTGAACTGCTTCTCTTTTGATGACATTTTATAAACGCTGCTTATTCCAAGATTGGCAAGAAGTTTGGCTCATGTTGCATTTATTATATCTGTGTTATAATTGTGTGAATTGCGACTCAAGTCTTTGCGATGTGATAATCACGCTAAACTAAAGTGCATTCGCAGGCATTACTAGAATGATTACAAGATGACGGTGTTTAAGTGTGACTGGTTTATCAGATGGGTGAATGTTACTTTGGCTGGTCAGTGTTATAAGAGTGTGTGCGATGGTTGGTTTGTGTTCAGGACGAGGACTCGGAGGCCGTGTTAGCAGCAGACTTTGAGATCGGTCACTTCATCCGCGAGCGGATCGTGCCCAGGGCAGTGCTATACTTCACCGGCGAGGCCATCGAGGATGATGACGATGACGTGAGTGAATACCAGCCGTCCTGTGTCATGAAGTCGAACAATGCTTTATTTCCAAACGTCTGACCGTTGTGTTTGTTGTGCTTGTTTAGTATGACGAGGAGGGAGAGGAAGCCGATGACGAGGTTAGTTGCCTTCTGTTTGTCTGCTTTAATCAGCGTTATTCCTCTAGATGTTACTAAACTGATGTGTTTGTAACTGCAGGAGGGTGAAGAGGAGGCTGACGAGGAGAACGATCCAGACTACGAGCCCAAGGTAAGAGTCCAGATGTCCATCGATGACCCTCACGGCAGACTGATACTGAGATCTCAACATACAGAACACATACCGTCACCTCCACTCATGCATCTCTGCCTCTCTCGCCCTCAAGCGTTGGAAAAAAAACAACTTCTGCTTTATTTACTGTCATCTTTGGTCCGTTCGAGAGAACTCAGAACAGATAATGTTTTTTGCCGAGTAGATAAATGTCTGCAGTGTTTGCAGCATCTCTGTAAACGACTGACCTTTAACCCGATTTATAAATACTACACTGCAGTTCTGTGTGTATTTTGGTTCCTCTGCTCTGAAATTCTTAGTAGCACATCTAAAGCAACAGCATTGAATATACAATGAACTACAGGGGTCAATTTAATGGTCAGTTTTCACCCTCGTTTGGCCATTTTTCTCTGAATCGGAGCATAATTGAGTGCTTTCTCCAGGGGGTTAAAGTTCAGGGTGGGAATGTTAATGGATCATTTTGCTCCATTATTGCTGATCTCGTTTATGTGTAGGGCTGCATGATTTGGTGACGCAAATCAAATTGAAATATGACACTAATAGTAATATGAAATAAGTAAACAAAATATTACTGGAAATATTTCACTGTTAACCTTGAAATATTTCTTAAATGCTCGATTTGTTGAATTTTACAGGGGGATTACAATAGTAATATTTTAAAATGAACTGATATGAATAAATTAAATGAATGCTGTTGAAGTGGGAAATAAATAGGAAATAACTTGACTTATTAAATGCTTATATTTTAAAGAAATTGTAATTTATTGTTTGTATTAATGTATACATTTTAATCTTAGTTAAATTACAATAGGAAAACTTTATTTTATTCAATAATGTATATAATTTATAGTGTTATATTTTCACTATAAATGTAATATTTAAGAGAGAATATTGGTAATATTTATTTCTTAATTTCTTTTTTGGAAGCCTTCACTCGGAAAAAGAACTTTGTTTTTTTTTTTTTTTTTTTTTTTTAAATACACATTGTGATTTCAGTCCGAGCAGCTTTACCTCCCTGTTTTGATTTGAGAATATTACACACAATCCAGATCTCCGTTCTGGATGAGATTGGAGCATCACTGCAGGTTTATCTTCTCGGCGTTGTTCATGATCATCTGTCTTCAGCATGCCAGTCTCATCTTTACTCAAAGCATGCACTCAACTAATCAAACAGAATTAGAGTAGGAAAATATTTACTTCTGTAAGCCAAGACATGATTAACATGTTAACATTTCAAGCACTTTGGCACCTCTCTGAATTTGAGTTCCTCTCTAAATTTCTCCTCACTAGGTATAAGTGATGTCTGTAGTAACCCTGCCCTGGTAGGTAACGCTCATGAATTAATGTGACCCTCCTGTTGCGTTTGAATCCCTTCCCATCATTCCTCCATGTCACTCCCCTCACTGACCACTAACACTTGTGCTTTTTTCCTCTCTTTAACCATCGTGAGTTGCCATTAGCATCTGTATTGTTTCTGTATGTTGAAGCATCTGGTTTGCGCTCTGAATGAAACCCTGGTTTGACTTGTTCCCTCCTGGAGTCTTTTCACACTGAGGGTGGAAAAGACCTGCTACGCTCGTTCTGTCATGTCATTGGTGGAAACCAGTGTCATTGCTGTGCCATCCCTAGGGCCTTATGAATCCTTATGAATTCATTTAATTGGTTTTCTTATTGTTTTTCCCCCAAATTCATCTTTTACTTTTCATTACTTTTCATTTCATATTCATTTTTCTGGACTCTGTTCAGCGGTTAAATTTTATATTTTATGAGCAATTTGTTGCAGTGAAACTTGAACAACTTAAATTAAGTTAAAGAATTGCATAGGCGTATTAAATCTTTTTATTTATTTATTTATTATTTTTTTTTTCATTTTAGCAATGAAAAATGTTTGATCAAGATATCAACATAATCAAGGCCTTTTTGAAAATATTCAGTAGTTAAGGAGCATATCTAATTATTTTATTTACGTTTTTGTGCTTTATGAAATTTCTTTTTCATTCAGTTTTTAAATTTTTTTTATTGTTTTCTCGATTATTAAGTACTTGAATGATAAAGATTAATTTAACTGAAAGGTCTATATAATTAAACAAATTGTTAAATTGTTTTACACTTATTTTAAATCATTTTTAGGGGTTCTGTTGTAATGATTAAACCAATTAGTAATTACTTGTAGTAATTAAAGTCTAATCATGAAATTGATATTTAACAGCTGTTTGTTCAACAAATTAAAATCCATTTTGTTTTTGATTTCACTTTTTTTCTACATTTTAATTTTTTTACAGTAATTTAAATAACTTCTAAAGGAGATTAAACATTAGAGATCTAGTTTTATGCAATGCAAATTAATCAAGTGGAGGCAATCAAATGAGTACGCACATTTCTAATTGATCTGGAATTAATTGGTGGGGGGGATTGAATATTGAAAAGTCCTGGTCAAAGGTTGTGTAGACCATTAATGATTATCAAACAAAAGGGTAAAATGCTAAGGCCCTATGACCCTTAATCGACTTTAATCTGTTGCCGTGTGATTTTGATCGACTGAAACACTTAATAGACACAAATCCTGACCCGTTTTCACAATGCAAATGTGTATAGTGCACAAAACGCTTCACTCTTCCTCGCTCTGTTTTGTTTGACAGAAGGACGCCAACCCTCCAGAGGAGTGCAAGCAGCAGTGATGATGATCTCCTTCAGGATCCCCTACACTGTAACGGCTTCAAACAAACATAGTTACTTACCGCCTTACAATGTTTTGTATTTTTCTTGGTAGAAATAATTGAAAAATTAAATAAAAGGGTTTCGAGATTTTTGTTACGAAAAAAAGACGATATTAAAAAAACAAGCCACCACACACAACTCCTCTATGGAAAGCCGCGGCTCATGACGCATAGTATTTTACTAGGATCGGTTTCTTTCGTTTTCCTTTTCCTCTGTGTAAATGGTTAGAATGCAGAAAATCCCTCGAAGCATGACACTCGTTTCTTCACCGCTAAACTAGTTGGGTTCTCGTGAAGTCTTTTGTATTGCTCTTAGACAACAGCTGTGGAAAGACGGTCGGTTTACGGTTAACATTCCACCAAATCGTTGGCTGTTTTGGAGGCTCGGTGGAGACTGATGCACATTCCACATCCGTTCAGTTGGCGCTCTGCTGCATGACTCCTTACTTTTCTATGAGCACTTTGTATTTTCGTCATGTATCCGTAGCGTTTTATTTTAATTTTTTTCCCCCGTCGATTTGACCAACGCTTAATTTCCGACTGGCTTGCCGTTCTTCAGGTGGGTTCTCTACGGGATGCACTTACAATGACGTGAGCGCCCTCATTGGCGGATTAGTTTTCGAACGAGAGCGCCTGATTGAAGGAGCCAGTTTAGCTAGTCTCTGATTGGCTGCTTTCTGAGCTCGGCCCTGAGTGATGATTGTGGTAAAACGCCACCTCTGTTTGGCAGGCCTATCACTGTGAAGGGGTGTGTGTGTGTGTGTGTGTGTGTGTTTAGAGGAAGGTCGTCTTTGTCTCCTCTCACTCGTAGCGCAGCCCAGCAGGTCTGAAGCAATATTTTTCACCCGGAAAGCCCCACCGCCGCAGTATCCCATGTCTCGTGGCCCGGCTCCGTCCGGGTCACTGGTTAGTTAGTTAGTTGTGTCTGGTGAGCGGTTGAAGCAGCAGGGGTCTTTCTGGTTCCCCTCAGCAGCTGTTGTCAAAGCAAAATGCCATGCTACAAAATACTAATGTACTCAATAACTGTACGTGGATGTATATTCATGAAAAATAAATTGGTAAAACGTTCAAGCCTTGGTCTGTCTCCTCCTGTTCATGTTATTAGTATTAGATCAGTAGGTGAGTATTTGTGATCATTCAGTGGCTCCACTAGGTGGCAACCTTGAGTTTCAGTTGCAGCTCAGCCACTCCTGATGATTGGACCCCTTTTTAATATTAAGATGTGATTTGGTCTTATTTCAGGAAAAAAAGATTAAATGAGTAATCTGCTTATATGATTATTATAAAGATATTTAATGGTTTTTTTAAAAGATGTTTCTTCTGCTCATCAAGGCTGTCAATATTTCACAATAGTTTTTTCTGGATTTTTAATTTAAAATAAGTGTTTTCTGTATGAATATTTTTTTGTAAAATGTAATTTATTCCTGTGATATAAAGCATCATTACTCCAGCAGTCTTCGGTGTCATGATCCTTTAAGAAATCATTCCTAATATGCTAATTTATTACTAGAATTATCAATGTTGGAAACAGTTGTGCAGCCAAATTTACTTGTTTTTTTGTTTTTCCTCCGGATTCCTTGATTTATTTTCTTTTTTTTTTTACCAAATATAAATTTTACATTAATGAATCTATGCTGTGACTTTTTTTGTTACTTTTATCAACCAAGGATCTATTAAATTATGAATTTCTTTCAAAGAAAGAATAAAAATATACTGATCCCAAACTTCCGAACAGTAGTGAAACAGTAAATTACTGTAACAGTAGTTCTGAACATTATCCATTTTAAATAAATGCTACTTTTTAATATTTTAATGATCAAAGAATCCTACAAAAATGAATGACACTGAAGACTGGAGTAATGATGCTTTGTATCGCAGGAATAAATTACATTTTAAAATATATTCACACAGAAAACAGTTATTTTAAATTGAAATAACATTTCACAATATTATGTTTTTTGGGGGGATTTTTAATCTAATGCAGCCTTGATGAGCAGAAGAAACATTCAAAAACCATTAAATATCTTGCATTCACTACCGTTCAAAAGTTTATATATTTATATATAAATCCATATTAATTTAAAACTAATATTACAAAGGGATGGTGCAAAATTAAGTTTATGGCTTACTTTTTTTAAATGTTCGTATTACATTAAATAATACAGAATAAGATGTTGCCAATTTACAATTTAGATACCCAAGAATGCTAAGATGGGTTTGCCTTATGGGTTTGTTTGAGTGATGAGCTCGTGTGTGTTTGAGGACACACATGTGTTTGGTTTGTGGGGACATTTTAAGTATCCCTGCTTAAAATTACTTTAGAAAACCTAAAAATGCGTATGTTTAGGTGTAAAATGGGTAGGTTTATGTGTAAGGCGTTGAAAGTACAGTTTGTAAAAAAAACATTACGCCTATAGAGTCCCCATAAACTATAAAAACCAACGTGCGCGTGTATGTATGTGCGCACGCGCTGATGTTGCCGAGTTGAGCGCGTGCAGTGGGCGGTCCGCGCGTGAGAGAAAACCCCCGTGCTCGCTGCGTCCTGATCATCCCGCTCCTCGCAGACCTCCGTCAATCAATCCATCGGCTCAAACCTACTCGCCCTCAGCCCGAAACCCGGATCGTTTGATGCGCGATCGGAGGCGATGCTGGAGACCGGCGGCGGCGCGGTGCTGAAGGAGGGTGCGCTGGAGAAGCGCAGCGACGGTCTGCTGCAGCTGTGGAAGAAGAAGCGCTGCGTGCTGACCGAGGAAGGACTGGTGCTTCACCCGCCCAAACACCACCACCACCACGACACCGGCTGCAAGGCGAAGGAGCTGCACTTCGCCAACATGAAGACGGTGGACTGCGTGGAGCGCAAAGGCAAGTACGTGTACTTCACGGTGGTGATGTCCGAGGGCCGCGAGATCGACTTCAGATGCCCGCAGGACGAGGGCTGGAACGCGGAGATCACGCTGCAGATGGTCCAGTACAAGAACCGCCAGGCGATCCTGGCCGTCAAGTCCAGCCGGCAAAAGCAGCAGCAGCTGCTCGTGGTCTCCGCGCAGAAGGTGCTCCGAAACGCGCAGTAGGACGCCGACGGACGCTATCGCGCGTAAAAAGCGCTGGATGCGCGTTACCCACGTCACTTTTTAGTGTCACCTTGCCCGCATGGACGCTCTTCGTGCATTGAAAGACATCACGGCTGAATCAGTACCGGGAATATCTTTTCTCAGAGGCTGGGGGTTGGGGCAAGTTGTCACCGCGACGTTCAGAGTGGAGAATCCGTTTTCATGGACGGAGTGGCGCTGTGCGTGTTCCTTTCAAACAAATAGCACAAAGCAGACTTAAATTAGCATCGGTTTTGTTCATTCTGCCCTCCAAATGAGAGATTTTGACGTTTGATGAACTGTGAAACCACGATGGGATTTGTGACCCTGGAGCATGCACAAAACCAAGCACGAGTTACAACGGATACATTTGTAGCAATAGCTACACTGTATGGGTGAAATTGTCCGTTTTCTTTTAGAAATCGTTTGGCTATTTCGTAAAGATCATGTTCCATTAAGATATTTTAGAAATAACTTATTTTTTGATCAGTATTATGCATTGCTAAGGACTTCATTTGGGCAGCTTTTTATGTTTTGATTAATCAGATTCAAGACTTAAATAATTGCATCTCAGCCAAATATTATCCTATCATTGCAGACCAACAAGAAGCTTAATTGTGCTGCTTTCAGATGGTCAAAAAATGCCTCTAATGACTGGTTTTGTGAACCAGGGTCACATTTATTTATAAAGGATGATTAGGTAAATTGGGGCACCTTTCCCATTGAGATGACTGGAGAAAAAATTTCCAATTATTTTAAAGGAACTCCTTGAATTGTTTCATATAATTACATGTTTTGGGGGGATTTTTTTTTTCTATTTAAAAAAGCATTTTTCATTGCTCCAAGATCAGTGTCAAACACAAAAATAATTTTCCCATTGTGACAACATGCCCCAGTTTATGCATTTCAACAAACTGTATTTTCTAGACACGAATGGCGTACATGTTCATGATTTTTGTAGCAATGACTTTATAGTCTGTATTCATTGGCTGACTGAAAAAATACTGGAGTACAAGGTGTGACAACTAGCCCCGGCCTCCCTCACATGTTCATGGGTTGTAAATGTGAAATCGCTCGTCTGGCTCGGACAGAAATGCCACCATCACTTTCCATTTCAGCGCAGCTGCATTTGTCAGTTTTGTCCAGACACGCAATCGATATCTTCCAGGAGACCTGAAAGGCCAATCTGTTCCGGTCCAGATCACCGTCTGCATGTTTGCAGGGATTATAAAGAGACTGAAAAACTGCAGACTCTCCTGAAAGCCAGTGATCCTGACAAATACTCGTTCACAGAGTCTCTCTGAATGTGGCAATGAAATCTGCATCCCATTATGTATTTATTTGTACATAATTTTTTGTAACAGGTCATTTGCATAACTAAATGTTTGCGTTATGTTTTTTAAAGTACACTTGATGCTTTTCAGAATCTCAGAATAAGCTTTTGATTTTCATTTTTTTGTTTGTGTAACAAGGACAATTTACATTTGACCAACTGCTTTTTGTTGTTATTCAAACCAAAGAATGTCAAGACATTTGCATCTACTTCATGTTGACATGATGTAACTTGTGTTTTGTTGAGGTTCAATGATTGCAGTCGTTGGCCTCAGTCAGTGTAGACGCCATATGTGATGCAATGAAAACAAGACGGGAATGGGAAGAATCGTGGCCTCTATCCTGACTGAGCATGACGATCTGATCAATATTGTGTTGCATAAAGTCAAATGCATGGTGACTGGATGTTGTGGAGTCATCAGAAATGTCCCGATGCTTTGCGATCGAGCCGAAGTTTTCTTGTGTGAAAATGGTGTTTTGTTGATGGGACGCCGTCGCTCCTTGAGCTGATGCGAATGCCAATTTCATACCTTTTGAAATATACATTCCATTTAAATGAACATTGATTCTTTGTCTTTACTCAGTGTGGTGTGGTTTAGTGATATTGTGGTTATTTTCAAGGAGTAGTTTACCCAAAAATGAACATTTTAGGATGCTCACCCTAAGATCTAGACGAGTTTGTTCCTTCGGATTTGGAGAAATGTTGCATTCCGTCACTTTTTCTCTATAGTGAATGGGTGCCGTCAGAATGAGAGTCTTAGCAGCTGATAAAATATGATGCACAAGTAATCCACACCAATGCATTTTTACGTCAAACCATGGAGTCTAATAATGCTTCCTCCGGTGAAAAAGTCTATCTCATGTTGTTTCCACTCACATATTTATTACTAATCAGGACTGTTTTTTTTTTTTTGGTGCTGTGCAGATTTCTCCTGCTCCAGACAAGACTTCACTTGAGGAAGGGCTATTATTGGATAGACCTGATAATTTAGCCATTTTGACGAACGTCTTAATGATAGATTTGTTTCTTACAAACATGCAGCTTTTGTCTTCTCAAGTCATTAATTGCTGGACTGGAGTGGTGTGGATTATTGTGATGTTTTTATCACCTCTGACGGCACCCATTCACTGCAGTGCGTCTATTGCTGAGACAGTAATGCAATGCTGCATTTCTCCAAATTTTATGAAAAAACAAACTCATCTACTCGGATGCCCTGAGGGGGAGTCAACATTAAGCAAATGTTCATTTCAGGGTGAACTATTCCCTTTAATGCAAATCACATTTGCATTGCTTTGCGCAGCGTTTTTTCAGTGTCTCGGGTCTCCTCCGAGCACTCACCCGTCTTCCTGAACTATAAGTGGAAGCCGTTTCCTAGAATAATATTTCACTGTCAGGGCTGTCAGTAAGACGAAGCATCGAGCGCGCATCTCCGGCTCCGACGCTAACTTAATTAAAACCCGGATGCTAAATCAGAGCGAGGACCACCGTGAAGGATGCGCGCGCGTGTCATTGGATCCTCGTGACCTTTATAGACGAGGACGGTTCACTGGTTCATTACATCACGCTGTACTTTAGTGTCATGTAATAGTTCCTGTGTCAATTTGGGACGTGATCAGCAGATGCATATGCAGTCATGCTGACAGATGCAAGCGCGTGTTTCTGCAGACTACACGCGACTGCTTCTCTTCGCATGGCTGAGATTTTTTAACAGGCCTTGCAGCGGGGCATTATGGGAGTGCGTGTGTAAAAACAGCATACTGACTCACTCTCTGTCCAGTGCGTACACACCCTGATCCTCTATTTTTATGCTTGTACACCTCTGTAATCTGAGTTGTGTGCCAGGATGCTCACTCTTATAGCCCTGATCTCATGTGTTTACTAACCACATCCGTCCGGCCCATTATACCGCAGGCATTTCAAACATATTACAAAAAAATATGATTTTAACTGGATTTCAGGCCACATATTTGACTTTGTAATTGGTTAAAAACTATTTAAAATGTTACTTAAAACTAAATGATATATAAATAAAATAAAATAATTATTTTATTTTAATAAATAAAGTATTCAAATATTTGTATTATTTCCTGGTAAAACAACATTTTTGACGTTTAGTTAACTTGAAGAAAAATGGCAAGTACTTATGAATTAACTCTTGGGACTTTTGTACTGAAATAACCTCGTTATAAGGTTTATGTTTTGCAAAAAACATGGTTTCGAGAGGATCGTGTACGCAGTAATCACCCACGGCTGTTAGCCGATTCCCTAATCAAGCTCACCCAATCACATCCACTTTCCTTCCCTATAAAATATCCCAGCTTCGATGTTCCCACATCTCGCTTTGATCGCACCATCCACCTCCCCTTCTCCACCTTCATTCCCTTCTCCCTCGTCAGGGGGGCAGACGGAGAACGAGCCGAACGCACACCCTCGCTAGGGTTCTTTTCCCTAGGGTTCGGGGTTCGCCGTTTTCCCGGCTCGCTCCCCAGACAGCTCGCCAAATTTGTGCTATATACATACTCTATTACATTACCAGGAAACGAGAACTCTTGAACCTTGTATATACATATGTATATACAAAACTATAAAATTGCATACTAGGAAAATGAAAACACAAAATGTGTAGCCTATAAAACATAAATCAAAGTCATGATAAAAGCTAAATGATTATGAATTAACACTACTAGAAACAAAATCAATTCTTTCATGAATTTTCTATGTTGTAAAACGATTAAATGCATCCAAAATAAATGTTTTTGTTTACGTAATATGCTAAATGTGTGTTCTGTGTATATTTATTATGTAAATATAAATACATACACATGCATGCACAAGAACTGTGGCAACGTCTCCAAGATGCTTCAAAACACTCAGAAAAGCTACCTGAAAAGTGTACCTCAGAACAGAAGCTGTTTTACCAAATTTAATTTAGTTAATAGAAGTGAATTAATAAATTAAATCTATTTATGGCATTATTTTTTAAAAGCATCCTCATTTTACTGCAAGTGTCCCAAACTGTGAACAGTACTGGAGCTTTCCAGGTAGGTTTTTTCTTCATCTTGGAGACGTTGTTCTCCACAGTTCTTCTGGATTGAGTCTGTCTCAGTTTGTTCTGTTTCTTCATGTGCTTCCAGACAGACTGATGATGATCAGATCAGATCTCTGTGTGGAGCACTGGCTGTTATCAGACAATAATCTCACTGCATTATTACAATTAATGACAACAATCATGTAAACTGATATTTCCAGCTGACACGCTACCGCAAAAAAAATAGAAATAACCCACTTAAACCATTTTCTCTTGCTGAAAATACTAGTGGCCTAAGTTGTTTGTATATTAAATGTTTTTATTTACAATATGAACAAACAAACAACATTTATTTTGTAGGTGATTAATCATCAATTTTTATGCATATCATAATCAGTGACTACAATATCAAATGTTAGATAGCAGAAATCCCAGGCTCGTTACTGTAGGGTATAGGTTTGGCCGGAGATTCAGCAGTGTTTCTGCTACAAAATCATTGTAATTTTCTAATTGCCGGTTAATCTGTGTAATCATTTACTCCTTCCAGCAGTTGTGTGGAATTAAAGCAGAGCTAATTATCC
The DNA here is from genome assembly GCA_032361065.1 of Enteromius trimaculatus. Classification (NCBI taxonomy): domain Eukaryota; kingdom Metazoa; phylum Chordata; class Actinopteri; order Cypriniformes; family Cyprinidae; genus Enteromius; species Enteromius trimaculatus. The sequence goes on along the minus strand of JAUMHP010000044.1, from coordinate 1,480,709 downwards.
GAGCGGTAGGTGCAGGACCGAGAGACGAGCTGAATACGAGCCAATGATAGAGCCAGAGGGACCGAGAACCTGCTTTACAGTACATGCATATTCCTGCTGTAAAGGTACAAAAGCTGTCACTGCGGCATTCAAAAGGTACGTTAGAAAGAATTTAATTTGAGAGCTTTTGTACCTTTATTTCTGAGAGTGCGTAATGCATATAGTTTAAACATATGAAAGATTTTTACTAAAGCTTCCTTGCTGTTTTTTTAAGTCAGCATCCAAACTGAAACTGAACGTTTGGCCACACAAATGTTAGTGCATATTTAGTTGGGACTGAACTGTTTATATTAATACTTTTCAAGCAAAACAAAACACAGTATCAGAGAATAAGTGGAACAACTATAACTTGGCTTCATCCTCTATTCTTGGTCCAGACTGCCACAAATCCTTGTGAATGTCAGCTGATGACAATGATTGTCATATTAACCAGCTGAAATTCCCCGCTGGGTCACTGGATAGATACTTGCTCAGAAAATCTGCTTGTTATTAACTTTGTGGCTGACAAAAAAGCTGACAAAGACAAATCAGGTATGTTTTCTTCCTGTTCTTGTAAAAAGTCACCTGCCAGTCAGATGAAGAACAAAGTTAATGATAATTAATAGTGTCTGTTTGCCAAAAAAAGAAAAGAAAAGCAAAACATGTCTGAACCGAGAATCATCTCTGATAACCTCAATAATATACATTTGATTGCGTTTGAGGAGACACTGGGTCATAAATGATAAACCAGTAATTACATTAGTGACGTCACCATGTAAAAACAAAACAAAAAAATCAGTCAGCATTGCCATATGTTTGCCTTGTGCTTCTCTGTAACGGAACTGAATTAAAAAAAGCAATTTTTTATTTTTTTTGTTCAAAATAAAATAAAAACAAAACGGAACGACGGTGGCGGGATCTAAACGCATTGAAAATGAAATGAAAGTTAAACACACAAATACTGCTAACGTTACAGTCGGTGAAAAACAAAACATTGTGAAAGGTGGAAATACGAAGCTTGTATTTTGGTCAATATAGTGAAATATTTCATATGAATAACAATAATATATTAAATTAATAGGGTATTTCTTCAAAAGAATTGAGCTGTAATAGAATAAAATGTTGGATATTCAAATTATAATGGTTTCGAAAATTAAGTCTATGTAATTAATCTGGTGCTTTTTTTTTAGATGTTACATTAATAGATGTACGTTTAATTATAAAATAACTCTTTTCTCCGTGGTACTATATTATTCACAACCTAGTGGTAATAAAAGCCATAACACTTAACATTAGTTATTGTATTAACTAACATGAACAGCGCATTTATTACGCTGTTTGTAAATCTTTGTTAATGTTAGTTAATGAAAATACAGTTGTTCTATGTTTATTCATGTTAGTTCACAGTGTATTAACTAATGTTAACTAACTAATTAACTAAAGCTATACAAACTGTTCACTTATTGCCATGTGCTTCATGAAAAGGTTCTCACCCGTGGGAGTTCTTTTGGCTTTTAGGTCAGTTCAAGGAATAATATAGAAAGTAGTCACCTTTATTTATATAGTGCTTTTAATAATACAGATCTTGTCAAAGCACTGAACAGTATCAAATTGGAGAATAGACTGTGTATAATGACAAGATTAAACACTCATTTTTCGTTTAAAGGCATTTGATTCAGAATGTAGTGCTGTCAAACTATTAATTGCGATTAACCACATCCAAAAGAAACATGTTTGTTTACATAATATATGTGTGTTCACTGTGTATGTATCATGTGTATATAAATACAAACATATGCATGTAGATATTTAAGAAAAATATGTTGTTTATAATTTGATTCATACATTCATATATATTTGATATAATTTATATGAATGTAAATACTTTCAAAATAGGCTCATATGTTGTTGTATGTGTGTGCCTTTATATAGAATACATATACACAGTACACACAATTATATTATGTAAGCAACAACTTTGATGCGATTAATCCTGAATTAATCACGGTTCATTGTTTGACAGCACTAACAGCTATTAGATTGTATAATCAACGTCATAATAGATGATTGATGTAGAATTTTAATTGTGTAGTGTATAAACATGAAGGAGTGCATACTTTGATGCTTGAAATGCAGTATTTGTTTTTTTTTAATCGTATTTATTTATTTATTTATTTATTGTGTCTGATTAGACCGTTAGCATCACGCTTAAAAATGACCAGAGTTTAGAGTAAGCCATTCTCAAATGCATGCCGGGGTTACGTCACACCGACAAAGGCCACACCCACAATATTTGATTGACAGCAGCGTGTCACACAGACTGAACTGGTGTCTTACCTCAGAGCCGCCCTGACCAGAGAATGCTCTGTCTTGTATGACTTTATCAATAATATTGTGTTATTGGCAAAATATTTTATACACAAATGTCG
>JAUMHP010000044.1:1455199-1466858 GCA_032361065.1 Enteromius trimaculatus | reverse complement strand
TTGTTAGGGTGTGTTTTGGGGTGTTTCAGATTGTTGCTAGGGTGTTTAGGTGGTTGTTAGGGTGTTCTGTGTTGTTCATGGGTGTTTTAGATTGTTGCTAGGGTGTTTAGGTGGTTGTTAGGGTGTTTTATGTTGTTCTTGGGTGTTTCAGATGGTTGCTAGGGTGTTTAGTGTTCTTTGGTGGTTTAGATTGTTGCTATGGTTTTAAGTGGTGTATATGAAGTTGCCAGGGTGTTTGTGTGGTTGCTAGGTGTTCTCAGAAGTCAGTAGCTTGCTGTGTTGTGGTCTGTAGATGATGCAGAGCTGAGAGAAGCGTGTTGATCTCTAGGGATGTTCTGCTGAAGTGAGCTGGAAGACGCTGGTTGTGTCTTAATGCAGGAGGGCTGGTGAATCACTCAGTTAATGTGTGCTCCTCCTCAGGAGCCAGAGAAGAAACGCCTGTCCATTTAACTCTCCCTGTGCTCTCCTGCCTCCGCATGATGCATTTTTAACAGCGTTTGCAGTGCAGATGTTTTATCCTGCCAGTACACAGGGTTTCAGTCCAGTGATGTAATTGTGTTGATTAACCATCGGTTTTGCCAGTTCTCATTTCATTTGAGTGTCATTTGAGTAGACAGCATGCTGGACAGTAAGCAGTACACTAGTATTACATTCCCAGTGCAACTGATGAGCATGTTTACGTCACTGAATCTGTGTGTGTCTGCATTAATAATGTTGATGTTCTCCATGTGTCTCCTGCAGTATCATCATCCATCAGGCTGAGCGATAAAGCCATATTGAACGCGACATTCATTACCGCCTGCAGGTATTTATGCATACAGAAGCATACTGCATAGTAAACAAGAAAAATAATATACACTGACAAAATAATGTGGTTTTATTTACATTTTTATAAGGTAAATAGAGTTCTCTGATTGTGAGTTATTATGGATATTTGGCTATTTTTAATCCAATTTTTATTTTTGGGAAAACAAAATAATTTAATTTGATTAAAAATTGCATGTAGATTTGGATGCAAAGTTATTATGTTTGAAAGATATTTGATTTTTTTTTTTTACTTTGCATTTTATTTTAGAATTTTACTTATTTTGGGAAGTAATATAAAACAATAAAAAAAATTATTGGCAACTTTATGTAGCCAACATGTAGAGCAATTTAATTAATTAATTAAACTAATTGTTGTTTTATTTTAGTTATTTTTGGGAAATATTATACAACAATATAATTTTAGTTTATTAAAAAGTTAATGGAACCAACTTTTGTAACGAGTTGTTATATTTTGATGAAATAATTATCTGAATGTGAGATTATATGGATATGAGGCCATTTTTATTTTATTTTATTTGAAAATAATATTTCATAAAATGTTATATAATATTACTATTTTTACATTTTTAATTTTTAATTTAATAAAAAATAAATGCAACTAATATTCAGTGTTGTGTGTCCAGCATTTAACTCGTTTATGGAGGCGTGTGACCTTTTTCACTCAACACGATTGACATTTTTATGCTGTGCGTTTGAAGGATACTTGAGAAAATGAAATATCCTTTAGTGATCCGACACCTGTCAAAATATTTTGGGTTGGGACTTTCATCTTTCGTCTGATATTACTTATGTATGAATCTGCATTCATAGGTGATGAATGACATGGAATAATTAATAACCCATTGTCTCGAGGATGCGTAATGACTAGCGATTAAACGAGCAGCGAGACAATGTAAACATTTAATATGCATGAGCTCAGAAGCGGATCTGTTAAATACACATGCAGATATCTCTGAAATCTCATTTCCATCTCGACATGCTAAATGAAAAATGTGTTTTTATTTCGATTCTTAACCCTGCTGCCAATTGGTTCTTGTTAACTAGTGGCTAATGAACCTCCGTTCTTCTTCTACAGTCGCTTTATCTTCACTGCTGAATAATTGAGGCTTGCAAATTGGCTGTTTGCATTGTCTCCACATGCAACAATTAATTGTTTGTGTGCTGTCTGGAGGCGAGATGAGACTAGACGGCGTGTCTTTCTGTTTCTGTCTGGTTTTGTTGCGTGAGCTGTAGATTTTATTGGAAATAGCCAGAGCCATTCAATAGATCTCCAAGGTCAGGACCACAGGATATTATTGTGTGTGTTTGTGTTTCTCTCCCTCTTCTGCGTCTCTATCCAGAGAAACATGTTATTGCTCTGAGAATGCTCTTTCTCAAAGACCTACTGTCATTTACACAGCCTTTGTATCTCAATTTTTTATTTTTCATTTAATTTTAATTAATTACTTAATTTTTATTCAACTCCTATTTAATTAAAGAAATTAATTTATTCCAAAAATATTATTGTCAATTTGATTAAATTTTTATTTATTATTGTTATATGTATTTGTGTTATTTTATTATTTTTCTGAAAATAAGACAGTAAATGGACTCTATTTTGATTTGTTATATTTCTTCTGATTGTTTGAAGGAGAAGCGAGTTAGATCTACACGAGCTGATGTGTGATTCTCTCGGACAGAAGCGCTCTTGTTCTGCAGTATCTGCTGGACATCTGACTCTCTTCTTCTCTTACTCTGAGGCCACAATGACACTTTTATCACTCTGTGTTTTCTTTCATTCTCTCACAAAAGCCGGACGAAGTGTTCCGGATGGACGGAGAACATTTATCAGCCGTCCTGTCCCAGATCATTCATTCAGTCATACAGTCAATTATTCATTAGATAAGCAAATATCAAAGCAGGTGGATTATATATACTATATACTATATATATTATATAGATTTTGAACAAGTATAGCTTAAACATATGCATAAATGCACTGTTTAACATTGTAACTTTTTACAATTTTCTTAGTTTCCATTGCTAATTTTCCCTTTGAATTAAATTTATTTTTCTGACTTCATTGACAGATATTAGGATTTAAGCATAAACTCACATATTTTTATACATTTTTCAGTAAATAATATATGAAGTAATTTTGCTGCTCAAGAAGTTGACTTAAATCTGTTTTAAAATCATTTTGTTGTGAGTAAGTTATGAAAATGTTTTCTGAATATTTAAAACATCTAAAGCGATTTGATTTTATTTCTTTACTTCTTGGCTCTGCAAATGTAAGAGAACATTTAATTTTATAATTTTTTAATGTTTTCTAAACATTTTTTTAAAAATTAAATAAATAATTAGTTAAATAAATGATGTATAATTAATGTTCATGTTTTGATAACGCTGTTCTCTGAACATTCAAAACATCCTTTTTTGGTTATGCAATCGTTGAGGAAACATTCCACTTTTAAAATGATAGAATTTTTTTAAAAAATGTTACATGAATCTTTCAAAAGTAAACATGCATGAATGGTACACACACACATATATATATATATATATATATATATATATATATTGTGCTAATATTTTAGGAACATTATTAAAGACTTATTATTAGAATTAGAATTATTATTTATAAAACCTTTTATGAACAAACATTTTCTGTAATGTTGAGAAAGCATTGTCAGAATGTTCCCTGTTGGCTGGCTCTTGATTGAAAAGGGCTTAGATGTTTGTGCTGAAAAATGAATAAGAAAATAATTTTTCTCAGTTTGTCCCCCAATTTTCTTGGCTGTGACGTCTCTGACACATGAGGTCCACGCGTATGGAAGCATGTGTTCACAAAAGAGCCTTGTTCTGCAGGCCTCGGGGTAAAAGAGTGTGTCGGAGGCTGTGTCCAGGAGTCCGGTCCTGAATTATCTGCAGGCTGACTGCACCTGGCCTGCGCTCCGAGGGTTTTGGGATGGATCGGGGTCATATGGTCGGGACACAGGCTGTTTAATCTGAAACGCCGCCCGCGTCACGCAGAGCTAAACACACAGAGCTAAACGACAGCCATTATCAGCAGGGCATCACGGGTCAGGATGGAGTGTCCCGCGGGCCTCAGTCCATTATATAACACAGCGTACAGTGATCCGACGACAACCAGAACCAATCACACCGAAGACAAATAAAGAGAAACTGTGTTCAGCTCTACTGCATACAGAGAGCTCTTTCTTTGTATTATATGTAAATATGTAATGTTATTATATCTAACCATTATATTTAATACAATATATGAAATATTAACAGTAAATAGTTTTTTAAATATTTCTAATATTTTATTTTAAATTAACCTATATTTCAAGTAATAGTTTTGTTAATGGTCTCAATTAATGGTTTTAATTAACTAACAATTTTGAACAATTTAATTATTTATATTGATATTTAGTAGTTTTATTTACTGTAGTGCTTGATATATATTACTATGATAATATATTACTATTTTTTTTTTTTTTTTTGAGTTTATTTAGTTTTAGTAATTTCACAAATTAAACGAAAATTAAATATGATTTCCACCACAATATATTGACAATATCAAATCAAAAGCAATTACATTGCACTCTAAAAAGACTGTTTTAAAAAGACCCCATATTATTTATTATAATTTTATATTATCACCTGCAGTGGGACATGAAATATTATTTGTTCTGATATCCAGTACTGCCTGAACTGTAATAATGATAGTGGTAGAGCTACAGTTCTTTTGCTCGAAAGCCGTTTTGTTTTGCGTTTGTTCTCTGTCTTTCTTGGAATTGCCGTAAGAAATTATACTTTAAATGTGCACAAAATTGAAAACACTCAGATCTTCTTTTACTCTTTTTTGAGTGAACATTACAACAAGAAGCATACACTTAGCCTGTTGCTATTTTAGCTGCTTGTGAGCATACTGTGAGTGTCTGTGTGTGTGTTTGTGTGTGCACATAAAGGGTCTTTTGTACGGAGCGAGTTGCAGGCGTGTTTCGCCCGCGGTGGATTTCTCCTCCTTTGTTAAAGCAGAACACATGTCTGTATGCATGACAGTGAGCATTAGAGCAAGCTCTTCTCTGTTTCTTCTTCAGCTGATCTCCTGCTGCTTCAACATGCAGTGTGAGGAAACATTAATGTTGACATACTCTGGTAGAACGTGGAATTGTATGTACAAGAATACAGAGAAACACTTTTTGAATATAAACTAATGTGAATTTGGAAAATTAAATATATGCACCCTATCAACTAATATGATTTAATTTCAACAATTTATTTTAAATATATATATTATTTAATGGTTTATTGTAATGAAATTAAAATTTGCAATTTCTAATAAAAATAAATGAATAGCTTAAATATTTAACTAACAATTCTCAATTATTAAATCTAACTATAAGTATACACACCCTAAAAACTCCAAAGCTACATGCTGGAAATGTCCTTGGCCGCGAAACAGCATCATCCTGACAACCACTTGCATCGTCATAGTGAGATGTTTCGCATTTCATTTTGATCATCTAGTCTTGTATACACCTGTATATTTACATTGAGAAAGGTACATGCACTTTAAATGACAAACTGGAGGTTTCCTCTGGGTCTGGGAAGCACCTGGTTTCCTGTCCCCTCTGAACACGCTGCCGTTCTCATGAATAAAAGATGCGGTCGTTAAACTAAGTTTAATAGTTCCAATAAAAGCTCCTTCCAGAGAGATAAGCTGTCACATTAACTTAATATTCATTTCCTAAATGTGCCTCTCAGGGCTTCCATGGCCAAATTAAATCTCAATTCGTATTTGTACTTCTCATGTCTTTATGAACTGTGTCAACCTGGTTAGAATTTTTTTTTTTTTTATATATTTTACTGTATTAGAGTGAACTGTGCGGCGAGGATTGATGTATGTGTGTGTGTGTGTGTGTGTGTGTGTGAGCAAAACACAGCTCGTAATAACTCAGAGCCCATAAACGTGTAACTATTTCAGTTCTGTATGAGTAAATCTTAATATAAACTTCAGTGAACGTTCAAAATTTAACACCATTCATCGAATGTTTGGAATGTTCATAAGCGTTTAGAATAGTTTTTCTATTGCTTTGGAAATCATTTAAAATCATTTGTCTCATGTTGCAAAATGATAAAATAAAATATTCCCTTAATTTTCAAATAAACATAACAAATATTTTTAAAACATGTAAATAATATTTGAAACATTAAGATGTTTTAACTTCACAACGTTGTTTCTGGCCAAAGTATGAGCCTTTGATCCATAATAATGCTTCCCTTAGTAAAAAGTGATCTTGTCTGAATCGGGAGAGAAATCTGCACAGATTAAGCTCTGTTTACAAGCAAAAGGAGATGGGGTTATTACGAATTATGGACTCATATTTTGGCCCATATTTTAGCTGGAAGCAACAGTTTGAAGTTAAATTTGATGGATTTGTTTCAGGTTTTGTCTTCTCCAGATGATAACTGCTGGACTGGAGTGCTGTGGATTACTGTGATGTTTGGACTCTCATTCTGACGGCACCCATTCACTGCAAGTGATTTAATGCTACATTTCTCTAAATCTGATCCAGAAACAAACTCATGGCTGAGGGTCAGTAAACTGAACTGTATCTTTAAAACGAAGCTGTATTCTGTATCTGTTCACTCAGGACAGCTGAAAGATGATTGTAAGCGATCATCTTTCCTGACTTTGGAAAGTTTGACATGCACCGTGACAATATTATTGTGTTCACCACGCAACTATCCATCCTTTTGTGTGTGTGTTCAAATGAAAAGCTCTTTGTTGGCAGCTGAAGTGTGTGTGTGAGTGTGTGAAAGTTGTTTTCAGCGCAGAAATGCACACACATGCTTTGAAAAGCGTCCTCTGCTGAGCTCCCGGGCTGTAATTTGGTGGGTGTGGACGGCCCTCGACACGCGCTGGCGTTTCACTGCTGTACTGAAGATGACAGATGATCGGTTGTCATGGTAACCATCCAAGTGATGATGCGCTACCCCATGTGAGTTTCATTTTTTGGGATGCCCTGAGAACCTCTGAACCCACCTCACACAGTCTTTTTGTCAAATTGAATGGGTGTTAAAGGAATAGTTTCTGTTCTCATGTTGTTCACATGAATATATATGCATATCATTTTTAATGTGTTACATACGCATACACATTTATGCCATTTTCTTAGGTTTGTCAAGTTCTTTTAATAGTTTTAGTAGTTTTTATTTATTTTTATTTCAGTTTAATTTGAGTTATTTTACTAAAACATTGCATTTGCAATTAACTGAAGTAAAATATTTTATTGTATTATAGCTACATTACCATTAATTCTATTGTTTTGTTCTTTTCTGTGGTTAGTTAGTTAGTTTAGCTTTAGTTAACAATACTAATCCTGCATTAATATGACTTTTATGCTAGAATTATGCTATGATCTTTGAATTCTGGTGCACAGGTGTATAAATCAGCATTTCTTTTACTCTAGAGAAATGTTACTCTAATGTGAAACTGTCAGTCAGTATTTGGCTGCTAAACCTCTAAATACTGGGTGTCAGGATTTAGCAATTGCCATGACGACAGTAACTGTGACGCACAACGGGGAGTTGCTCCGCTGAGAGCCGCTCAGTACTTTAGTGAAGTCTGCAAACACACACAGATTTTGGCTGGTTTGCTCTGGCGGCGGTGGTAACTGGCTAATGTGACAAAAGGAACTTTTTCCAGGAAACTGTATCAGATGTTAAAGCCATACGGGGCCTCAGGGAAAGCTTGTGTGTGTGGTCTCAGATAGTCTTACTGTCTCTAGGTGTGTCTGAGGATGTGTCTATGTTGGGTGGTGGCAGTAAGGTTGCCCTGGTTTCCTTTTACTGCCTCTGTATGAGCTCAGCAGCTAAAATAAGAAAAAGTGATATGAACACTCTGCCAACATGTATAAAGAAAACGCTCAGCAAAATAAGCAAGCTCAGGAAACCTGAACGTCAAACCCCTGCTAACAGGGAAAAACTCTATTAACATTCTGGTACACTGTTTAAAGAAACCTTGCTAAAGTTATCCGGCTTTTAATAATGTTCTCAAAACAAAAGCTCAAAAAAATGTCATTTAATAAATGTCAAAGAATCTTTCCCTCAGATGTTTACCTTGTGTAAATGTAAAGGTTATGAGAACATTCCCATAATCTTTGCACAATGATTAAACGGAGTGCTTCCTAAAGTATTCATAACTAAGAAGAAATGATCATCAGACAACACTGGATGTGCATGCAACATTTAAATGTTACTATTTGTTTTCAGAACATTCAAAAGTAACATTTACATTCCAGAAATAGAATGTTCCTTTTTGGAATTTTTTAAAAAGAATTCCCTTTAGATGTTCAAATATAATATTTTTTAATGTTAATGCTTTATAAATATTTCTTTTGAACATTCAGAGAACATTTATAAATGTTTTAGTTGGACTTTCACTGATTTTTTATTTTTTTTTATTGTATAGAACATTAAAAACTAACGTTCAGAATTTTCAGAAAATATTTAAAAGTAACATTCCGTTATATTTCCAAAACAACAAAATGGAACATTCTAACGAAACTTGAAACATTAAAAAAAATTACATGTTAAACATTTAGAAATGACTTTTTATAACTAAACAGGAACGTTTGCAGAAGATTAAAAATATAGTTAAATGGAACAGATTATATTAATGCATCTAAAAGAAAAGTAAAATATTCTTTTAAACTTTTCTGTTTGTGTTTTTCAGGAAAAAGAAGGTTGTATGGTTTTGGAACAACGTGAGTAAATGATGACAGAATTTTAATATTTCCTTCATTAACTTGATATTCTTGAAACAAATGATCGCAAAGCTGCATTGAGAACAGTGGGTTGATCTGGGTTAATTAGCCACAGAGTCCACTGGGACCACAAGACTCTCCTTAATTAATTCCTTCCCTTATAATTATATGCAGAATTAATCACATATATGAGTCTTATTTCAATACGTTTCTTGACTCGCATCCAGACACACTCACTGTTTTACACAATCACTAATGGTGCTTTTTGATTCAGAAGCTCCTGCAAGTGATTCAGTTGAATCAGGTGGAATGGTTCTGAGGCATTCAGATGCTTTGCAGCAGTTTTCTCCCTTTATTCATCATCAATATCCAGGAAGTTGTCAAGTGATTCACTACTAATTAAAGCTCTTTCCCTGAGGATTGCAGTATAGCTTAACTTGGCATTTCCTTTTAACTACACAAAAGCAAGAGAGTTTCTTCCCTTATAGACATAATGAATCTGTCTTTGTTATTGAGACTTCCAAACGCTTGCGAACATAGTTTGATGTCTCTGTAATGGCTCGGAGCTGTTCCCTCCTCCAGGTTGTGAATGATAAAAGCGTTTGATGTTATTAATTCATAGCAGGGATGTGATCTTTTATCTGGCCCGTGGAGGAAAGCCAGTTCTGATGATAAAAGTTCTGTTTCTGGAGTTTTTTCTGAAGCGTCTCAGGGCATGAATTATGCACTAAAACCCTTGATCAGGCTCTGCATCTGAACTCCACTGCTGGAGCCAGTGCAAATGAAGACATGGGACAGCCTACATATTGTTTATTATACAGACTATAAAGAGTCCTATAAAGAGTGCAACATTTTTTACAGTAAAATTTTATTCATTTTCTTGATTTTTATTATTATTATTTTATTACTTTTTGCTGAAGAGCTTATATGTAATGTGTTTTAGAATACATTTTAAACTGTTTTTTAATTGTAACAAATAAATGGCAAGTACAGCACTGAATTAAAAATTAAATATTTAAGTAAATAAAAAATAATATAGTATTTTTCTTGTATAAGCATTGTCCAATCTTTATTTACAACTATGAAAAAAGTGTACATATGTGTTTTATGCTTCAAAAAAAAAAAACTATTTTAAATTATTGCTGAAATGAGAAAATGTTTATATCTAATAATGTTGTGTTAATGTAATTATAATTATTATTATGTAGTGTTAATAATATTTTGAAATACAATTTTTGTAATTATTTACTAAATATATAGGCTATATAAGTGTTTAATAAAATATTAATTAAAATGTAAAGTACAAAATAAATAGTTCTTAATTACAATTTTACTGATTAAAATTACAATTTATTTTTATATTAGTCAAATATCTTCTTTGTTTATGATGTTATATTATATGTAATTATTAATTTTAGTATTGTAATTTATTGTAATTTGTTTAATAAACTTTAAATGTGTGATAATTTTAAATGCATTGGTATGCATTTATATACTAATAATATTCAACTTTATTTTTATTTATTTGTATATTTTATAATGTATTTGAATAACTGGGATATGTAGTGTGCATGTGGCAGTACATTTAAACAGTATTGTTTTATGCTTGTTTGAATGGAAGTACGTCTGGAAGCACTGCAGCTATTAATCCTTGCAGCTGATCAGATCGTCTGTCCCTGAGAATCAGACGTGTTTGGGATGCTAATCTAATCAGGACCGGTCGCTCCGCTCCATCGATCCCCTTGTACTTCCTCTAGAAACAGAAATAGAGATTGTCAGGCAGATTGATATGAAGCTTAATCTAATACAGGAAGTACAGCCATAGAAAACATTTCCTCAGTCTGCATTATAAAGAGCTACCAGACTTTCCAAAACAAAAGTCCTTATTGATGCTATCACCCTACGGTGTACTGGGTGGTTGCTACAGTAGGTGGTTGCTAGGGTAACTTGGCCAGGGCATGCTATGTGATATAATATATACTGGTGCCGCTTCATAAAGCGGTGACATTTATCATGAGTGTGTCTCCTCAGTGAATGGAGGATGCTTGACTGAAGCTTTACTACAAGAATCCCTGATTAGTATTCAGTGTTCTCTCTCTCTCTCTCTCTCTCTCCCCACAGGGCTGCTACTGAACCTCCACACAGATACGGCTGCACTTAAACACCGTACCTGCTACCTTCCGGGAATAAAAAGATGGCCTGGAAGTGTTTCAGAGCTGTTTATTGTACTTCAGAAGCGTCTGATTACGTGTGATGTTCTGAAGAATTAGCAGGCTCTGCTGTTCATTAGCTGTAATCCGAGGTGATCAGGTGTGTTTTGGCGCGATATGCTGCACCGGTGGGAGTTTAGCTTGTTTTCGGCTCACGGTCGTGCGATCCATGCCGTTGCCATGGAAATCTGCACACTCCGAGGTTTAGCCGTGGCTGTTTGTTTTAGTAAACTCTCTAGCCGACGAGGGTTTGGTGAGTGTAAGGTGTAAACAGAGCTCAAACTCTGAACACCAGGATCACAGTCGCTCTGCTTGCTTTGCCCTCACACTTTTGTTGAAATTGAAGATTTTGGGTTGATGTTTGGAACCACCCCCTAAACACTTTTGTCCTGATACAGTTTAATTAGAAATACACAGAAATGTAGTGAAAGCATGCAACAAATGTATTTTATGTATGTAATGTATTTTATTTTCTGCCAGAATGATAAATAATATATGTTTTTAATTAATGCAATTTATAAAATGTGTGTGTGTATATATATATATATATATATAATAATTTACAATAATTAAATACTAGATTTAATGTAAATCTTAAGTAATATACTGTATATTTTCTGTCCTGCAACTTTTTTAATTACTTATTTGCTTTGAATCAAATTTCGTGAAGTCTTTTATTTATATATATAAATAAATAAATAAATATATATATATATATATATATAGTGTATTAATGTATTGTCATACAATATCTTGTTTTGATTATAATCAAAATTCTATTTAATCTATTGCCAAAAAAGTAAATAATATATTTAAATAGTATTTGATATAATCTAAGTAATACATAATAAATGCATTTTAAAA
>JAUMHP010000044.1:1416288-1440175 GCA_032361065.1 Enteromius trimaculatus | reverse complement strand
TCGTTTAAAGCCCTTTGAAGCTGCACTGAAACTGTCATTTGGACCTTGAACTGTCATGTGGACGTTTGGGTCCCAATTTTGTCCATTATATGGGGGAAAATCCTGGAATGTTTTCGTCAAAAACATGAATTTCTTTTCGATTGAAGAAAGAAAGACTTGGACATCTTGGATGACATGGGGGTGAGTAAATTATCAGCAAAAGTTTTTCAAAAGTGAACTTCTCCTTTAAGAATATTTAATTCATTCAGATCTAGGATGTGTTATTTTAGTGTTCCTTTTATTTTTTTGAGCAGTGTATAAATAAATTATTTAACCTTAATGAAACTAAACATGTATAAATAAACATAATTATTAAAATCTATAATACTGTATAAATAATACTAAAATATTACTTCTGGGTAAAAATGCTTTAGCATTAAAAAAGTTAAAAACAGAATTCTTTATTATTTATAAATTGTTAATGGATTATTTAATGGTTGGTATTGTATAAAAATAATACTAAAATATCACTTCTGGGTAAAATGCTACATAACTTAGGCTAATGAAAGTCAAATAATGATCTGAAAGTGAGTTTGTGTGTGAGGCGCTGGATTGTGTGTGTGTGTGTGTGTGTGTGTGTGTGTGTGTGTGGTCGCTATCTGATGAGTGTTTGGTTACCAGGTAACAGACAGGGATACTTAACCTCCAGCGACTCGATGAAAAGCTCTAAACAAGCCCTAATCATCCTGACAAACAAAACGCATCTCATCTGTTCTTCACACACACACAAGAAGAGCTTGTGACGGCTGAACTGAACGCAGACCCAGACTACTATCCGTGTGACTTTAGCAGTAAATGCGTAGATTTAGTTATATATTATGCTAAGAGGGTTGTGGTGACATTTGACCTCTTGGGTGAGCTGTGCAGAAGTAACTGGTTAAATCATTGAGATCTGGTGCCAGATGAGAAATCACAACACACACTGAGTTACAGCACCACCTCGTGGACGGAAGAGGAACAGAAAGACACTTCTCTGTTCTCTGTGTACTTGTTTTACTTCTATTATTGACATGTTGATGAAGTTAGCATTCCTATTCATCTAATACAGTTGGACTTTTTCGATCATTTAGTCTCGGAAGATATTATTGTTATAACAACCAAAGCCTATGTATCAGGATTAAACGTTAAAAAGTTTTGATTATAAATATGTGTGTGTACTGTGTATATTTATTACGTATATTAAGAGACGTACACATATATATTTAAAAAAAAAATTCATGTATTACCATGTATATTTATATTCATATAATTTATATTATATAAATGTATTTAATATACAAGCATATATATTACTTAAATATATACATGCATGTGTGTCTATTTATATATAAATGATAAATATACAGTACACACTCATTAATTATATAATTTAAATAAATAATAAAAAAGTACTGCAGTTAAATGAGAATTGACGGAATTATGCAAAAACAATACATGTACAGATAATAATAATAATAATAATAAATATAACAGGCAATCAGTTATAATGTCATATTTTTTAACAATTATATTAATATTTTTTAATTAATATAATTACAATTTTAATATTAATTTGTAAGAAAATAATAATAATGAATTATTATTATTCTCTCGATATATTATAATTATAA
The DNA here is from genome assembly GCA_032361065.1 of Enteromius trimaculatus. Taxonomy (NCBI): domain Eukaryota; kingdom Metazoa; phylum Chordata; class Actinopteri; order Cypriniformes; family Cyprinidae; genus Enteromius; species Enteromius trimaculatus. Next base: position 1,438,526 of record JAUMHP010000044.1, on the reverse strand, counting down.
AAAAATGTAATAGAAATGCAGATGCACTTTAAGCATCTTTTAAGAGCCTTCAAAAGGGAATCATGCCAAAATACGAGATGCTATAATATAATAAAAAATATCACATGCAGAAACTTTTGGATCAGTGAGGAAGGCGATTTTGGCAGCAGAAGTGTGGTGGAAAGTGTCTTTGCATGACAGATGGTTGCAAATTGAAGAATAATTGACGGAAGCTGAGCCTGTCTGAGTCATTATGAGGAGTGATGGCTGACCTGTGCTAGCATGTCCCTGCGGTCAGCGGCGCTGTACAGTGGCAGGTATTTGCGCAGGATTTTGATGGAGTGTTGTTTAAAGATGGCCGTGGTGTAGATGGTGCACTCAACCGCTGACACAGGCTTCGTGAAGACACCGTACACAAAGATCACTCCTTCCTCTGAGGTGGTCCCTAGAACACACACAGAGCCAGTGAACGGGGTTGTGTTTGAGCTGATGCTGACTGAGAGACTAGACACAAGTGTACCGAGCAGCACAGGCTTGTCCTTCTGCCAGTGTCCCTTCAGGAAGGCGCTGACCGCCTGCTCTCTGATCAACTCTCCGTCCACATACGGCCCCCAGCTCTCAAACTGCTCCAGGAAGCGAAAGGGATTCACCACCTTTGAGCCTGAGAAACACAAGCAGCTTCACGGTCATCTCTAAATGATAATATCTGTGCAGGAAGTGTTGCTTCTGTCAGATGTGGAGCAGATAGCATTTGATAATTATTGTTATTTATAATTTTTAGTTTTAGCATGATTTGCATGAAGAAGAAGGATATTTTTTTGTTTGTTTGCATTTTAATATCTTAATTGAAGCGCAATTTCAAACTTTTTTTAAAGTAATGTTTTAATCAGATATTTTATTGATTTTTTGTATCAATTATTTTTTACAAAATATTGTGAATTAGGCAATGAATGTCAAAAACTAATGGTGTTATGAATGGATAATAATAACAAAAATAGCATTGATTATTATGTATAATACTACTTTATTAGTAATATATGTAATTTTGTTCAGTCCTATATAGTTTTTTTAAAATTAATTTTTAGTTTTACATTTTCATTTTTATAACTCTTAAATTATTATTATTATTATTATTTTGCATTAAGAAAATTAAGGTAGCAATTCTTATTATTCATACGTATTCATTAATTTTTTATTTTAGATATTTTTGTTATTTTTATTTCTATTTTGTTTTTATTACTATTGTTATTATGATTTAATAATACAGTTTTATTTAAATGTAAATGTATGTATTTTTTCTGTTTTATAGAATATTTTTTTACACAATTCAATTTCAAATTCATTTTGTTTCAAATACTGAAAATGTGTTTTAGTGTTAGTGAAATGTATAATGTGTTATTTTGTCTGATGTGCTGGTGTGTTCTCACTGGACTGGATCTGTGCGTCGAGCACCTCTCGAGGACTCAGAGACTGAAGGCACGTCAGGTCCAGAACCGAGCAGTTGGCTGATTTAGCAAAGTTCTTCCCGAGCTTCAGAGACTCGTGCCTGAGGAGAAACATCAGCGCTTGAAGACACTGCACACACACATCTGTCTGTCTGCCTGTGTGTGTGTGTGTGTTTACCGTGTTTTCAGAGGGATGGAGAAGGGTAAACTCTGGAAAACAGCCTGTCTGAAGAGAGGTTTACTGCTCTGGATCATCAGATGAAGACTGACTGACTGAGCTCCGGCGCTCTCTCCGAATAGAGTCACCTGCATCCACACGCAATTATTTCATTATATTATTTTATGTATTTATTTATTTTCATTGCATCAGACCGAGACGCAGAGACAAGCAAGACTCCTAAGAGATTGAGGTGTTTTGTTGTTGAATGTATTAATGAACATCTGAGTGACTGAAGACGCGGAGGATTAACGTAACGCTTTGTTCTGAAGGGAAACACGCCCTTGATCTGAAATGAGTTTATGTTTGCGTGAATCATTCATGATCCAGCCTCACCTACATTTGTATGGCTTTGTAAGACTCATTTAAAAATAGGTTTTCTCACCCTGCTCGGGTCTCCTCCAAACACAGCGATGTTCTGCTGGACCCAGAGCAGCGCCGCCTGCTGATCCAGAATCCCATAATTTCCCGCGGCGGAAGTCCGCGGGTCTTTTCCTGACACTAGAAAGCCGAAGGCGCCTGCAGAGACACAGATTCAGCGCCGTGTTTGTAATTTTATTATTTACAGCGGCTCAGAGTCTCACCCAGGCGGTAGGCGGCGCTCACGACCAGCGTTTGCGTAAAGTTGCTGATGTAACGGCCGTCGTAGAGCGGTTTGGAGGCGGAGCCAGCGATGAAATCCCCACCGTGGATCCAAAGCATCACCGGAAGTGGCGTCAGTAGCGGCGCCGCGAGATTCACGCTCAGAGGAACGAAAACGGTCAGGTACAGACAGTCCTCACTCACCTGAACATCACACACACAAATCATCATCTGACATAATTATCTCTGTATGCAGTCCAGATGATGGTAACTACATGTATACATATCATGTGTAGACCTATATATCAGAAAAGTATATTTTATATAAAAAATCGCATCCAAAATATAAGTTCACACATGTGTGTATAATGTATATATTTATTATGTATATATAAATACACACATATATACAATGTATATATTTCAGGAAAATTATGTTTATATATTAAATATATTTATTTATAATATAGATGATATGAAATAAAAATATAGACATGTAAATATTTTCAAAATACATACATGCATGTGAGTGTATTTATATATACATAATAAATAGACACACAAAACACATATTATGCAAACAAAAACTTTTTTTGTGAGCAATTAATCATTTGAAAACACTAAATATACATATGTAAAATTTATAAATATTAGATATAAATATATAAAATTATATATATATATATATATATATATTTTTTTTTTTTATGGAAGTCACCATTGAGAATAATGAAAATAAAATAGAAAAGAAATGTAAAGTATCTGCACATATTACGAATAATAAGAAAAAAGTGTGTTTTCATTGTTTTCAATATAATATCAAATTTTAATGTAAATTTTAATGTTAAAAATGTACCTATAGATCCCCTATCCTTTACTAAATAATAAGAAAAATAAAAATTCAATCAATCAATCAATCAGTCATTCATTCTCAATTCCTCTGGGCTTTATGGAATAATATGAAGGTTCTGCATATCCATATACACAGATATATATATATATATATACAGTATACACAGTATACATATACACACACAAAGATTCTATGTATTTATATTGTGTATATTTTACAAATTGTGCACTACTGCTAAGTATAATTAACTTCTGTGTTTAATCCAGAGAAATGTCTAAATACAGTAAATGAAGTACTTTATTCCTATGTTAAGACCTTTATGGAGCCCAAATGTTTTTACTGTTTTAACAAGCCACAGAATCAGTCCCTTCTCGTCTGTTTGTGTGTCGCTCACCTTCTTGGGGCAGTCGTCAGCGATGGGTCCGATACAGGCCTGCATGCAAGCCGCTCGGGGATAGGTGGCATCATACACCCCTCTCCAGGGCGTTACAGGGCGGGGGGGCTTCCAGCGGGACGCCCCCACAGGAGGACCAGCGAACGGGATCCCATAAAACACATAGCATTTGTCCAGCGTCAGGCCCTGGATGAGCCCGTCTTTAGTCAGCAGCCTGGGTCCGGCAGCAGCGGACTGAGAGCCAGAGAGCGGCTGATCTCGGGTCAGTGCTGGAGACACGCTCCGTAGGAAAGCTGCCAACTCTGAAGCTTCTGAAGCAGATCCAGCGCTGGTGAACACACACGCCGCCATAAACACACACACAACATGCATCTTTACTCCTGCTGCTTCGCTGATGGACTACGAGGAAGAACAGTGGCTTTTTGGAGTTTGAGCTGCTTCAGCACTTGTGACTCTTATTATGCTGCACACTGAGTGTGTGTGTAATGACAAGCAGACTGTCCGTACTTTAGAAAATTAAATCACATACATTCCCTTGGTCTTGATGCTACAAGTTGAATGAGAGATGTGCCCTCTTAGACCCAAAGTTAAAAAAAAATATTTTTGATTTATGTGGCACTCTTACGTTTCTATAAATAATGCCATGGTACATGCAAAAAACCTGCTCAGTTATGCACTAATTGTTTCATGACACTATGATTACAGTAACTTCCATCAGTGTATAGCAGTAATTAAAATAAGATCAACTAATAATTAACTAACATCCAAGAAATTATAATTGTAAGTAAACCAATCAAGCAATGTCACCTACATTACAGAAGAATATTGTAAATACCTTTAATTAAATTCCTCAGAGCTGCAGGAATATTTTTGACTACTAAAGAAAATTGCTTAAAAGAATAATCCAAATGATTCCTATATGCCTTTCCTTTTATCTAATACAAATACATACAGCAACTAAATATCAATAATCATAGAAAACAAGATGAGATCATTTTGTTTACGTTTTTTACTGTCAATAAGTTGAACAGAATTCATGTATAGTTCTATATCAAGAGAAAAGTATGGAAACCCGTTTCCGCCACCTTGAGGAAAAAATATAATTCTGTTAGTCATAGAAACTTTCTCATTATTATGAGTTAATATATTATAATATTCATGGGGGAAGAAAATATTTATAATGAGAACCTTTCTCATAATAATGACTTATTTTCTCATAATATTTACTTGTTTTCTCATAATAATGAGATACTTTCTTATGATAATGACTTATCATCTCATAATAATGACTTATTTTCTCGTAATAATGAGAAACTTTGTGTGTGTGTGTTTGTTTGTGTGCGGGTTTATGTGGTTTATGAGGACACAGATTTGTATAATGACATGGGTATGACAGGTATTATATTATGTAGGTGTTTTATGAGGACATTGTCAGTGTCCCCGTAATTCAAAAGGCTTAAAAACATACTAAATGGTGTTTTTTTGAAAATCTAAAAATGCACACAGTTTCCTGTAAGGGGTAGGTTTAGGTGTAGGGTAATAGCACATACAGTTTGTCCTGTATAAAAACCATTACGTCTATGGAGATTCCCCATAAATCACAAAAAACAACATGTGTGTGTGTGTGTGTGCACACTTGGACAGGTTAAACACAGAGCACAAATTCCTAGTATGGGAAACCATACCTTGCCACATGTCACGTCCTTTCCAAGTGCACACACACACACACACACACACACACACAGCCGGTTCTGTGGCATTGGGGAAACGGTGCCTTGCTCAAGGGTCTCACCTCAGTCATGATATTGAAGGTGAAGAGAGTGCTGGTTATTATGATTATGATTATTATGAGAAAATAAGTCATTATTATGAGAAAGTTTCTCATTACTATGAGATGATAAGTCATTATTATGAGATGACAAGTCATTATTATGACATACTAAGTCATTATTATGAGAAAGTTTCTCGTTATAAATATTTTTCCCCCATGAATATTATAATATTTTAACTCATAGTAATGAGAAACTTTCTCATTATTATTACTTACAGAATTATATTTTTTCCTCAAGGTGGCGGAAACGGGCTTCCATAGAAAAGCCTTCAGAGCTTGTAGAAATTGGATAATGCCACAATTTATTTATTAATAGAAAAATCAAGTTTTGCCTTGTGATTACATAATGATGTCATCGCGCAATGACATCACAGTGACAAGAGCAACAAATCCCGTCCTGCTTTCACTCAGCAACTTTCTCTGAAAATAAGTTGGCAACTGTGTACTGAGTTTAAAACAGAAAGCATAGCCCAGGAATCCAAGAAGTGTCGGTCATGAACCTGTTTTATCTTCACGAGTGGATCGACATCAAGGGTGTTTTTCTATTTTTCTGCGTGTTTTTGTTGCTGAGTGATTATATAAGAAACAAAGCGCCGAAGAACTTTCCTCCTGGACCGTGGTCTTTGCCATTTATAGGAGACCTTCATCATATTGAAAACGGCAGGATTCATCTTCAGCTCTCAAAGGTGAATACATACACAGTTTCATCAGCAAACTATATCCACAATATAAACATAGTACAGTTGCAAAATCGATAAAGGGAAAGCACTTGACCCTTGCTTTCATGGCAGAATACGTAACTCGGTCGTGACGCATTTTATGATAAGCGTGTGTCCAGAGCTTTGCGTTTCTCATTTTTAATATGCAAATGATGAGATTTAGAGGCAGGGTACGTAATTCAATATTATCCTAAACGTCAAATTAATGTCTGTCGCAATTAAAGCATAAATAAGTCAAATCAGTTCACAAGCTTTACTGCCTAACTATAATTGCAATGCTATCTGAATAACGTTTTTGGGATTTACAAATACATAAATAGTTTTTTATGGAAATATTTCATAAACAGGGTTGACCCTTTAAGTAACCCTTTAAGTAACAGAATTGACAGAATTATCTGGTGGACCGTCAGTTTTGTTACATATTGTAAGCATTGTTACTCTACCTTGGGAACAGAACTGACTATTTATTTAATTTTTTTACAGAGCACATGACACTAATAAAAACATGATTAAAAGACTTTTGATATTGTGGTAACAGAGTTGACCTTCTAAAAGCGTCGCAAAATTTCAAAATGCCTGGTAGCACTTTGGGCAGGCACTCTTCAGTTTTTGGTATCCCAAAATAAATTTAAATTGCCCGGTAAAAAAAAAAGAAAAGATTATTTTTGTAAAGGAAACAAAACATCTATCAAAAAATGTTTAAAACACAAATTACAACAACTGTATATGATAGTTAAATTACTCAAATATTTGGTTCTAGCTGAACAGAAATTTCTATGCACTTGTAAGAACCGTGTAGAACAGATTCTGAATCTGATTATACCTGCGTAAATCCATGCGCTGCTTATTTTTAACCCTGCTGAAAAAACCCAGCATATGCTGGTTAGAGATGTTTCGATGCTGGTTAAGCTGGTCCTTTGCTGGTTTATGGTTTTCTATTGATTCCCAATGGAATCAACAACAACAGCTAAATCATTCTAGAGTAGTTTATTTTCTTGATAACAAGCAAAACGTGTTTGTTGCATAAATCAGATTTATTAAAAATGCAAACTCATTCTCTGCCAGCAGGAGGTGCTTTAAGCTCGAGAAACGAGAGGTTCCCCGGTAACGGCTGTAGACAAAGCAGCTCTGAGCTTACAAACACTGCCTTACACACAGGATGAAATGAACATGACATTTACTAAAGACAAGTCTTCCTTCAGAAAATACTGTGATATATTTTTATACGCGCTTTACACGCTCATGTTTATTCAGCGAAACTCGTGGCAGGTCACCACAAATAATGAAATGTGTGGGAAACAGGTCCCACAGCACAATAACCTCCCTATAGCCCGACCGGCAGGGCTGAGATGGATTTTGGTAGCCCGACTGGAAAATACAATAGCCCCGGGACGTCGGGTTAGCGATTTTGCGAGCCCTGTGTTTGCTGCTTTCTGCGTTTTGTTATATTATATTGATTTTATGCTGCTACTTCAGGAGCTCAGGTTCTGAAAACAAACCATATTTTGTAGTTTGCAGAAAAATACGGCAAGATTTTCAGCCTTAGGATTCTCGGATCAAGAATTGTTGTATTGGATGGATATAAACTGGTAAAGGAGGTGTATTTAAAACAGGATGACAACCTTGGTGGTCGACCTGTGTTACCTTTATTTTATGACATCGTTGGAGACAAAGGTAAGTCTAAAGAATGCTAAATTGCTATTTTCACAATAAATTTGATCTGTAATCACTTTCCTGTAAATGGTATATTTGTAGGTTTGGTTGCTGCTGGAGGGTATAAATGGAAGCAACAGAGAAGATTTGCACTCTCAACCCTTAGGAACTTTGGATTGGGAAAGAGAAGCCTGGAGCCATCCATCACTCTTGAATGTTGCTTTCTGAATGAGGCCATTTCGAATGAGCAAAGTGTTCACTATTAAGCATTGCATACTGAAAACAATTTAAAATATTGCATTTGAAATCAGAACCGCAGTTTGATTAACCCCTTCTGTTGCAGGTCAGCCAGTCGACCCTCGCTCCCTGCTGAGCAATGCTGTGGCAAATGTGATCTGTGTGCTTGTGTTTGGTAATCGATTTGAGTACAGTGACAGTGGATTTCAGTCTCTGTTGAAGAACATCAATGAAGCTGTGTATCTGCAAGGAGGCATCTGTGCTCAGGTAAACATTCAGACAGTTCTACCCTAGCAAGGAAGTTATATATTTACTTCATACTGAGTATAGTTCATCTCTATTAACATATTTGAAGGGCTGGGAAAGTTACTTTTAAAAACTATTTCGTTCCAGATTACAAAATACATGCTTTTGTAACGTATTACATAAGATTAATTAATTTTAGTAGGCTAACTTTATCTAGCCTTGTTTTCTCATATTTACCAAGGGTGCCAATATTTTTGACCATATATGCATAGTCTTTGGTACAATACAAATATTTAGCTGTCCTTTATTCTCCTAAAACAAATCACAAATGTTTGAGTTCTGAAACTTTTTTAGTACAATTACCTCTTAAAAGATCAAGAGAAATGTGGTTTTTCAGTATATGACAACAAATTAGTAAATAGAATATATTTAAATAAATTAGGTTAAACCTTTTAAGAGTGTTACCTAAGGGTATGAAGTTGGTTTAGACAATCAAGTGTATATAATTATAACAACTACCCTTAAAAATAACAATATAGAGAATAGAAAATAGTGCTATAAAATAGGTTGAGCTGCTTACACATTCATGCATGCTTATAATAGAATAAAATAAAACTATAGTGTCCTGGGTTGGGAAATGCAGTCCTGAATGTGCAGCCTTTTCTATATCTTTCTTTAGCTCTATAACATGTTCCCCTGGCTCATGCGGCAAGTGCCTGGACCGCATAAGAAAATTTTTTCTCTGTGGCGGGAGGTGATTGACTTTGTTCAAGAGAAAGTGAACGCACACAGAGTGGACTACGATCCTTCAAATCCTCGAGATTACATTGACTGCTTCCTTGGAGAGATGGAAAAAGTAAGACCATTTTTAGGGAGGAATCTGTACTCTACTGTCAAATGCTCTGGTAATAAAAAGCATTTGAACTGAATTGCCTCACAATCATTTTGTGTAGCTTAAAGATGACGCAGATGCAGGATTTGATGTGGAAAACTTGTGCTTTTGTACTCTGGATCTGTTTGGAGCGGGAACTGAGACCACCTCCACCACTCTGTACTGGGGTCTCCTATACATGGTAAAATATTCAGAGATACAAGGTGAGAGCTTATTGTTATAGATAACTGCATTCATATGCACTTAAAATGTGATATGTGCTCACGCTCTCAGTTTTGACTTGACTTTGTATCTTCAGCCAAAGTTCAAGAGGAGATTGATCGTGTTGTGGGAGAGTCACGGCAGCCATCTTTATTAGACAAAGACAACATGCCCTACACCAATGCTGTCATTCATGAGATACAGAGAATTGGAAATATTATTCCAATGAATGTGGCCCGGGCTACTGTGGAAGATGTTCAGATAGGAAAATACTCCATTCCAAAGGTTGGTTAAGTGATAATTGCTCTTGTATATGTTTTTTTAAATCTAGTCTTGTTTCTGTATCTGGTACTGCAATACTTAAGGCAGGAAAATTGTTCTATATCCTATTATTGTCATTGTTTTGAGTATTTGCTGTATGCAATTTAAGAACAGCGCCTGCTGTCGAGGAGGTATTTGTTTCGGCGGTCAGCCCACTACTCAAATGGGATGTCCCTTTTCATCAAACTAACGACTTCCCTGATAATAAAAGGTATCGGTTTACTTTTGCAGGGCACAATAGTGACCGGCAATTTGACATCAGTGCTGTTTGATGAGTCCGAGTGGGAGACGCCTCACTGTTTTAACCCGGGTCACTTCCTGGATGCGGAGGGCCAATTTAGGAGAAGAGATGCCTTTTTACCCTTTTCTCTAGGTACAGGACAGCTCTGTTTCCATAAAAGTAATACAAAAATAAAGGCGTGTGCCATTATTTATATTTATTTATTTATATATATATTGCTCATATGTGATTTGATGTTATGAAGCATATTAAAAAAAAAACACACAAACAGATGAATGTTATTTTTGTTACCCTTTAAACTAACCACCACACAGAATATTAAGCTGTCCACGGCAGTCTTAAGCCAGCCAGCACAATAACACGCAGAATGTTTCCTTATTATGGTTGTTGACAAAACTTCAGATAATATCAAGATCGCACCATTTATTTTTTACAAGCCTGCATAAAAGTAAACAAATGATTAATGAATCTTTATTTTCAGGAAAGAGAGTGTGTCTTGGGGAGCAGCTGGCACGGATGGAGCTGTTCCTCTTCTTCTCCTCTTTGCTGCAGCGCTTCACTTTCTTTTTCCCAGAGGGTGCGGAGCCCAGCTTGGATTTTAAACTGGGAGCCACTCACTCGCCTCAACCATATAAATTATGTGCAGCGCCACGCTAAAACAAGCAGCGCATAAATCATTTTATACATTTCAGTGATTTAAAAAAAAAAAAAGAACCCAAAATGTGTATCTCTGGATGTAAACATGATGATGCAAATAGATCATAAACAGAAGTCATGTTTGTTCCAATAGTGGCATTCATGTAATAGAATTTATATATATGATTTGACACTCAATCTGTTATTGCACACTGTTTTATAATGTACTACTGTGTCACGTAAATACTATTTGCCTGTTGTTTAAGAAAATGCTGCCGTTTTAGTGTAAACAGAATTTATCATTTGCAATCAGGTAGCAATTCTTGCAGCTGTGCTGAATTAAATACATAACAACTTAAGCATAGTACTCTATAACATAACACACAATTATTTAAAGATGAGCAGGCAGTATGCACCGTATAGCACTGAAAATTACAAATATTAATTAGAAGTTAGGATGGATAGTATGCACATTGGGACGCAGGCTGCTGCTGTTTAGGAGTGTGGGCCAAGTTTGCAAAAACCTTTCCTAATACCTATATTATTTTACCGAAATCAAATTATATACCAACAATATATTTTTACTGTTATATATTGGACGTTTCATTATAACATGTGGGATCGTTCCGGGTCAACGCCATGCTTGTCCCACACAGCTATGACGCGTATGATGTCATACATGTTAGGACATCCGCATAAATAAATACTAACGTTTTATTGCTCCGTTACATTTATGTATTGATTTGGAATTTAATTACATTTTTATTTTTTCCGTTTGAAGTTGTGGTCTGTGGTTATTTCCTCCACGCCACCAGGTGGCAGTACGTGGGTGCACTCGTCACGACCAGACGTGGCGTCTGACGTCACGCCAAACGGCAGCAATGGCGGCTCCCACAGAAAGCACGAGTGAAACGCTAACAAATAAAAAACTGAAAAAGAGCAAAAACACAGGTACAGCTACACTTCAAAACAATCAAACGTGAGCAATGTCTTCAATAGCCACAAGACTGACTTAAAATGAGAAGTTTACGTTCATCGCAGGTCGTGTAGAATTAACGTTAAATCTTGTCGGGGTTTTTAACAACAATGTTGTCATATTTTGTCACTGTGTGCGTTTCAAATGTTTATTTATTGTGCGTTTATTTATTGACTTCGATGTTCTAATACACACCTGAGTGCTAATTAACACATATAACACGGTATTCACATTGTACTTAACAATGCACTGGAAAATAAAGCACTTTAGTCACTTTGACACTGTAATGAAATGCCTCTATTCTTTATTTGAGACTGTTAAATGCTTTTTAATGGAGATGTATACATCATCTGAAGGCTGAATAATTAACACAATATTTGTGAAATCTGGAATCTGAGGGTGCAAAAACATGACAATATTGGGAAAATTGCCTTTGAAGTTCCTGTCAATGCATATTAATAATAAAAAAGTATGTTGGAAATTTAGAAAGAAAATATTACCTAATATCCTACTGAATTTTGGCATGAATTAGAAACGAATAATTTTGACCCATACAATGTATTGTTGACTATTGCTTTAAATATACCTGTGCTACTGATGATTGCTTTTTTGTGCTCTAGGATCACAAATAATTTATTAAACTCTGCTATTTGTATTAAAAACCAGAGGAAAGCGAACTGCTGACGGTTCCAGATGGCTGGAAGGAGCCCAAGTTCACCCCACAAGACAATCCCAAAGGTCTGCAGGAGGAGAGCAGTTTCGCCACACTCTTCCCCAAATACAGAGAGGCGTATCTGAAGGAGTGCTGGTCGCTGGTGCAGAAGGCTCTCGGAGATGTTGTGAGTGTTGTTTCTTTTGGTATCCAAATAAATGAATTCTCATTGAATTAGATTATCTGATTTCTTTAAATTTCTTTGAATCTGTGCTGCTGTAGTTCATCAAAGCCACACTGGACCTGATTGAAGGCAGTATGACGGTGAACACAACAAAGAAAACATATGACCCCTATGCCATCCTCAGAGCGAGGGATCTCATCAAGTTACTGGCTAGAAGTGTGCCGTTTGAACAGGTAGGAGTTTTATATGGATATATATAATCTGATATTCTTTAGTTTAAACATTTATTAAATGTAATTTGAAGATTTTACTTTATTTATAAATTAAGTAAAATATTAAACCATATAAAGTATTTTAATATAATTGAATTATATTTAGTTATATTTGAATTTTTTTCTTTTTCTTTTTTTTCTTTTTAGAAATACATATATTTATAAAACTTTTTTTGACAAGTATGCTTTAAACACCATTATGTTTTAATATATTCACATAAGTTAAATTAAAAGTTAAAGTTAAAAAAGTCGTAATTTATTCCAAACCTTTGACCGCTAAATTCATCCTCAAATCTTAAATGCTCTTTTTCATTTCAGGCTGTGAGGATACTTGAAGATGACGTGGCCTGTGACATTATTAAGATCGGGACTCTTGTGCGAAACAGAGAGCGTTTTGTGAAGAGACGACAGAGACTGATCGGCCCCAAGGGCTCCACGCTGAAGGTGAGCTCAAAAGTGATCATGTGTATATAATATAAGAATAAGATAGGTTGCGTTGCATTATTTTAATTGTAATTATTTCTGCAAATTTTAAACCTGTTTTTAAAAATGGTAAAGATTAGTGAGTAATAGTTTATAGAAATATTTATAGAGGCACATTGTTTTTTTTTTAAGAGATGAAGAAAGCAGTTTGAGTTTTATGACTCTTTTGTGGTGTGATTTAATTTAGTTTGATTGATTTCTGAGATTTTTTATTCTCTTCATTATTCTTTTCATTTGTTCTTCTATATATTCCTTTTTTATTGACTTGAATGATATTTTATCATATAAAATCTCTTAATAATTTATAATAATATATGTAAAATAAAGTTTTGTAATTAAATTGATAGTTTTATTCAGCAAGGATGCATTAAATGGAAAAAATCAAACGTGAAATGAAATGTATACAAAAAGCACATTTCCTGCAGATGGATTTTTTTATTATTTTATCTTTTAATAGATACGGGGGTTGTCTTGATATTTTATGCGTCAGTTTGTGGTGTGATTTTATTGTTTTCTTGTGTGTCAGCTGTATCTTCATTCAAAGCAGTAATGAAATGTTAAATTGATATCTCCTCTGTTCGTGTTGTTTCAGGCTCTAGAGCTGCTGACCAACTGTTACGTGATGGTTCAGGGAAACACGGTTTCTGCCCTCGGCCCGTACAACGGCCTCAAGGAGGTCAAACCTACAGCTGAATTATTCATTTTAATAATTAAAACTGGAATTAATGATGAATGTAGAGGGATAAGCTGTGTTTCTCGCTTGTTTCTGCAGGTACGCAAAGTAGTGCTGGACACAATGAAGAATATTCACCCCATTTACAACATAAAGGTACATGAAGAATGTGAAGTGTGTGTGTGTTTAAATTAGATTTTTTAAATAGAAAGACACATAAAGGATTTACTGCATCCAAAATAGTCTTTGTGTACATAATATATATATATGTGTGTGTGTGTGCTGTGTATATTTAAAGTAAACACATTAAGTGGATATTTAGCAAGTATATGTAGTTCATTTCCATAGACAGGGGTTTCATTATGAGTAGATTGCACACATTTTCAGTGGCCAAATAAGAAACGTGGGTCACTTTGATACTTTCGGTAAATGCTGGATGAGTAATCACGCGTGGTTGAATGTTTTCCAGACGTTGATGATCAAGCGAGAGCTGGCGAACGACCCGGAGCTGCGCACTCAGAGCTGGGAGAGATTCCTGCCCAACTTCCGCCACAAGAGTCTCTCCAAACGCAAGCAGCCCAAGAAAAAGACGGTGAAGAAGGAGTACACCCCGTTCCCTCCACCGCAGCCCGAGAGCAAGGTACAGAGAAATCCCGAGAGATTTTACCATGGTACTGTGTGTTTTTAGACCAAAGTAAAATCACTTCTAAAATGGTGCGAGCTGCAGTATAATAAAAGATATAAATGTAATCTGAACAGTTCTTTAGATAATCAATAGTTTCAGTTTTTTCTCTTTATGAAGCATAGTCTGTGTGCAAAATAAGACACAAAAGGAATATGAATTAATAGATGTGTATCAATTAAATAATAGACTGCTATCCAAAACACACTTACTCACACAGCTGCTTATTAAGATATAGTTAAAAATCCATAAATATATTTACTTATATAAAAAAGTAAATAATGTGTGGATTTTATGTTATAAAATATAACGTGTATTATAATAATTCATAAATGTTATAGTAACGTTTAATGTCAGATATAAATAATTTAAATAGAAACATTTTATACTGAATTTATTCTGTATTTACAAATAAATATATTATTATAAATATAAATAATGTATTTAGAATTAACTAAATGATCAAAATTAAAATAAAACTATATTAAAATTAATTTCCATGATTTAATGTTTTCTTAATTCTTGAAATAAAATGTTATAAAATTCAAGTTTATTTGCATGACGCCTTTCACAAAACAAATAGTTTCTTAATTTTATTTAAATATATTTATATATTTGTAATAAACTTATTATATTAACTTATTTCAAATATTATGGCAAATTAGATTTCTTAATATCAAGTTTACAAAAAATAAATGTATTTTTGAGGATAACTAAAATAATCATCAGGTATTTAAAAATAAAATGAAATCTCACTTTTATCGTTCCCATTGCTTTTGAAATATTTATCTGCATAGAATGATTTGCAAATATATGAATTTATTTATATAATATATATTTCTAAATATAAATCTGATTTTATTTGATTGTTTTTATTAAATGTTATTTTAATATTTTACTAAATAAACTATGTATTTTGAGGACATTTTAGATCTCGTCTTAATGACAATAGTAATCAGTTTTTAAATGAATGAAGTGTTAACGTTAAACTGTTGGTCGTTGCTCATGTGAAATATCATTCTGCACAGATTGATAAGGAGCTGGCGACCGGCGAGTTCTTCCTGAAAGAGAACGAGAAGAGACGCCAGAAGATGAATGAAATTAAGGTATGAGGGTTCTTATGTGTGTTTATGAGCTCAGATGCAGTGACCGGTGGGAATTAGTTCATAACAGCTTGTGCTTTATTTCCCGGGCCGAAGGCCAAACAGTCTGAAGCTTTATCCAAGAGACAAGAGCAGCGGAAGAAAGATTTCATTCCTCCAAAAGAGAAGCCGGCCGTGAAGAAGAGCAAACCAGGTACAGCGAACGCCACACACAAACAACCCCGATATCAACAATAACCTTAACAAGCACAAAAGAACCAGACATGATCTAAGAAAACATGATCAAATAGAGAGTACATGGTGTCCTTGTCCTTTACATAGTGTGCTCAAGCATGTAGCAAGTCACAATTCATTTTAATCCTCACAAATACATTATAATTCCACAAATATACGTCATGCTTCAATATATACAGTGGTCAACATGTGAAGTGGATCAAAACCTTTCATCAAAGTTGTCCTAAAACCAAAATGCATTCTTGTCTTTGGACAAATTTGATTTGATCCTCTTCACATGTTGACTGCTGTATGTGTAAATGTGGAAAAAACATTCATCAAAATTGTCCTTAAACATGAAACCAAAATAAATTGCCAAAATAATGAAACCAAAATAAATGAAAGTAATTGACCCCTATGACTGGTTTGGTGGTTCAGGGTCACATACATACATCTACATATATAATAATTGAATAAGCATGCAAAATTATAATATTTATTATTCTCTCATCTTTTAGCAACAGCCGAAACCAAAATTGATATTCAAGCCATTAAAGAAAAAGTAAAGAAAGCGAAAAGTAAAAAGCTGGGAGCTCCTCCAGTAAACCCCGCGACACCTTCAGCGAAAGACGGCAAGCGGAAGAAAGTGAAGAGCTAACGCTCGGTCTGACCTCTGCTCATCCTCAGATCATCACCGGACCTAAAGCTTCTTGTAATATTCTGTTTATTAGTCAATGTGTTTATATAAAAGATGTTTGGTTTCATATTTTGTTGTTGCCATTATAAAACCTGAATGAATCTCACTATCGTTTATTAGACTCGTATTAGTTTGTAGGAGGCGAGAAATAAAGAAGGTAGAGACGTTTAGGATAAAGATGTTCTTTATGACTTGGTTTTTATTGTATTTTTGAATTATATAACAGTAATTGAATTGAAATGCACCATTACAGTCGCTTAAACTGGACAACAAGAGTTACTCTTTCCCAAAATCTCACCCAGATCACATCCACTTCATACTTCACCCCATTTCAAGCCTCTTATATTTAATATCTTTCTGGCATTTAAGCACATTTGTCCCAATAAATATGTAATTTAAAAACGTAGATTACATTTATTATCAATACATATACACCTCAGGTTTTTTATAATTTTTTTTCAAAGTAAATCTTAAATATTTAGCTTAATTTGTAAAATACCTAACATTTAATTTTAAATCTATAGATTCATGGATATAATTTATTCATAAATATTGTACATTTAATATTATAATTATTTGTGGATTTTGATTAAATATCTCACTTGAATTGGTATTAATTTGTACATTCAATATATTTTAATATTATTATAAATAGCAATAATTATTAATATATTTTACAAATGTATTATATCTAGTGTTTATTCTACCTCTTTACATTTATAATATAAAATATAATTTCCATTAAAAATATGAATGCCATCTGATTACCTCGGTGCATCCATGTTTTTGTTTCTCTGTAGATTCTTCTTCATATATATATATATATCATTTATTTTTATTTTTTGGAATAAATTAAAATCAGTATACACAAACATTTTGTTATATAGTGGCACTTTACAGCACATTTAAACGGTTAAATTGCAGAAAGCATTGTGAATGAGCCTTTTTGACATCATTTATTAAACTAGGTTAATGTTTTTTAAACATTTGTTCACTGTTAATTAGTTTAACATCAATTAGACTTGAATATAAAAAATGTATTTGTAGTAGATTTTTAAAAAATGTACTTTTTTTTGCCAATGATGCCACTTAAAACTTTTTGAAAAAGATAACATGGAAAAATATAGAGAAAATAGTTTGATGTATTTTAGGGGTTGTTATACGAACAGCAGGCATCTTAGTCTTTATTGTTCAATATTTGTCTGTTTCGGTGGAATTGTGCACTTTTACAGTTCAGGCTCTTTCACTCGTAAGCAAACACATTATAATGGCGCTGAATACAGAAAACCGAGGCAAACGTGAGCGGGACTGATATGATCCTGATAATCACAACCGCCAGACAGAAAGAGCCGCAGGAGGACAGCGCTGGGTCCCAGTCTGGAGTCCAGTTATAACCTACACACACAGAGTCACTCTTACTAATGTCTGAATGTATTAGTGGTGACCCAAAACAGAATCCACAGAAACATTAACTCCAATCTCACAATTTTGACTTTATCCTGAGTTATAAATTATATATTTTAAAAGAAATTGCCATTACCCTATTTTTATCCCACTGTGAAAACAAAATTAACAATTTTATTTAATTGTTTCATTCTATGGTGGAAAAAAACTGTATTTTTCCAAATTTAAGTTAGTATTGCACGCCTTAAAAAAAAAAAAAAAAACTCCATTATGGCCAAAAAAGAACTGCTGCATTAACTGAGATGAGAGAATTCTGAGGAAAAACCTAAATTGTGAGATTTGCAATTGGAAGAAAAAGGTAATACTTTCATTCTGTTGTGAATAAATTACTATTAATGCATCGTATGCCACATGATTGGCTTGTGACATCATCAAAGCGTTGAGTGCAGATGCAGACAGCTGTTAGATGTCTGTGATTGTGAATAAAGAGAAGCGCTAACTGTAAACTCAGACACTTACTCTGCCGTGCGTCCCGGGTGGAGTTTCCTAAAAAAACAAGAGACATGCATGAAGTGATGCAGTTACTGAAGCACGAGAGTCTTTGTGTTACGAACACTTACTACAGAGGTTGTTCTCACACGTGTCTCCGCTGCAGCCGCTGCATGAAGGGCCTGCTTTATATGGAAATGCTCCGCGATAATTCCCTCTGTCGAGAAGTCACATGATTACTGTAAAATCATCTTTTTGTGCTGCTTCATGCTTTACCACACCTCCCGTCAAGATTTAACGCGTTAAGATTACACTGGAAGAAAAATGAATGTGTGGTTTAAATCACTAATTTAAAAAAGTTATAGAATTGCAAGATGTAGAAGTGCTGACATTTGGATATTTAAACTTAGAAAGACAAAGTATTGTAAGATACAGACTTGCATATATAACTTGCAGATATAAAGAATTCTGAGAAATAGTCGAGAGAAAAGAGTGTTTCGAAAAAAAGCAATATATAGACCCAGGATTGTAAGAGAAAAAAACATAATTGTAGAGAAATTCGAGAAACAAAAAGTCAGAATTGTGAAATATTAAAGGTGCTCTATGCGATCTTGCAAAACACTATGGGTGCAGGACCCACACCAAAACAAAAACAAATTTTGGCCAACCAATCAGCAAGAAGAGGCGCGTTAAACCCCACCTCTTCTTGCCGGTTGATTGGCCGAAGTTTGTTTTTGTTGTGGTGCCCAAAATGTTTCTTTCGATATTGCAGCCTCTGTGTTTTCCCCAATGTATTCAGAGGGCAGACAGCAAGACCATCGAGCAACATCGCATAGAGCACCTTTAACTTCATAATTGTGGGATGCAAAAAAATGTAAAGAGCAAAATAAAAACTCTAATTTCCAGACCAATAAGAGTCAGAATTGGAAAATATAGGAAATATTGAAACAAAATAGGAAAAAGAAAAAAAAACCCAGTGTGAACTCAGAAAGCAGAAGTCAGAATTGTGAGATAAAAAGATTTATTTTTTTATTTCGTGGCACAAATCATGGTAGTTTACAGCCGAATCACGGTTCAATCACAGTTAATTGCATCCAAATAAAAGTTTTTGTTTGTGTAATATATATATATGTGTGTGTACTGTGTATATGTATTATGTATAAATATATATACACACACACAGCATATATTGCAAATATTTACACTCATGTAAATATTCAGACAATTTATATTATATATGCATATTTTTATTATATAAGCATAATATTTGCTTAAATATATACATGCATGTGTGTGTGTTTATATGTACATAATAAATGTAAACAGTACACTCATATATATATATATTATGGTGTAACCCTGAACTTTTATTTTGTATGTGATTGATCGCGATTAATTCTTTGACAGCACTAAAAGCTTGAGAAGTTACAAATTAAGTTTTTAGCTGGTTTTAGTTGTGGGGAGATGCAGTATTGTTTTAACACTATGCTCATATGTGGTGGTTTTTATACTCACGCCGTCGCATAATTACACACAAATATGACTCCAGGCCCTGTCGAGAACAGTTCTACACCGTTGGGACACGCTTGAGCGGCGCAGCCAACCTTGTACGAATCTGCCCAGACAATCTTCATGGAGACAAACAGAGAGGTGTGTGAGTGTGTGAGCGTCTGACTCAGCTGTACCGGGATCTGAGTCCGTACCTGTGTGTAGTGGCCGCACACTTTTGTGCAGCTCTTCGTATTGTAATCGTAGTGGTCCACCTCATCGTTCCACAACTTCACAGCAGAATCGGGTTTGAATGTGGAGTACGGCGCTCCTACCCAGATGTTTTCTCCCACGGATGTGAATGTGGGATGCATCCTTTTCACCTCCCTGATGTAAATGTTATGTTTAAAGACGCAGAACCGGGCCCAAGCCCGCGCCGTCACCGCCAGCCCTTCATCCCAGCTCTGCACACACACATGTGCCTACTTATACTACACACTTAGAGTACGTAGTAGCAGAGTAGACAAGCTTTGGGACACACAATCACGTCACACAACTTCGTCTTTAACGCGCTCACCTGTCACTGTAAACTCGCCTATCAATCATCTTCCACATTTAATTTCATTTAACTTCCTACCTTACTGGAGAGAAAAAAACGTAGCTGGTTTATCTTCCAGTCGCGGGTTTTTTTCTAAATTGTACGTATTTTACGAGTTGCCGATTTGTATAAATTTGTACGAATGACCTAAATCTAACCCCATCCCTAGACCTACCCGTCACGGGGTTTTAGACAAATCCTATGAGTGAGGTCGACGTTTGCACCTCGTACGAATTGATTGGGAAAACTGCTTATATTTTTTTAATATAATGATTCATTTAAAAGTTAATGACCAGATGGAATAAATGTTAAAGTTCACATTGCTGTTACAGATGAAATATAAAGCAGACAACAAGAAATAAATATTTTTTTTTACCAGATTAGTGTGTTATTAACTCTTTTAAACTTTTCTAACGTTACCTAACCGCCGATCGCGCACGTCTGCGTTTGTAGTTTTTCTAACGCCTTTTATTCATGTTTGTAGTTCTGGACCGAATCCTTCACCAAAGCGCAATGGATTGTGGGCAAAATCAACATATTACATGAGATAAAACTACTGTGTAATGCAAATACTGCTAAATGATATCTGTTGTGATGTATATTTTAGGCAAATATTTTATATTACTGTGGAGTTTGAAAAACTAAAAGTTAAAATCCTCTTAAACATGATAATGCGTGACAATATCCTGTATCTATATTAATAAAATACTATATGTATATGTTGTAGCTTATATTTCACTTCTTATTAGCCTGAAATTGATTTTTTTTTTTTTCATCAATGAAAACAGGAAATCGAAGAAAAAACTGTCCTGCACAATAAGATAACAACAAACAGCTGTTATGTTAAAAATCTTGCTGTGCTTTCAGATCTGTTTAACACACATTAGCATATTTCACACATTCTGTCGAGCCCTGCTCATCTCTGATTAGGCTTCAGGAAGCATCTGATATTTACCATGTAGCGCATGTTTGCAGCCGTGGGCTTCACGTCAGTCCGGTGCTTGTTGTGTTCTCTCACACATTCCTCAATGAACGCTGGGTCTGTGATATCAAAGACCGGTTCGCAGTAGCCCAGACCTAACAGAACCGTGACAGAGAGCAGAAGCTGAACACAGTCACTCATGGCAGAGTTGCTTAAACTAACAACTGCTTAAACTCTCAAGGGCTTCCTGTCAGCGCTGCACACTTCTGCTTTCTCACAGAGGAAATATACTTTTATCCACAGCTGGGTACTACTTTTAGATTAGGTCAGAAGATTTTTTTTTTTTTTTTGGTGCAATTATAGCCACCTGCATATTATATAAGACTGAAGGGCTTTATTTTGCGATAACATCCTGCTGGCTGTATATAATCCCGCTTTTTACACGGCTTCTTGCTACAAAAATAAATAATAAAAAAAAATAATAATATAATACAGTAATAAATAATTGTTTTAACGGGGAGTCAGTCGAGTCATCTGCTGAAATCCACTGCTTATGTATTATATATTATATATGTAATATATAAGGCTGTCCTGCTTTATACTGTGATGAAAACCTGCTGACTGTGCATTATCCCTTACATATAATATATACTGTATATAGAGAGAGAGAGAGAGAGAGAGAGAGAGAGAGCTGGTAAGTAACTGATTAAATCTTAATCTGGATTACTAATCAGATTTCAAAAATACACACAATAGCTATGCAACATTTACCACTTATATACCACAGGGCTGTTGAATGCTTGTATCTGATTGGCTGACGAACATTCTTAAGTGTGCAATTATTTTTAAAGAACTGCACAGCGAATGTAGACCCTGGCGGTCACCGTGATTTCACCAAGTACAATGTGATCCTGGATCAACATAAGTTTCCAAAAATATAAACTTATCCCAATCC
>JAUMHP010000044.1:1392234-1407988 GCA_032361065.1 Enteromius trimaculatus | reverse complement strand
TGCACGCCAATATTCATTGGCCTTTAGTAAAAGCTCAAAGCAGATAGGTCTCTCTGGCGAGTTCCCATATGTAACGTATCCGTTCCCTCCTTCAGGGAACGTGGGTTACGTTCGTAACCTAGACGTTTCTCATTCGTCATTAAAGGTGACTGAGAGTAGATGTAAGCTGACTGTGCAGGCGTGACAGTATTGTATAAAGCACTATAGAAATTAAAAAAGTGAAAGCTGAAATAAATTGATAACCTCAACTTAAACTTGGCAATTCAAATTTTAACTGGAATTATATATATATTTTTTACATTGCATTAGTAAATAATACCACAGTACATACAGTAAATGATATTAAATAATTATTTAATGATGTTAAAAGGACTGTCTCTGTGTTATGAGGCTTGAAATGAGTGTGCAGGACATTTGTGCTCAAGTCACAAGCTTTAAGTTTATAGTCTCGTCGCAGTATCATGATAATTATAAAATCACAGAAATGAGAATGAATGAATGAATGAAACATCATGTTATAATCCAGCAGAAAGCGTCCTGAGTCCTCTTCTGAGCAGCTAACGTCTGCTATAGATCAGAGCTGACAGCTTCATTACACTCAACATTAGCAGACTTTAACACAAGCAGTGTGTCTTGTTATAAACACACATTACTGAGGAGAAGACTGATGAGATTAGCTTTAACTAAGGTAATGAGGAGCAGGAGACCATACTCAGCTCACAGAGTCAGAGCAGATAGGTTTTGGTTTTTGCTTTAGAAGTCTTGAAGTCTCTGTATGTAAACGAGCTGTTTTGTGATTGGCCAATCTCTGCATGCTGTTATTCAGAGTGGAACCGGGTTTATATTTTCAGTTTGCGTCATGCAGACGTTTTGTGTTCGAAACACGTTTGTGCCACGTACCCATATGATGCTTTCTCGCTGTCTAAATTATAACGTAAAGGCGTTATTAAAACATTTTCTTTTTTGTAAAGACACAAACTTTTATGTCTAAAACTTTCTAAGATGAAAATGTTAAAACATATGCATAATATTATGTGTAGAATATATATATATATATATATATATATATATAACAGTACTGTGCAAGACGAGGAAAACTTTTTTTTGTTGGTGAAAATACTAGTAGCCTAAGACTTTTGCACAGTACTGTATATATATATAAGTCAAAATAATTTATTGTACCCTTCAAGATTCCAAAAATATATATTTTTTAACATGGCATTGTATTTAAAATGCAGTTCACTTAAAAACGCACCACTTAGCAGCCTATGTGAAGCAGCTGATTCATGTTCCTGAAACATTGACTGGCTGGACAGGTTTCTGTGATGAGGTTTGTGGTGTGTGTTCACCTGTCAGAGGGATGGGCTTCGGTGAAGTATCCTGCAAAAGGGCAGTAGATCTTGGGTTGCAGTGATTTCACCAGCTGCGTCTTATAGTTTAACAGCTTCTTCCTCTCGGTCTTGATGAAGTCTGCCTTCCAGCTTTCTGTCAGTAAAAGAGCTCGTATTAGCATGCATTGATTTTCCGTGCTGTTCTGAACGGTCATCTGTTCCTATGTAATGCATCTGTTTAAAGCGGCATGCGCGCGTGACTCACCGGTGTATTTGCCTCCGTGGAAAGTCATTGGAAAACCGGAGGCTCCGCCGGCAAAGTCACTCATCATCACATCAACACCGTGAGGAAGACGTCCGTTGTTTGGTCTGGTGCAGTCCACCGTATTCAGGATCATGTGACCTTGAAAGGGTTTGCGTATAAATAGTACGCCAAATAAGCTAAATAAATACGTGGTAGCCTATAGATACGCAAAAATAAAACTTTGGAGTGTATATGCTACGCAATGGGTGAGATAGGCTAAGGGTTGCGGGGTCGATGCGTATCATATGGACGCGACAACTGCGATATACATGTCAAACAAGTCCATTTTTGCATTAACTATGCAAGGTATTGAGTATTAATTTTTATTTGGCCTACTATTTATACGCTTCTTCATGGGACTGGGCCTTTTAACAGCATTGCACATTGTACGGTCCATAATTACTTTATTTTAAAACTTTACTTTCACATTCATAAAATCCCCAAATATTCAGCATTTTAACAGATCATCAACAACGTAACAGCTTTTTCAGGTTTTTGAGAAATATTAGTATTGTAACCTGTAGTGTAAAATAAAATAAGTAGGCTATAATATTTATAGAACGTCTTACAAATTATTTACAAATAAGATATTTTTTTAATTTGTAATAATATTCCACATTTGACTGTATTTTTTATCAAATAAATGAAGCGTTGGTGAGCAGAAGAGATTAATAGCGTAATTATTCTATTCTATTCTGTTCTATATTCTATTCTATATAATTATTATAATTCTCTTTTTCTTTATGTTATAATAGGATTGCAACACATGGTGGTTTTGTTGGCTTTGAAACAGTTCAAACCACATTCCTGACCCTGCAATCTACATTTATCTATAGTTCTCTTTGTTCACTAAAGCTTTGCCTGAAGACTGTTCTGACATTCTGATCAATAGAAATGTCTTCACCTTTATAAAGGCTGCTTTAATTATATGTTGTGGAAGAAAAATACAGCCAAACCTCTTAGTTTCCCACATTTACGTATAGTTGTTTTCAACTATAAGTTTGCCCATTGTCAAACAAAACCTGAACAGCAAAATGTCAAAATGAGCAGTGAAATACCTTTATACTCCACAATCAAGCAGGTGTCCATCTCAGGATGAACTCCGTCCATCAGAATCATAAATCGCAGGTGTTCATCAACCTTTTGAATAATTGAAAAGCCAAAATAAAAAAAAAAATAACACATGAAAAAGAATAAAACAAAAGAATAAACATACATTTTGCCATACGCCGAAAGGCACCACGTTGATGTTTGTTAAATTCACTCCACTTTTCTCCAGATACCTGCAACAACAACAAAATCACTCTAGTTCAAACCCTTAGACCTGAAAGTAATTGCTAGTCAATTTCACAAAGAAATACACTTCAGAAAAACTTAAATAACTACATTTCCCCCGCTGTTTTGTTTTCAAATCTGTAACTAAAAAATATGAAACATTTTGAAAACATAAAATGGTGCGAAAATCTGTAACTTGCAGATTCGAAAACAAACAAACAAACAAACATTATTTATTTATTTTATTCCGTTTTTTTTACTTTCAAATTTAACATTTTATTCAATGTGCAATTATTTGGGATATTTACTAGCAATTATTTTTACGTCTAAGGGTTTGAACTAGAGCTGTTCTAAATTCACTTCATTATAGTTTATAGTTTATAGGCTTATGACGCTGGCAATTACAGATTTTTCCAGCTATTTTTTCAAATCTTTAAATGATGTTGCTAAAAAGAACATTGTTTTATGTATTTGGTGTATTGTGATGTATTTATGTGGTTAAAGGTAAAAAAACACACACGCTATTTTCGTTATTTACCGCTCGATTTATACAAAGCTCATCATTCTAAAAAAACGAAGTACGCTTTGATTGGCCAGATTTCCGGTGCACTGTGATTGGCCGAATACCTCAGGCGTCTGATAGAAATTTTACCATAACGTGTTGCTGTTTAACACACATTATAAACGAGGTATTTGTTGATCCCGTGGAGACATAATTACTGATGATCATGACTTAGTTCTGTCTTTTTACACGTGGCGTTGCCTCACGCCTCGTAAACATAACACCATGTCTGCATTTGTGTTCGGAGAAACAACAAACAACAAGCACTGCCCTTCACTGCTCAAAACTCACGTTTGAATAGTAAGTAGCAGCTTCTTTGAATAAAACACTTACTTTAGAAGCAGCAGAGCATTCTTGCAGAGGTAGAATTGTCTCACTTTCTAATCTAGCATAGACTGCTGTTACTACAACTACTATAAATGTTTCCGTTTTAAACTGTAACTGGTTTCCTACCAGTCGTGTCTTTTATCATTTTAGGTTATATAGGTGTGAGCGGCTCTGGCCAGCTGAAGAAACTTGTCAGTGTCAGATATTTATCTTTTGCTCTTAGATTTATTGGTTGCACTTTATTTTAAGCTGTCAGTCTTACAGTGTAATTATACATTTGAGAACTGAGTATTAGTAACTACATTTATGCTACTACTGTATATGTTTAGGGTTAGGATTAGGTTGTATTTTGGGGTTATTGAATGTAATTATACATAATTTATTGCTATTATAATAGTAAGTACATGTAACATGTGAAACAAATGCACCTTAAAATAAAATATTACCAACTGGTCAATTTAGCATTTTGTAGATTGTAGGCCTACATACTACCTATTTTTAAATACTATTTTAAGTTAGCCGTAAAGTCGGCCCAATTTATCAATCATCAATCAATTGTGCATCTTCATTAGTTTATTTTAATGTTTTAGACTTTAGACTTCAGTCTCACCAAAACACCGGCCGTGAAGTGTCTCCAACATAAATGGGAATATCTGGATGCATCTTGGAAAGACGTTGCAAAGTTGGGTAGCTAAAAGAAGAGAAGTGCATTTAAAAAAATACATATAGTTTTGTGTCATAATACAATTCAACACAACGCAATGTAATATGCCGGGTCAGATTCTAACCTCAGGTGATCTGAATGCATGTGGCTGATGTAAATGAGATCAGCCTGACGGAGTCTGTCCATGGCATCAGAGGGAGGTTCGTGAAGGAGCCACCAGCCCCTGGCAAACGCTGGTCCCATGAGCCACGGGTCGAACATCATCCGCTTGTTCCCCGCTTTCAGCTCCATACATGCATGTGTGATGTACGTCAGCTGAAGTGCACAGGATTATTTGATAATCAGGATGCTCAAACCAGCATCTATTTGACAAAGACTTTTATAACATTGTAAATGTCACTATTGACAATGTAATGCATTGTCGAGGAATAACAGTCTTGTGCATCATTGCACTGTAAGAAAATTACATTGCTGTAGAAATTACAGTATTACCGGCAGCTGTTTGCCAGCAACTTACTGTAGATTTACAGTAACAGTTTGTTCAAAGTTATTAAACATTAACAATCTTTGTCTTTACAGAATAAAACTAAAATAACAGCCTCATGCAAAGCATTCTGGGAACCAAAATCTGAAGGAAAAAACAGAAAAAGGTTGATGAAGGTTTCTGGTGTGTCCCAGAATGCTTTGCAGTAGGTTGTTATTTTATAGTTTTATTCTGTAAAGACAAAGACTTGTTAATGTTTAATGTTCATTTAACTTTGAACAAACTGTTGCCAGTAAATAACATAAATTTAAATCTACAGTAAGTTACTGGCAAACAGCTGCATAACTACAGCACATTTTTTACAGTGTGCGTGTCCTATTAGCATTATATTTCAGCATAGTCAAATATTAAAGGAATGTTTAAGGTTGTAAATTAAACTGCTGTTATGTTTATTTTAAACAGTAAGGAATCAATTGATACGAGGCACGGCATTTACATGGGTGTGGATGTGTGCAAAACTATAAAAATAAGCCCGCTTTAATTATAACTTGTTTAAAGTTATGGTGCTGCATGTAACACTATCGAGAAAAAAACATGTGATAGTTATAAATCCCCTGTGATGTTTGTACTGGCTCCTGTATACAGGCCTCCAGGGCGCCACACAGACTTTATTAAAGAGTTTGCTGATTGTCTAACTGAGTGATTACTGGCAGCAGATAAGGTCTTAATTGTTGGTGATTTTAATATCCATGTTGATAAATAAAAAGATCCGTTAGGATCTGCTTTCTGAGATATTCTGAACTCTATTGGGGTTAGACCGCACGTATCAGGATCTACTCCCTGTCGAAATCATACTCTAGAATTAGTACTGTCATTCAGCCATTGCCCAATGCTTCAGGTGTGTGTTCACGGTGTGTGTGTGTGGTTAATCACTTCTCACTGCTGTGTGTGTGCACTTGGATGGGTTAAAATGCAGAGTACAAATTCCTAGTATAGGAAACCATACCTGGCCACAAGTCACAGAATTCCATTAACATCAATTCCATGTGACAGTACTAAATCTAGAGTACGATTTCGACAGCACCATAACTTCAAAAAAATTATGCTTAGGGGTGGACGTACGCATTTGGGAAAGGTGGGTGACTGCCTTGGGCCCCTGAAAGCCAAGGGGCCACAAAAATGCTTTTCATACATGAGATGCACATTAAGCAAGGACAGGCAAACAGTTCCTATTTACGGTGTTTATTATCACGACGACCATCTGCGTGTCCGAGCTGAACGTGCTTCTTGTATATCCTGCTTGTAGCAAATGAAAATCTGCATCTGATACTGCGAACTGTTAAAAGATATGTTGCTTATCTGAGGCCCCGTTTACACTAGTGTAAACACTAATCTGAAGACGGACACTTTTGAAAGCGCTGCAGATCCTGTTTTAGTTTGGAAACTACGGGGTAAGTTTAACACCAGTATATAAAAGGATCCCTTCCATTCTAAAACGAGAACGCACTAGTGTAAATGGGGGCTAATTTTACATGCAAGCATAAGTAATTTTTCACTTCTGTTCTTGCGTCTCAACTGTAAATCAATTGCTATTTCGTGATCTGCAACATGAAAGAATAAATGTGTCTGCTATAAATGTTAACGTTAATGAAAGAATCCCATAATAATATGTACACGAAAAATGTAGAAACACTGGAGATAACTATGTGGCACCACTGTGCAGCAGCAACTAACAGTAAACATGTGCAAATATAGGGCCCATATATTAGCCTGAGTCCCAAATTCAATAAATCTGCCCCTGGTTATACTTAAAGCCTGCCCTCTGAGAAATACTGAGAATATTGCTGTAAATTGTAGCAACACCACCTCCTTTGCCTTTCAGACGTGGCTTATTTTTATAGCTGTAATCCTGGGGTGTAGACTCATTTAAAGTAATGTATTCATCTGGTTTAAGCCATGTTTCTGTCAAACAGAGCAAATCTAGCTTATCCTTGATAACATTCACAAAAAGTGATTTAGTAGAGAGAGACCTGATAATCAGTAAGCCGATAATCAGTAAGCCTTAATCATTTACTTCTCTGTATTATAAACAGCTTTTATTTCTTGAACATCAATTAAATTGTTACTCTTAATTTTGTTTGGACGATTTCTGTATTTTCTAGTTCGGGGAACAGACACGGTCTCTATAGTGTAATATCTAGGTGAAAGAGTCTCTATGTACTGAGTGTTAACTGACAGCAGTGACGTGAGCCGGCTAGCAGACGGACGGTTTAGCCAGTCTGTCTGTGTCCTGACCTGACCCCCCAGTTAGTCAAGTATGAGATTTAAGACTATGTGCATATATATATTGGTGTGGCGAAATGCACAGAATTTGTTAAAAAAATAACTGAATGTTCAGGGTGAGTATTGCCACGTACCATCATCTCTCCCTCACACAGCTCTTGTGTTTCTCTGGGCTCTGAGGTCCAGGGGTCCGGAGGATTCAGCTCCAGCAGCTCTAAACTACCATCAGTATCTGACAGCACTACCTCTACACACACAAACACAGCATTCACTTCCAACAACATACTCTATAATTATTGTCCATATTATTAATACAAATTTCTGCATGACACCAGCTGTTCATTGGTATTTTCAATGAATGTGTTATCTAAAGAATCTTTTGTCAATGGGCTATAACAAAACTTGCAATGTGCAATGAAAATGCTTGTTAATGCCCAGAAAGAACTTATTGTATTTTTTTAAGTGTATGAAATTGTTTTCAATGCACTCTTTTTAAGTGAAATTATTACCGAGTTCGTCTTGCATGAAGCTGTCTGGAGGATTGACGTACTCCATAGTGGCCACGTTAAGTTTCCAGTAGTGTTTGGTGCAGCGTACTGTTCTGTGACACAAACACAGAAAGTGTACTTATTTAGTGATTCATAATTAAAAAAAAAAAAAAAAAAAGATTTTCTCTTCTCTTTTTTTATGTACTTTATTTGTAAAAAACTTGTTTCTTTTCCAAACAAAACAAAACATCCCATAACATATGCATATGAAATAATACAATATCGCCAAAATGTTAACCTCACCCACCAACAACACCCACCTCGGCCACCAATTCATCGCAATTTATCATAAAAGAAAAACAAAAAAACAAACAGCCGGAAATTAAGGGAAATGTAAAGGAAACAGAAATGAGAAAAAGGACACACTCAATGACATAGCACCTTTTCTACGGCTGCATTTATTTAAAAAACAAATACACTTTAATATTGTTTTTTATTTAATTTTTTTCTCAATATAGCTGTTTTGTAATAAATTGTAAAATGTAATTTATTCCTGTGATCCAGTCTTTAGTGATTCTTCAGAAAGCAGTCTCATACGCGGCTCCAGAAACATTTCTGATCATTATGAATTTTACACATTTTTGTGGTAGATTTATTTTCAGGAATCTTTGATGGAATTGCTTTTAAATTAGAAATCTTTTGTAACTGCCAATCTGTCAGGCCTCTGTCATTTTCTGACATGAAAATATGTAGCAGCACAACTATTTTCAGTACTGCAGAAAGAGAGATTTACTAAAGTTTAAAACACTTCTTTCAAAAACATGTTTAGGAAATCTATACTGTTCCCTTTTTACTTTTCCCTTTAATATATATATATATATATAGTTGAAACCACATTTTTACATACGCGTCAAATAAAAACACAAAACCTTTTTACATACTTCTGACTTTGATGAAAGCGATAATAAAAAAATACATAACAATTCTCCCTCGCTTGATTCTGACATTTAACAAATGCAAAAATTAATATTTACTGATCTAAAACAGAAAAAGTTTACTCTGATTTAATGTTTGACAGTAAAGGAAAAAAGTTGAACTTATAACTTTTGGCTTCGCTTCACCCACCTGCCGTCTATGTCTTCTATGTCTTTAATGAAGAGTCCTCCCTGGTGTTTGCACTGGTTCACACAAGCTCGTATTTCATCTTTGCCTTTGTAAATAATGTAACATTTGTCATCCTCTTGGCTTTTCTTAAAATTAATTCCGTTTTTTAGTGCCCGGACGTCTTCAGCCTCCAGTCGCAGGACAGTCCTTGAGACCTGAGATGTCATTGTGCTTCAGATCTAGAGGCAAGTGAGTCTTCGATTCATATTCAGATCTTATAAAGTTCATAATTTAGAGAGGGGTTGTTCTATTTGCGATCCTATATAATTATACACTGGAATGCGCTGTAGATAAACAGGTTCAGCTAGAAGTTTGTCAGTGTACATAACCGGTTTAAATCAATGCTCTTTATTCAAGAATGAATACGTTTTTCTAAAATGGATACTTCAGCAACTAAAACCCAAATTTGACCAAAATATATGCAAAACCAAGTCACTGTGTTGCTCTATTTGTACCGGAAATAAAATTCTGCAAAATATTCTGTCAAATAATCTTCAGATTTATGAGGATTTTTAAATCATATTTAATTGTAATAGTTTCACAGTTTGTTTAAAAGAGTTACAGACTGGGCAACGTTACCTTTTATTGTTGTGTGCTGGTGTCTGGAGTAAATGAGAGCAAGAAGTGCACAACGTTGATCTGAAAGTGAAGATACGCTGTGGTTATCAGCTGAAGGCTGAGTATAGTTCTCATTTTACCCAGAAATTTTTTTGACAATGCTCTTCTCTTTTTTTTGGTACAATAACATATATAGACTAGATATAGAGCAGTCGTCTCCTTCAAATAAGATAAGGATCAGACAATTTCTAGGATAAAGAAACAGTGTAGGGTCCACCATCTCAATCGTCTGATTAATATTTAACTTGCTTGATAGAAGACTTCTGGTTTTTCTGTAAGACAATATTTTTTAGAAATATTTTCAGAATTTTATAGAACTGACCTTCAAATAAGAATGCAGAAATATGACATTGTGTTCCTGCATGAACTGGTGAGCTGTTTTGCTTCCATAACCAACCGTAAGCATCATAAACCAAACTTTTATGTTTATTGCTATCTGAAGGTGTTTACACAAGAGTTTGTTCATATATTGTGAGAGTTAGGAGGGGAAAATCCAAATTGTAAGAGAAAATATCCTACCTTTAAAAACAGACACACACACACAAAAAAAACACTTTTTATACCAATTAGAACATAATTATTGCATATTTTCAGAAAGCTCATATTACAAATTACATTGGGCTTCTGCTAGAAGCCAGCCACAGTTTTCCTGTGGTAAGTAGGCTTCCTAACAAGACTCTATTATAATGTAAGCCATTACCAATATCGATAATATGAAGAAAGTAGGCAAAATATACAATTAAATTATAGCTTATTACTAGTTTGAGGGAACTTCCTAAAAAAACTGCCATTTTCATGAGAAAGTTCATGACAGTCACGTGACCCATTACTTCACCACACTGAATGGAGTGATGAATACATACCCGAAAACATAAAGACTAACCATAACAGATCCCCTGGGGTGTTTTTTTAAACGAATTTCCTGCAGCAGCATCCTGATCATCCTCATCAACTTTCCCTCCTAACTTTACTCCGAAGAGTTTTCACAAGCCTATACAAACCCTGCGTGGTACAGATGAATATTCAGTCTGTCCGCTAAAAACATAGACATGCATATAACCAGTGTTAGTTACTTTTAAACTAATTACTAGTTACTTTTTATGGAAAGTAATGCGTTACGTTACTTTTTAAATATGGGCCGAGCTTGAGTGTTTGTTTTTAATATAAGAAGTTATAGCAAATATAAAAGCACATTAAAAAGAAGAAGTAAAAGTCAATTCACATCTGTAAAGTAGAATACAGAAGAAAGGTCAATACTCTTCAGCAATAAAAACAACAACAACAATGAAGCGCAGTCATTTTTGCTTGTAAGTACGGCTGAACTGGATCATCAGCAAAAAATTTAATAATTGTATCATATTCTGAGTTTATTTGAATTAATTTTGATGAATACTAAATTCACACACCGCACACAATGCTCTGGATTTCAGGAGACTCGTCAGTCAATAAGAAATCAAAGAAACAACTTTTTTGAAAAAGTAACTAAAATTAAAAAGCAATGCGTTACTTTACTAGTTACTTGGCAAAAGTAATATTGTTACGTAACTCGCGTTACTTGTAATGCGTTACCCCCAACACTGAATATAAAACATAGACTTTAAAGATAACTTATAGATTTAATATGGGCTGCTTTTTTATTATTCGGTGCTTGACACTTAATTGTTTTTTACAAATAATGGAATCTTCCTTAAATGTACAATGGTTGTTGTCTGCTCTGTCGCTTGTAAATGTATTGTTTCAAGCCAGTACACCGGAGGGGAAAATATTATATATATATATTCAAGGAAAATTATAATTAGCCTAATTAAAATAAATCATTTTTTTATTATGTCTTCTTGTTAGAAAAATGTCTCATCAAAGTTAGTGCTTTCTGAAATTTCATATTAATTCATTTTTGTCATTGAATATATTCTTTCTTCTTTCAGTGTTCATTGTCATTTGATTGTGCAGTTGATCAATCTAGCAGTCATGCTAGATCTGTGAGTCAGAGCAATTTTCTTTTTTCTCTCTCTACTGAGTGACTGCAGTCACCTTGCTTAGCAGCAAAATCAGTTGCTAAGAGATGCGCGAGAGATGAAAAATCATAGATAATAAAAAGTGCAAAGGTGGAGCTGAAAAGGCCTGAATTAAAAAAAAAAAAAAAGAAAGCACTGACTTAACTTGATCAGATAGCTAAAAAGGGGAATTTGTGGTGAGAAATATGACATTTTTAATATTAAATTTATTGCCAGACGCAGAGCCAGGAGCCAGTTATATCAAGAGACTGATGCTCTCAATGTGGAAAACTATAAAAACTGTCTGTGAGTAAGCCGACATGATGACATTAGTTAAAATATAACCACATTCTATGCTCAAGTGTTTGATTACTTTGCTCGACTTTAGTCACAGGATATAGATACTTTTTTTTCTTATCATTCTTAACAGACGGACATTAGATATCTGCGAAATTGGCAGATATTGATCCCCCCACCCCACTTTTTTAAGGCGCTGGCCTTGGCCAAAGGCCGTTGCTGGTGAACAATTTCCCCCTTAGAGCAAGATAACAAGACGCTCTGAATTCCTCCTCTCTGCTCCAAGCACACCTGTTGCGGACTGTTTTTTCAGACTTCACAGGCGTTCACATCATTCACATGCACACACTAAAACATACATAGCTACCTTCCCCAGCATGCAACGCATTCGTGTGCTTTTACCCCAGTGTGGGTAGGTGGGTCTGTGACCAGAGCTCTCTAGCTGCAGGACCGGATGGCTTTTTGCCTACATTACACTACCTCTTCATACCCTGTCCCCCTCTGCTGTTGCAGTGTTATGTCTCATGATTTTGTGTTTATGTTCTTGCTGCTGAGTTTTTTCCCCTTACCTCACACTGCCCTACTTAAGGGACAGTCTGGGAGGGTTTTCTTTTTACCCCATCCTCTTTCCCAATGTATCTTATATCCCTATCTTCTTTTGCTATCTCTCGACTGACCTGTCTTCCCCCAAATGTGATTTGTGTATGGTCTCGGAGGGGTCCAGTTTCACTGCGTGTAACAGTGACAAATAAAGCCACTGCTACTACTAAACCCCAAATGTTCCTATACCAAAGGTTTTCAATAGCAAAGATGGAACAAACCACAATTGGCTGACTTACTGGCATTGTCGTGGCCCAAAGAGGTTGACACCGGTTTTTCAATCTCCGTCGGTTCTGACAATCAAGCTCAAAACAGGTTTCAGGTGTTGAAGAAAACAAAGACTTTATTAAAATAACAAAGCCGAGAACACAGCCGCCCCATCCAAACTGTCTCTGGTCTTTGGTTGTTATTACAAAACATATTATACCCTAAAAGATGAAACCCCATCATTGTTTTTGCCCGTTATCTTTGTTTATAATTTCTTATTGGTTGACCATTTCATGTTTGCCCACCTATATTGTATTTCTTATACTTCACTGGCTGACCATCACTATCTTCTCGTCCTCCCTATGTATGATCTCATGGTGGCTCGTTACAAGGTTGCACTCCTTGCCAAAAATATAGAGCCTTGCTTTAATTGGAGATGATTTCACAATTCAGGTGTCCTTGATGGTCAACATCTAGCACTAGGACAATGGATCCTTTCTTGCTCAGTTCACGGGAAGTTCACACACTTCACTCTTAGTCACCCAGGCCTCTTAGTATAACACATTGTTCAATATATTGCTTTCACGATTTACATTCTGTTGTTAGTATGATAATATAAGTTCTATATTATACTGCTAGAATTCACAATAGCATTTGCTCCTTTGGTAAGTGACGGCCCTTTAATAAAGGGAAGTATGAAAGACTGGAAACACGTTCACCAAAGGATAGTGGGACACGAAAAAGTAAGACTTACTTAAGTGAGACAAGTGTTAAGTCGCCATTCAAGAAAGGCTGATTGCTGTGGTGGACAGTGAGTCATCTACTGGACAGAGTTTTGTAGAGCTTCTGAAAACCTTAATATTGACATTGGCACATGTGTGGGCAACTCAACAGATGGTGCAGCTAATATACATGTACTACTCTCTAAGCATTCCCCCAATCAGGTTCATATTTGGTGTTATTCACATCTTTTGAATTTTACACAATAGGCAGTGGAAAGTGTGCTTTAGGCTTTTCTGTTTTTGAAGTACTCATGACTTCAAACACCATTGTAGAAGACAAAGCTCAAAAGCCAGCTGCGAGGGCAAAGGGATTCATGGAAGTCCTTTTGAAACATGAGACAGTGTTCACTGCTCAACTCTTCCTTCACATTTTTGAGCTTACATTCCCCCTATTAAAATACCTACAGACAAGGGGAATGGATATCATCACAGCTCAACGTCTGGTTGAGAGGACAGAGGAGGGTCTCAGCAAGTGTGCCAGGGACTTTGAAGGAGTTAAGTGTGCAGCTGATGAGTTTGTGAAGTGGGCTACTAGAAAGTTGCAAGAGGAGGAAGAGTGTGAGCTTGAAGTGAAGGCTGCCCTTTTCGAGAGAAGGATCAGAAAGAAGAAAACAATGCCAGGAGAGCTTGCAGAAGATTGGCTGCTGACATCAGCAGATGCTGACTTCAGGGTAAAAGTACACAATGTCTTTATGGACACAGTAATAGAGAGTATGCACAGGCGGTTTCTCTGCTAATGCAAAGCTTTGCTCAGATTTTACCCTAGAAACTTTGCTCATGTGAGGGAAAATGGACTCCAAAGTTCAGCGAATGTCTGCTTAAATTTGACAAAAGAGCTACAGTTGGTGTGGTTATGTGGTGAACTGTGCAGCCTTGCATCTCAGTGGGACAGGTTTTTCAATAGTGAAATTTGTGTAAAAAAAACAACAAAAAAAACATGCTCAGAAGCACTTTAACCCAGAAGTACCTTGAGGCATTCATGCTCATGTGCACAGAGAAAGAAATTCTCATGTCTGTTCAGGCGTTTATTAACGTTTTAGGGTTGGCCATGTTTCCTTTAAGCCGCACTTATGCAGAGGAAAACAAGATGAAGCCATTGTTACAAAGTTCTGTGGTTAAAAAAAGTCTTGCAGATAACAGTGCAACACTTGTTTTATTCTTTATTTGTGTTTAAGGACTGGACATCTGTGAACAATTTTGCACAGAGTATATTTTCAGATATTGCAGAAAAGGACATTGTGATGTTTTAAAGTGTTGGAGATTTACCCTTTAATGTTCTCTTAATGTTTCCTTGAAAAAGACATGATAGTGTCACTAGAAAGAAACTTAAGTACTTTATTGTATACACACACGCGCTCACGAAACGGCGTGTTTCTGCTGAGCCTCCTCAAATCAAATGATTTAGCAAACTTTGTATAGGAGAAAGTTAACATTTATATACGTTATTTTTGTTTTTGTTACCACACTAGTTTTTACAGTCCATCTACCACACATAACTTTTCACCTACATTGTTCAAAATTCCTTTTTTTTTTTTGGGAAGTTATTAATTGGATTTTTGTAAACTCTTATGAATTATAAGGTACGACCGGTATTTCATATGTATTCATATGTATATTCTAATCATATTGTACATCTGTTCTTGCTTTAGGTGTGGTCAATGTCAAAAAACTGCCCCAGGCTGTAAGAGACATGTGTGTCCCTTTTCAAATTGTAGAATGCAGAAATTGCTGATGTTTTTTCAAAGACTGGGTGGGGTACTGTGGAAATGGAAGGCGTGGAGACCTGCGAGGGTTTTATACAGACCCTGGATTTCCTGAGCATTGCCCAGACTGCCAGTCTGCCAGTTTTAGGGGGCAGGAATGAGGTGGTGTGTGCACAGTGTGCAATAGTTTATTTGTAACTGTTCATGTTTTATTTTCACGTGAAATAGGGACTTCCCCCACAACCTTATGGCATCTTCATTCTTGTGGTCAGATTTGACTAATTTTACTAATTAGATGGTGTAATTTCCAATAAATATTGCAAAACCATTGTTAATTTGATCTGGATTGTTTGGTAATTGTCTGAACATGTGAAAAAAACTGAAGTGGTTACATTTACAAAAAAAAAAAAAAAGAATTGAATATCCAAATGGGCAAGGAAAATAACTGTGGTCAATTAACATGTACAAGTCTGTTGTATTGACAAAACGTTCTAGTCCATTGATCTAGGCTGAATTTGTCTCAAAATATATTTTCAAGGTGGTTCTTGTGAATGCAGTTTTTTCATGAATTATTGATGTTATAATATTAAGTACATTATTGAGAATTGTTTTATGTAAAGAGATATGATAAAGATCATATTTCAATTTGCACACAGCTTTTATATTATATA
>JAUMHP010000044.1:1362322-1380777 GCA_032361065.1 Enteromius trimaculatus | reverse complement strand
ATATGTGAGTTTGCATTAATGCCAGTGAATAAGTACTAGTCATGATGCAGTAATGTACACGTTTGCAGATGACTCCAGTAAAGCCGTTTGCGTATCTTTGAAAATATATTGTAAGCAAGTTAGTGGGATAAACAAAGCAGCACTAAATCAGCCAACATCATGGAGGTCACACTGCTATTCGCAGCGATGTGTTAATAGATCATGCTAAATATGTGATTATGTGCATGTTGCAAGCATTTACAGTGACACTTGCTTCGGTATTATGCTTTTTCATACAGTGCTGTCTCATTCACACATTTTTAAGTGACTGGAAACTGTGTTGCACTTGTAAGCATGTGTTAAAGCATTGTGCTGTTGTACATCATGTGGTTTTTTCTTTTAGAGCCGTCATGTGAGCGCAACCTAGACAAATTCATCGAGACTTTATCCGCAGCCGAGACGCTTCCAGAAACTCAAACACACGCTGAAACACAGCCACATGATCACCGGGAAGAGGAGGAGCTGGAGGAGGATGAGGAGGAGAATAGACCATCGCAGGGAGAGGAAGACGTGGGAAGCGAGAGTGACTCTAGTATGCCGTCCCTTGAGGACTCGGCTGACATCAGTGTAGGTGACGTCACAGTCTCTCAGAATCATCCAGAAGATCTGACGGCTGGATTACGACGACGCAACAGGCCAGAGTAACTGTGACGAGAATCGGACACAAATCTATTTATATATTTATTTTACTCCTTGTAATGAAGCACTACTTACTGGTTTCAATGCCTGCGTCCACACTTAAAAACATTTTTTATTTATAGTAATGTTTATAAAGAAAGTCTCTTATGTTCACTAAGGCTGCTTTTATTTGATCAAAAATACAGTAAAACATTTAAATGTTATTGTAATTTAAAATAGCTGTTTTCCGTGAAAATATAGTTACATTTTATTTATTCTGTGATGCAAAGCTGAATTTTTTGCATCGTTACTCCAGTCCTTCGTATTTTTGTAGAAACTGTTATGCGTTTCATTTTTCACAATCCTTTGATGAATCGAAAGTTCAAAAGAACAGCGTTTATTTAAAGTAGAATTTATTTGTAACATTATAAAAGCCTTTACTGTCACTTTCTTTTTTTTATTATATTTATTTATTTTAAATCTTTTGAAACTGTTTTAAGCATTGAAGCTTATTACGGTTTCCTCAAAAATTAGGCAGTAGAAATTCAGTATTGCATCAAAGGAATAAATTACATTTTTAAATATATCAATATAGAAAACTGTTGTTTTATATTATAATAATATTTGACAATATTATCAAATAATGAATAACTGAGGTTATTCCAAAGCATCTTAAAATCTTGAATTTTTTTTTTATCACAATGTAATAACTTTTCCTGCCTCTCTGTTCACTGACATCATCAAGGCCACATGGGTGAGGAAAATAATATCAAGGAATAGCCATTTAGACATAAGTTCAGGAATCCCCGGTAATCTATAGTTTTTTAAATGAAGTAATGGTTACGTCAGTAATAACTAATAACGGCGTACAGAAGAAACACTGAAGTGAAACTAGGTGTGAATGTCATTTCATGTTGACTTGTAAGTGTTCTCTGTCTCCTTTAGTTTGAGTCAGTCATAATCACAGGTATGTCAGTGTGCACCTGCAGAAGGTGATTCAGTGAGGTTAAAGGTACGGTTCTGAGGCAGCTAGTGACGTTTTGCAGATTGTGTGTCATTTGCATGTTCACCGTGTCCTGCGGAGGTGGTTTAACACATGATTCTGGTATGACAATCATATGCTATATAGCTTTTCAGAAGTGAGGAGGACCTCAAACCAGAGGTCACAGCTTTGAGCTTTAGTTTTTAAAACATTATTTTTTTTAGCTTGAATCAAATACCAAACACTAAATGTGATCGTATGTGAGATGATGTTCATGCACGCTGTTGCTTTCTGTGCCACTTTTTTTTTCAAATGTAATGTTTTTATAAATATGTCTGACATGTTTCAAGTCACAGGTTTTTGTTACCTCTTTTGTTTCATCCTTTTGCCAATCATATTTTGAGAATATATGAATGTTCCAAAGTAGTGTTGATTCCTGTATCAACCTGTACAGTGCTGGTGACTGTTTCGAACCCAACACTTGCTGCTGTATTTTAGGCATCATTTTAAAAACATGCAAATGGTCCTGTTAGAAACATATTTTGTTGCATGTCGTTTGAATGATTTAGCGTTTGGAGATCATTGGATGTGATTGGCATGTGATCAGTCTCTGTATGTCCTGTGCTTATTGTTTTTTGCCTTGTATTTGGTGTGGTTTAGATAAATATATTTATTATGAACAACTTTTGAAAGCCTTAAATAAACTCTAAAAATAAAATGCATGTGCCGGTGTTTATTATTGCATAGTTATTACTCTCTTGCATTGTTATGCAGTAGTAGTTTTAGAGCTTTATTTGTCTTATTAGCTCACCTGTTGTTCTCGTTAATGCAAATATCTAATCAGCCAATAGTCAATGGACCAAAGCAAGATGTTCAGTTGTTATTAAATCCAAAAGAAATTGACTCTTCATAAAATGAAAGTGTTATTCTGAGATTTTCACCCTCAGAAGTATCTAGGGGTTTATAGCAGATGGTGTGGAAAAAAACAGCAAGGTGTTGCGTGAATGGACTGCAGCAGCTGAGATCTTCTCATTAGGTAGGTTCTCGTCAGGTAAGAAAAGCAAGGGTTGGATCAGTTCTAAATGTTGTTTCTAACCTTATACATCGAAGTCTTTGCAGTATTTAGCCATTTACTGATCCTCTGATGCATGTTGAACATTAAAACGGTTAGATTTGTCGGTTTCTATGCAATATTTTGCAGTCAGGGTATGTCACGTTAGGCTCTACGGAGGGTTAACCAGTTTAAGACCGGATTTGCTTGAATTTTCTTTATAAAAAACAAACAAACCTTTTCTTTATTTATTTTTTGCACTGACTACAAACAGTCTTTTATGTATATTTGTGCAATATTGTGCATTTGTGATACTTCCGGTAGCCGCTATTGGTAATAACGTAACTACAAGAATGATAAAGTGCAGCAAACAGTAAAACTATTTGGTCAACAAACTAGTGTGTTTATGATTATGATAGTAAATTACAATATAAAAAGTACCAGTTTACAACTTAAAGCAGCCGACGTTACTGCTTTAGTAACGTTACAGGTATTGGAAGCTGACGGCACCGGAAGTCTCGCACATTTAATTTACAAACGGAAAGCCTTACCACTTTGCATTTTGACTGATTAAACAGTCCTAGTCAACTATTTAAGATACTAAAAAAATAGTTGATAAACTCTGTTAGCAAACTAGCGTTCAAACGTAGGCATTGTACACTATTTCCTAACGCGTTTTCCTTTATTTTACCGATAACTACAACCACAAACTAGTCACCAGGAGCAGTGTTGCCAGATTGAATGGACGATTTCCAGCCCAAAAGTTCACAAATGCCCGCCCAAAATTTTAACTATTAAAATAATGTGATCGAATGCAAATCGAGGTGCATAAGAGACATTTTTACCTACATTTTAACATTAAACAAAATTATGATGAGAAAATCATATAACCAAAATGCTAGATAAATCGGAGAAAATAGATGAAAGAGAATTAATTAACCTACCAAATATGAAAAATATGCAAGCAGCAGACACTGTCAAAAAGGCAATCACAAAAACAAGTCCAGCAGATTTCAATACTAATCTGAACAGTTTGAAAGAGAAAAATCAATTTTTATTCAACTGTGCTCTGATTTCGAAGTTGCAGTGATAAGAGTCTTCATGTCATCTCTCCCTAGCCAGACCTTCCGTGGGCGTGACGTCTGAGGCTGATCTCTCCCTCAACAAGTGTAGTTCACGTTTTGAGAGTTAAAACTCTGCTCTATACTATACTAGTTTAGCTATGATCACTATACAGTTATGCGCTAAACACCCGTCATTCTGAATCATCAAGTCTGGATGCGGCTGCGACGTCAGCATCAGCACCAGTATCTTTGCCGTGTGTGTGTTTGTTTAGTAACGTTGTGATGACTGATGGGATGCGGTATGCACACTTAGGCTTCTATGTTAACTAATTAGTCTATATAATTAATATGTTTGCAAAAATGACCCCAAACTCGCCCAAATTTTATCCCCCGCCACAGCCTTTACTCGCACAAACAAATTGAAAACCGCTCAAACTGGCAACAAAGACCAGGATTCCTGAAGAGTGTAATCACTCCTGTGATCAACAGAGGACGCTGCTGTGTAGAGAATCATACCATTTTCCTCATGTTTTACCTACTGTAAACCTCAGTCCCTGAGCAGTGTTCAGTACTAGTTCTTTAATGTTGTGTTTTTATTTGAGTCTATCTGGCAGCATGAACTTGAATTAGATAAATACTGTGAGATTTCACCTTCTAGACTGAGTCCATTGGGGCCGAATGTCCCAAAAAAATCTGCTCCCATCAATTAGAGGTGCGTTCAGCTTTAATCAAGTGAGTTTACACACCTAATGGGATGTGCTAACCACATTTGCCCTCGTACCTGGGCCTGTCTCTTTCTGGGAATAGACTTTTAATTAATATATGTGCGGACAGGGGGTTTAATGAGACGCGAGACAGTTTTCCATTATAAGATGTCGTCTGATTATGTGATTGCTTCTTGAATTATTTTACTTCTCGTTGGATCTCTGCTGGTTTTTTCTTCAAATTTTGGTGACATAACATTAAACGATTTTTATTGTACAAAGGTAAACACTGTCTTTTACCCAGCTTTTCCATTATGGTCACACTTACGTCAAAACAGATTGAAGACAATAATTTAAAATAAATAATAAATAAATTTAAATACAATAAAAAGAAATGTTACTTGAAAACTTTTGTAATTTAGTTTAACTTGATTAAAAAAACAGATTTAAATATATATATATATTTTAAAAAATATATGTGTAAATTAAAAGTATAGATTGATTTATAAAATACTACTAAATTGACAAAATTACTAAAATAAAATTATAATTATATAATTATACTTCAATAAGACCATATAAACATCCCTTTTCTGTCCTTTTTTAATGAAAAGAATGCATAGTGTTGTTTCAGTAATATTTATTATAATGACATTTATGAACAAATTCATTAAATTA
Source organism: Enteromius trimaculatus (assembly GCA_032361065.1). Lineage (NCBI taxonomy): Eukaryota > Metazoa > Chordata > Actinopteri > Cypriniformes > Cyprinidae > Enteromius > Enteromius trimaculatus. Next base: position 1,375,641 of record JAUMHP010000044.1, on the reverse strand, counting down.
CACACCGTTTGTTTTTATAAATATTACAAACAGTTCAAATATTAGGGGGAAATCATATTTTCAATTCATAAAATGTAAACTTTTTAATTACACACACACATTTCAATTTCAAACATAATTAATGTCATGTTTTGAATTTGAATATTTAGACATCATCAATTATGTCCTGTAAGAAATTTCAATGCTTTTTTAATTACATTTTTTTCCCATTAATTTCCTATGGTGGTCATATTTGACCACAAACGATTTTCTAATCATGTCTAAATTTGTTTGTGTTCATCCCGATAAAGTAGAAATTGTAATATTTCGAAAGTAGCATTTTTCAGTAGAGGGTTCAAATATTTGCCTTCGTTGTTGATTTTTCCTCCTGTCCAGAGCTCATCGGTACAGACCTGCACCCCACCAGTTGAGATCCAGTGCTCAGAGTCTAAAATAACCACAGACAGATGCGGGAGGATGAATTACATGACTAACCTACAGCTGAATCAAGGTCAGTCTTGGATATGTGAGCTCTGTGCTCCCTGAACGCCAAAACCGTGTGGTGCATCAGTGACCAAAATATGCTTTATTTGTGGATGTCAGGAGGAAAAGTCTGGAAAGAAAGGCAATGCACTTTGATGTCATTTTGCAGTGTTACATTTTCAGACTGTACAGGATGAGCTTGCGTCATTAGTTTGGGAGAAATGTAGCATTACGTCACTTGCTTAGCAATGGATGCTCTCCAGTGAATGGGTGCCGTCAGAATGAGAGTCCAAACAGCTGAAAAAACATTACAATAATTTAAGCATTTTTAAATTATAGTTATTTGGTATGTCAAGTTATACAATGTAATGTGAAGCTATTTTAAGAAAAAGTCTAAAAGCTTGATATTTTGTATCTGGTGGAATGAAATTCAAGCTTTTTAAGTGTGCAAAACATGTGTGGGGCTAGTGTGTATGTTAATTTACATGAGTAAATGTCATTAAGTGTTTTCCATTTAAGAAATGTTTTATGTTTTCCAATGGACAAACTGGGCGAACTCGTCTCTCACATAAAAATCCACTCACATAATTCTATTTAAACTCATTTGGCTTGTATTCAATGCTTGATCTGTGCAGATTTCTCTCCTGATTCAGACCAGGCAACTTCTTCACTGGAGGAAGCATTAATGTGGACGGAGCACTCGTATTTTACACAATTTGAAGTTAAAAATGTCTTGATATATTTTGTTGATGGACTGGAGCGCTGTGGATTATTGTGATGTTTTTATCATCTGTTTGGACTCTCATTCTGACGGCACCCATTCACTACAGAGCATCCATTGCTGAGCAACTGATGTAATGCATCAAAATATGTTTATTTTAGGTACACTTCCCAGTTCCAAGATCTATGCATTAAATGCATGACTATAGCAAAGTGTCTTGTGTCTTGACTAGAGCAAAGTGGTTTAGTTCTACTCTCAAAGAAAACTTCCACATTCACGCATTGCCAAAGCAGCTCACGACATGTTAATTTTAGCTCTGGAGGAAAACACATCAAGCTTTGAAGACTATGACTTGTATTCTTGTATTCGGAAGTTGCACAGAAATGTGGGATAAAACGTAGTTAAGGCTCATCTGAGTGGCTGTAGCAGCTTCTCTGTGCCTTTATGAATTATGAATGTCAGTCCCAGTCTTGCTACTATTTTTAATTTCGTTTTTGCAAATAGGATTAAGACACTGGTGTGTGGGAACGCATGTGCGCCGCATGTGTCTTTAGACATGCAAACGTGTTTCTTCATCTTCAGAGCTCTGCAACACTGAATGTGACAGTGCTGCTATTTTTGCCCTGGGTTTTTCCTCGGCTTTATAACACAGGTGAATCTTTGACACGGTGTGAATGTATTCGCAGAAAGCAAAAGATGAAAGATGGCTCAGAGGAAAGAGAAACGTGTATTTATTGCATTAATTTAGTCGATGGTTTGTCATTTAGCTAACAACTCTAATGGGACATATGTGCAAACTTAACATGAATCATTATGCTCATGAATCCTTTCCTTTGGGATTTGAACCTGCGACCCTTCAGGTCTTTAACTGCTAGGCTACAGCACCGGTTAGTGAGCGTATCAGTGGCTGGTTTCTGTTTTTGTGGGAAAGACCCCTGGATACTGCAAAGAGCTCATGTGAGTCAGACATGATGAATCACTCCATTAGGTTCAGTCCGGCGGTGATTCGCTCTCTGCCCTAGATAAACCAAACCCACAGTTTAGAAAACACCATCCACCTTTTAATGGGCATTGGAATGTGCGAGACGTTCAGTCAATTCACCGGTAAATAGAGGAATCAGTGCACAGTAAAGAGTAAAACAATGTGCTACAAACCAGATAGTTTATCATTAGGACAATATATTACAGTATAACGGATATTTGCAATATCAACAGCATAGCCATTTGTTTTGTACGGCTAAAAATAAGCGAACAACACCAGAAGTCTTGCGTATTCATTCTTCAAGTGAACTCGTCTATTTTGCATGAAGATTATTCTCTCTGTGCTTGGTGTTGATTCAGTGATAGATTCATCAGAATGATTCATACTGTAGTTCAAGTGAACTGAGCTTTTGAATCTATCTTTTTTTCAAGTATTCGCTCAGAAGAGTCATTTGTTTTTGAATGTAATGGTTGCATGTATTTGATTCACTAAAGGAATCAGTTCATTAGAATCATTTATATGAATCAACAGCAAATGGCATTTTTCTCTCCACAATTTTTTTTCATTTTGCTTTATCATTTTGACTATAAACATTGATTCAGGTTTATGCCAAATAAGAGTTATTTCGCAGTACAGTATTGAGTCCTAGCCTAGGTGATTTAAAACATTTTTCAACCAAAAGAAGATTATCAATATCTTCTATGAATCATTAATAATTAATTAATGAGACTCTTAACTATTTATTTTAATACTATCACAACCAGCTGCACGTTAGGTTCTCCTGGCATGATTTTAGTCATGATTTAACACAAATATGAAGATATTTTGTGAATGAGCCTAAAATAAGAAATGAAGTTTCATTTGCATTTTGTTGGGATTGTTCCACTAGAGATATTCATCAAAACATTGTTCCAATCAAAAAGTATGTTATTCCAGAATTCATTTGTATGAATAAAATATGACCTTATTAATAATAAACGAATACATTTTATAACATGGATTTCATGCGAATAAATCTGTGTGTGGGGAAAAAGAATCAAACTATTGTGACCCGTCGATCATATGAAGCAGGGATGGGCAGGATTTATGATCCATGTATTTCAAATACGTTTTTCAAATATAAAATAGAACTCTGTCATTTGTATTGAAATGGTTGATGAAAATGGCTTTGTATTTTGTATCAAAATCCTTTTATATTTTTAAAATACTTTGTATGATGACATCATAAAAATACGGTCTCTGATTGGTGCCTACTCAGTAATTTGCCCAGATCTGTTACTACACTATTAATGTGTGTGTGTGTGTGTGTGTGTGTGTCCTCTATACTTCTGTGGCTCTCAGTAGATTCAGGGGTTGGAGTTCTGTCACTACTTTCCGATTATGTTTCTGGCTACTTTTAAAATAAGAACATATTGATTTTTTTATATTAGTTGACTTGAAATGCTAAAACGTTTGATTTCAGCTTCCAAATAGGTGTCTAATGATAGATACATAAATACTTGATTGCCAAATACTCCATTTTTAAAGTAGCTGGATCATGATTTTGCATTCCATTGCATGAATAACTGCCTGACACACATAATATATTATTATATTTATGACTAACAATCAGATGATTAATTGGTTAGAAACCAGATGCCATCAGTTGTCTTCTTATGAATGACTTGTTTGTCATTGAGTCAGTGTTGGCACTTCATGAACAGAAGAAATAACTCAATTTTGCATTTGCAAACTGTTAAACATTAAGCTGCTGGTTAACCTTCATCTCGGAGATGACAGGAATATGTGAATATTTAATATGTTGTTAACTGGTTGCATAAGTCTGATAGATTAATTGCACGACTCCTGCAGAGAAAGCTGTTGCCATCAAACATTGTTTCAGTGTAATGGTGAAGAAATGTCATGCTCTCTTGTGAAAGTTCTTATTCAGTGGTTCATTTTGGTACACTCTGTATTTTGTAGTTTATTTTGATGCACTTAAAATTAAGGTGTTTGGTATTTTACTTTAAAACGTATGATGATGATGTGTCTTTACCCAATCCTGCATATGACATCATATTTATATGAATAAGTTGATGTTGAATGCCACTGATGAGGAAGGGTGTGTCCTTGAGTGAGTGAGAGAGAGAGCGCGCGCGCGCGCGAGAAAGAGAGCGTGCTCTTGTTGCTCAGAAGCGCGAGCCGCAGGTGATGATAATGATGACGACGATGGATCGATAGAAGGAAGAGCTGCTGCTTTCTTTCACCTGTCCGCGCGCGCTCGGTTTGTCTCGCTCGCCGCGAACAAAGCGAAGCGTTGGGTTCGATCCTTCGCTTCAATGAGGCTGGTTGGGAACTATTGGAGTACTCCAGCTTCGCCACAGCAGCACCGTAGAGTAACGTTACTCCCCTCGCGTCATGTCTCACTCTGAGAGATGGGCAAGTTCGACGACCACGAGAGGGTGATCCTCAATGTCGGGGGCACGAGGCACGAAACCTACCGGACCACGCTGAAGACCCTGCCGGGCACGCGTCTGGCCCTGCTCGCCTCCGAGTCGGACCTCGAGTCGGTTCTGGACCAGCTGCAACAAGTCCCGGGCTTCATCGAGTACAACGCGCGCAGCAACGAGTATTTCTTCGACCGGCACCCAGGCGTATTCGCCTACGTGCTCAACTATTACCGGACCGGTAAGCTGCACTGCCCGGCGGACGTGTGCGGGCCGCTGTTCGAGGAGGAGTTGTCCTTCTGGGGCATCGATGAGACGGACGTGGAGCCGTGCTGCTGGATGACCTACCGACAGCACCGGGATGCCGAGGAGGCGCTCGAGGTGTTCGAGATGAACGTGGACAACGACGAGGACGACGAGTACGGCAAGCGTCTGGGCATCGAGGACGTGGTGTCCGCGGACGGTACATGCTGCAGGTGGAGGAAGTGGCAGCCGGTCATCTGGAACCTGTTCGAGGACCCGTACTCCTCCAGAGCGGCTCGGGTAAGAGCGCAGCGCGGAGTCGCCAAACGGTTACGCGCGGCTCCTTTGCGCGCTTGCGCTTCCAAACCGCTCCAAAACTCAATCATGAGTGTAGACAAGTTTGTTTTGTGTTTAAATTGCTAGTAAACTAGCAAATTGCTGGAGAAAAGACGAGAGACACCTCAAAATGCGTTAAAACTTAGTGTTACTAAGTGCTTGTGCATGAATCCAAACCAGTGCGAACTCATGCATGCGCGGAGATAAGTCTGTTTCAAATTCCAGTGCATGTTATTAAACGTGCTGGAGAAGTGTTAGTGTAGAGCTGGGAGAGACTCGTCAAAATGTGTTTAAACTTGATGAAATGTGAGTGTTAACAAGTGCTTGTGTATGCATATAAACAGTATTGGAGAGGCAGGTGTCACATATTAAGATCAAATCAAAGCAGAATTGTCAAACACGTCACAGACCGTGCATGCAGCAGTGTTTTTCATCTAAAGATGTGCATTGGTAACAGGTGTCAGAACAGAAAACTTCTCTACTGAAGGCATTTTTATCCTCTGTCAAAACAGCTTTGGTTAAATTTGGGCTGACTGAGGGAGAGAAAAGAATCGCAGCCCTCCCACTCTTATGTGACCCAACAACGTTAGTCGCCATTTGAAATGTTTTTAATTTAACGATTGGTTGGAGGAGGCTGGTAACGTCATAGGAAAAGACAAAGATTAATTATTGAGATTGTTTCAGGCAAATTCAGATGCACTGCAGAGATCAGCCAGATAAAATTTTAAAGACCTTTCTCTTTGTGCTGCTTTTGTTTCTGGGGAATGTCTTTTGCTCTGATTATAAGCAGGCCAATGGGACCTGCTATCACTAGTGCGTGTTATGGTTTAAAATTGGTTGTTGTTACTCTTTTTGTTACATTTTGCCATCATATTTGAAATGGAAGTTGTTTCTTTTAAAGTTATATAGAGAAACAAGGACAGTTTACTCCAAAGAGAGGCTGGTCTTCACATTAAAGGTGTAGTTCACCAAAAAAGGACATTTGCTGATAATGTCCTCATCCTCAGGTCATCCAAAATGTGGATGAGTTTGTTTCTTCATCAGATTTGGAGAAATGTAGCATTGCATCACTTGCTCAGCAATGAATGCTCTGCAGTGAATGGGTGCCGTCAGAATGAGAGCTGATAAAAGCATCACAATAATCCACACCCCTCCAGTCCATCAGCTACTTCTGGGTAAAGTGCAAGTGCTTTTTCCAGTGAAAGTCGTCTCGTCTGAATCAGGAGGAAAAAACTGCACAGATCAAACACTGTTTACAAGCTAAAAAAGTCTTAAACAAATGTGGTTGAATTTTGACGTGAGAAAGTGTTTTTACTGGAGAAAGTGTTATTTTGCATTAGGCAAAAGTTACGAACATAATAATAATGGATCTGTTTTTCACAAATAAGTAGCTTTTTTACTTCAAGACATTAAAGAGTATGTTGTCTCTCCCCAAAAAAAATCCTCCTACATATTTATGTTTGAACTCTTTTGGCTTGTATACAATGTGCAGATTTCTCTCCTGATTCAGACCAGACAACTTCTTCACTGGAGGAAGCGTTAGTGTGGACGGAGGACTCGTATTTTACTCAAAATGAAGCTAAAAATGTCTTGATAGATTTGTTGATGGACTGGAGCGCTGTGGATTATTGTGATGTTTCTATCAGCTGTTTGGACTCATTGGTGAGCAAGGGATGCAATTCTCCAAATCTGATGAAGAAACAAACCCCTCTACATCTCGGGTGGCCTGAGGGTTTTTCAGACTATTGTCATGTTAGGTGAACTCTTCCTTTATTGGTGGGTATTTCTTTAGCTGGTCAGTGAATGCACACAACAGAAAGGATGTAAGCAGTCTGATGTTGGTTGATTGGTGAAAACTATTCAAATGAGGGGGTGATGTGCTCTTCTTGATCAAATCAATAATTGATGGTTTTTCTAAATGAAGAGTCCGCTAAACTCCATTTTTAACCTTGGCACAAACAGACTCTCAGATAAACGTATACGTTATTAACCAGCACACATTTCTCAGAATTCTACTAGTTTGCATCATTGTGTTCCCATGATGCTTTCAGCCTGGTTTCATCCATCTGTTTATGCAGCGGATGGTTTGACGCTGTGATCATGTTGACTAGTGTGTGTGTGTTTTGATGTGAGCACGTGTGTTGCCACTTAAGAGGTTAACACTGGCGCACGTCTGAGGATGCTGCGCCGAGACCGTTTCCATGGCGACCTCATCGCTCATCGGCCGCCAGTATTCATTCAGAGCGGCGATTGATTTCAGGAATCCAGTCGAGCGCGAACCCTGCGCGTGCCGTGCGCATCTGCTCCATTCCTCTGCTGCTGTTCGGAACGAGTGTGTTTGACATATTGTTGTGTGTGGATGATTCACGCGCTGGAAGGATAACACGGTCACACAGAACTTGTGTGAGTGTGTGTGTGTGTGTGTTTTGTGGGCACGGATGATCTGAACGCTGATGCTGGCAGCCGGTGTCTTTCAGCTTAAACTTTGCTGTCAGTCATGTATTTAGATCATTCGGCGAGCGCTGAGTTTGAGTTTCACGTGTGTTGAGGCTGTGGGCGTCTTCGTGGGATGTTAGTGTCCGTGTGTGATCACTGTAATGAAACATGATCTTTTGAGAACAAGCCTGGAGTTGATGATGATGATAATAATGATGATGATGATGGAGCAAAATGTCTTTGTAAACAGTATTAACTAGCCTTTCTTGCAGCATAAAGTGATTTAAATTGGTTAAAAGTTTTTTCTGAAGACTGAAGTAATGATGCTGAAAATGCAGCTTTGCATCACAGAAATAAATTGCATTTCACAATATGTTCACATAGAAACCCGACATATTAAATTGTAAAAATATTTCACTATTTTACTGTTTTTATTGGATTTTTATAAAATAATTCTTGGTGAGCAGAAGAGACTTCTTTCAGAATCATGAAGAATCTTAAATATTCCAAACTTAAAGCAGCAACTTACACAAAAATGTTTCTTTATTTATTTTAAGCTTTCGTGAAACAACATTTAAAACCTATTTTGAACCATATTTGACACACGCCTGAGTGAAATGAATAACAGAAGATGTAGAAAGGTCACCCTAAAATGATCCAAACCTGTGAGATGTTAGTTCTTTGGGACACAAAGATATTTTGAGGAACACACAACATTGAGAACAAGCCTTGAACTTGTGATGATGATGATGAAGCCATAGTGCATCTAAAATATGTCTATAAATTGTTGCTTGTCTCAGTTTTTTGACAGAAAATGGCATTTGCTACCCATTTTTGTACCATTATGTCATGAAGGTCGGATTGAAACAGAACAAGGTAGTGAGACTCTTAAAGAAACAGTACCCCCAAAAATGAACAAAGAAGATATTTTGTTGAAGAATGTCGCTTTGCTCATGTTTTTTTCCTGTTAAAGGCTGTACTGCAATGTGACGCAAATCTGAGTAAAGTAATTTACAACAAAATGTAGAGTGATGTGGAGACTGAAGTGGTACTTTTTCAGTTGTATTAACCAGCGTGAAATTGGTAGCAGTAGTAGTTTTTTGTGTAGTTTGTGTTCACATGCACATAAACTAACATGCATGCATGTGATGGCTGACCGGTGTTTTCAGTCCAAAGCATTAGCATCTTCCTGGAAGGTGCAGTGCGTGTCATTTTTAGTGCAAGACTGTAAATAAAGAGTGTTTCTCACAGCTGACGAGAGGACACTGTGAACCGCCGGAGAGAACGAGCGCTGTGTTTGCTGGAGAAGTTAAGCTCAGCACAGGGTGCCGTGTTAAACAGGCCGACGCTTCACGTACCGCTGGATCCGGCTTTCATGTCAAGCTCGTTTGAATCTCGCACACATGCATTAGCGAGCTCATTTCGGCCGGTCTGAAATGCACGACTGTCTTTTGTGTTGTGATAATTCCACGGCTGGCTTTTTCCTGTATCTGCACAAACCGCTTTCAAGTCCTCCGCTGAGCCGGTCCGTGGCTTCAAAAGAGTAACATGGGCCCTAATGAAGCCATTCAGACCACCAGGGCCAATTACACATGCACACACTCGCTGCTTTCCCTAATCACTGATTAAATCGCAAATCCAACTTTGTTTTTGTGCGGTACAGATACTGAGTGTCCATGCAGACCCCAGCCAGCCCGTATCACACATACTTTCAGATGACACTGAAAACAAAGCCACTCTGCTAATATTTTAGCAACAATGAAGGAAAACTTTCTTTTTTTTACTACTAGATGTGCTTTGACAGCGTGTCAACCTGCGCATGAAAGGATTGGACTGTTTAAGTGTTTCATGTTGTGAAAGAACAAGGCAGGAATAGGAGGTATTTTCAAAATGTTATCGCAGCATGAGTAATTTTGTAGTCATTTTACGGCATTTTACAGCAAAAGATTGACTTCTAAGCGTATGATAATGATTGCTTGCACTTCTCTATCCAATACTTTGGCATTAATTCCTGTTTCTTTGTGTGCATGAAGCGACTAAAATCCGTGCAAATATACAGCAAAATCTATGACATTTATGCTTTCTAATGCAATATTATAACAGTAAGACAAACACTGAGAAATGATGCATTTTCACTCTAAAGTCATGCATGTTTTTTATATATTCAGCAGCTTAAAAATGGCTTTAAGTCCGTTATTTCTGTATTTTATGTCAGTAATATCATTTCCAAACATTAATTTTGCCATTAATTGTAAAACTAAGCTCAAGTGCACTGCTTTAAAGGAAGCTCACACCAAATGTGGATTTCATTTAGTTAATAGAAGTTAGCTGGTAAACAAAACCTATTTAATGCATTATTTTAGACAGCATCCGCGTTTTTACACAAGTGCCTAAAACTTTTCCCAGTACTGTAGCTTTGAAGGTAGACTTTTTTTTTTAAAGCATCCTGAAGACTGTTTAAACTGAACTGATCTAGACAATGACGCCTCTGTATTGAGTAACGAAATGCCTACCTTTTAACGTTGTGACACTGTTTATCTGTACTGTTAAAAGCACTAAAGATGACTTCACTTCACTGAAGGACTGTGGCAGGGAAAATTACAGAAGAAACATAATTATTTTCATTAACTTTTCAGACAAAAGTTATTCAAAAGGTGATGCAGATGAGATGTTTTGAGAGTTTTGTTTAATTGTGTTGCTAGATAAAGACCTAACTCATATGCCGTCCACTTTTTTTCCTCCCTCGATCAAGAGCTGTTTTTCTCATGTGTATATTTCATCCGCTCAGATGAGATCCGTTCTTGCTTTATTCCAGCATCCTTCATCTTTAAACATGTCCTTTTCTCTTGTTGTAACTGTCAACTGTTCTCACGCACGCATGTAACTTTGCTTTAGTTTATTCTTCAAAAACGGAGTAAAAATAGCGCTGTACGTCGTTCCCGTCACGCTCGGCCTCATGGGAGGATATAGAGGGGTCATTCTCGTACCTCTGCAGCAATACACGGCTACCAGAAAGACTTTGAGCAGGAAAGAGCGTGTGCTTTCCTCAACGATCCACACACAAACACCCTGATACAGCTTCAGGCCAGTGTGTGCTGTCTCTGCGTCTGGTGCGTTTCTGTTTGTTGGTGTTTAATCAGGATTCTTGTCTGATAGCTCTGATTGTTGGAGGTATTTGACTGTTTGTGGTTATTAGGATGTTCTGGTGGTTTTTAATGAGTTGATATTTAAGGGCTACGTCATATTTTAAAATATTACAGACGTACTATCAGCAGTACTGTATGTCTACTGCAGTGGCTTGTGATAACTAAATTCATTTAATACTTAAGTGAACTTATGAAAGGTATCACTTTTTTCTTCATGTAGCCCTCATTAATATGTGTTTGCTGGGATCTTTTAGTGCTTGGATTTTGTTCTGTTTTTATTATTAATTATATTATTATTATTATAAAAATGTTATTGCAGTTTGTTGTGGTTGTTTTCTAGAACTAGTATAATTGGTCAAAAATTTTAATGATGACATTGATACATAATAATGATGATATTAATAATAATAATTATGCATGATGAAAAAACATTGCCATTTTAAACATGTTTTTTTTTTAAAAAGTATAGATTTGCTGTGGTTGTGTAATCCAATATTTGTGATTTATCAGTAATAATGAGAATTAACGGTGTGGTTATTACTTCAGTACTAGTACTGACTAAAAATATTAAACAATTGTAAAATAAAACATTTATTTAGGGGAATTTTTTTTTTTGCATATGTTGATTTTTGGGTTTAATTTCAGTTATTCGTGTAGTTTTTAGTGTTGCTATGTGGTTTTTTGGGTGGTTTTCTATCGGCCTGAATCAAAATAATTCACAGTTAATCAGGGTTCCTTGTCTTTACCCCCTTCTTCTCTTCTGTGTCTTTCTATTTCCCTTTCCATCTTTCTTTATTGCTCTTCTCTCTCCCATGTTTGGACGGCGTGTCCTTTCTCTCTGCGGTCTTCTAGATCATAATGTTTCTGAAACTCCAAACTGGGACAAACCCGATCCAGTCAGCGAGATCCGGTCGTCTCATCTGAGTGACCCGTGTGTCCTTTTCCGTCAGATACTGAATCAGCGCAGCTCTGCTCGTCTTTCTCCCAGAAAGCTGTGAAACCGCAGCGAACAGACTAAGATTTCACAGTTTCCTTCACCTTCCAGTGTCTCCAGGGTCGTCCCGCTTTATTTGCTGTCACTCTGCGAGTGTAATTTGGAAACATCAGCTTGTGCCGGGCGAGGTTAAACGCTTTGCCGCTGTATCTGTCATACGGTGTGCTTTTGCATGTCGACTGAGTCATAACGCTGACATTTAAGGCTCTTCATTCTCCGGCGGTGTGTAAATACACTGCATTAAGTGAAGGCCTCTTCAGCGCCAGTCATAATTATCCTGTTGAGTCGAGTTGAGCTGGGCCGCTAGTCCAGGTTTAGCTAGCGCTCTATTAGGAGTCACTTCAGCACGGGAAGGTCTCTTCATCTGAATGGCTCTCAAAAGCCTGTTAGGAGTCTGCGTCTGTTAGTCAAGCTGTCTGTCTGACGTTCTCGCTGTCTTCATTCACAGCCGCAGAATGAATGAGGACTGAAGTCAGACGCTGCTGAGCTAGAGCAAACTAACCGGCTGTTCAACACATGAAAATGGCTTTTGAATCCCAATGTTTTTGCATAAACTGACATATTTCTGATTTGGTGAGCCATAATGTCATTTTCGTCTGTGTGGCGTAAGTAAATATGGATAATGAAGAAACATAACCGATAATGAATTGGATAAGAAAAAATATTTGTATAGTGAAAATAAGTGATTGGCAGCTTCAGCTGTAAGTAATATTAAGTAATAATAAAATTGTAATTAACAATATTATTATTACTGTAGTATAATAGTAGTAATAATAATGGTTGTCGTTCTCATTATGCTTATTACTACAAAAATATTAAACAAAAATATATAATTGTTAAATTACACTGTAATAGTGTTTAAGAAAAATATAATATTTATTATTATTATTATTAGTAGTAAAGTATTAAACAAAATAAGGATTTGTGCTATTTTAAGAGATTAGTACAAAACTAAAGTTTGTCGACTTTTTTTAAATTAAAATAATAATATTATTATTAATAGTATATAAGTATTGTTATAATTGCTACAGCAAATTTATAATTTACTGTTGTGAAATTTTACAGTAAAATAAGAATTTTTGTAAACTATACTGTTACTACTACTAATAATAAATATTGTTATTATATTATTAACAGTAAAATTATGTTATTGTCAAATATACTTTTACTGCTAAAATATATATTTAAATATCTCTGAGATTTCGCTGCAAAACAGTATTTAAGAAACAATTAAAATATGAAACAAAATAATTATTAGTATTGTAATTATTCATGGGAAAATAAAGAATTTAAGCAAAATAATACATAAAATAATTTTTTTAGATTTACAATATAATTTTTCTTTACAGGAAAATAGTATTTTCTCGTTTTAATGAATTGTAAATGTTTTAAAAATGTAAATGATCTGTTTTGAATGGCCACAAATGCAAATGAGCTCTTAATTAAAATGGTTAATGAAATAAGACTTTGTGAATGTTGATACATGTTTTACCAGATGTCACAAGCCGCGCCTCTGTGGCGCTTCCCGGAACTCAGCAGCGGGAACCTTCTCCCGAGTTCTAACGTTCCTACC
>JAUMHP010000044.1:1336671-1350369 GCA_032361065.1 Enteromius trimaculatus | reverse complement strand
ATTGTTTTTTATTTAAATTAATTGCCAGAAATAGTTCATACATATATAATCATACATATTTGATGTATTTTAATTTATCTATGTACTAAATTAGTGCGTAATAATCCAATGATATGCTTTAGTGTACATGGTAATTTGTTTAAAGATGTGCCAATGATATACAATCTTATTCTTTAAACGTCTTTCCTTTTAAAAGTGCACCATAAACGGCCTGCTCTGTTGTAACTCTGTGGCGCTGCTGCAGTCGGCGCTAACTTCCGGGAACTATTGAACGCACACATGATCCGCCATTGCTGTAAAAAAAATGGTCCATTGGCGTCAACGGAGCTGTCGCAACTCTCTCTCTGTATGGCTCTGGTTTAATCTGAACATTTTTTTATTTATCTTTGTTTTGTTTTCAAAATGTTTTTTTCTCTAAATTTAATGGCTTTCATTTTTATTATAATATTGCTTTCATGTTATCTTAGCAAAATGTCTCTCCTTCTCTGTCTTTAAAGTGAATATGATGAATTAAAAAAAAATGTGAATGCATTTATAAGCTTATAAAACATGGCCAAGCAGCAACAATCGTTCCGATTGTCAGTTTACTGACTGTAAATACTAGCTACTCTCATATTAATCTGGTAAAACCATTACTGCTTTAATGAAGGTTACGGTGGCGTCAGGTTCCGTTGCTAAGCATACATCATCAGAATGAGTGGTCTGATTGTAGATTCGTCCAGTAGTATACAGAGGTATCTGATGGACGCAGGTTAAGCCCGCCTCCCAGAAGGCGGGTAGTAAGGTAGCTTGGCCAATAATTCATCAGTGCACATGAAAAATGAGTGTCAATCAGCAGAGAAATAACTCTTTGTAATTAATGCGCTCGTGTTTGGTCTCGCGTCTCTCAGATGAGCGTGTAACATGGAGGAAACCACAGTAATGCAAATCAATTAGTGATCACGTTAATTACTCCTTGATCACAGTGGGTTTGAATCAGCCAATCAAGCCTCCTCTGAGCTCTCTGAACATTTATACAGCGTCTCCTCCTGGACTCAAGCAAGTGTTGATTAATGAGAGGGAAAGTAGCCACTTTCTGTCTGATGTCATGCTGCTCATGCCAAACGCGAGGATGAGCTGCTAATCAAGGGGCTTTATTGCCAAATCTCTGCATTTTTATTATTGTTAATATTCTAATATTCATACTATTTTAGAATAATATTATTCTATTATTAATGATTATGATATTACGAATAATAGTAACGTATTATTAATATTATAATCTATTTTGACTGCTCATAAGACCAGGAATGTACATACATTATTTTTTTTTGTATTATTATTATTATTATTATTATTAAATAAGATTCACCAAAAATTATAATAAAATGTGCATTTAAAAAAAACTAAAGAAAATGTATAAATGAACTAATTTGTTATTATTTTATGGACTCTTTGCTGCTGTGTGTGTGTGTGTGTTGTAGCACTGCTGCTGACGGCTCTGTGGTTTTCTTGCATGACGTGTGTCATTAGCGCGGGGTCCTGCCGTGAGACACACACATGATCAGGACATCTGTCATTACCTGCAGCGGCGCAGCGGGACTGTGTGTGTCCGTGTGATCTGAGCGTACAGTAGAAAGCACCAGGCCTGTGACGTCAGAGACACGCCGTTTACAAGGAGGAGTGATAAACAGATGGCTGATGCCCCTGCGGGACACACAGATTATATCAGAGCGCGCACACACACACACACACACACACACACACACAAGACGTGCATGCATTCGGTGAAATAATAGATAACGTGACATTCAGTTGGGTTGCTTTTCTGGCTGTGTGCAAATAGTCACTAGAATCTGATTCAAGAGCAATTAACCTTTTGTGAGTCAGTCCTTTTTAATGAATCAATCAAACACTCAAGACAAGCTGGTGAATCGAATTCAGTGCTTTTAATTGATTCATTTACTGAATTATCATGTAACTCACTGATTGTAGCAATATGAAAAGTAGTTTAATTTTAATTATGAATTATTTTAAACAAATGCTGATGGTATTTTTTTTTTGTAGTTATCTAAAAAGCGAGTTTTAAGTGTTCTTAAAGTTTTTTTTAAAAAGCAAGAAGTTAAGATAAATATTTTAAAATTGACGTAGTTTGGTAGTTTTAAGTTGGAAATTTGTTTTTAAACTTTTTTTAAGATTAAACTAGTTTAAAAAGCCTGAGGTTTTTATGTTTTAAGTATGCTTCGAGCTTTGTTTAAAAGCTTTGTAAGCTTTATAAATGAATTTAAGAGCTTGACATTTAAAAATGTTTTAAGAGCATTACATTTGAAGGGTTTAAGTAATTTTAAGATTAAAGTCATTTAAAAAGTTAAATGGGATGGTTTTAAGTAATTTTTTTTTTTTAGATTGACAATTTAAAAAGTTTCAAATTTAACTTTTTTTTAAGCATTTTTAAAAAAATGTTAAGGTTGCACATTTTTTAAAGATTAAACTAGTTTTAAGTTAAATTTTTAGGTTTTAAGTATAGTAGACTTATCAGGAAGTGTTTTTAAGTATTTCTAAGGTTATAGTTTAAAAAGCATTTTAAAAGCTTGAAGCTTTAAGGAGAGTAATATAAAGTATATCAGATAAGTAACGTAAAGATCAAAGGTTTTTGTAGATGAACGCATTTTTAAAAAGCTTTTTGTTTGCTATTTTAAGATTGTATAAGAGCTGGAAGTTAATGTGTAAGATATAGGTGAGTTATGATTATGACATGATCTCATTACCTTGCTTGTCTCAATCAGCAGTACGGTTATTTTGCATTGTTTAAATCTATTTTAGTGTAACTTTTAATCATATTTCTTCTGGTATTGCATTGTGGGACACAGTATTTTGGTCAGTGTGCTCTGACTCTATGCTACTGTTGTCCAGGTAAATGAGCATTATGGGTAGCATACTGTATGTATTTGTTTGCCTCAAGTGCCTCTGTTCTCTCAAACACACAATCATGATCTCAGCGTGACGGTGATGAACTCTGTGTGTGTGAGAGAAATGCATTTAAAGATGCTCTAGTTTCAAAGAGAGCCCTGACTTGATATGAAGTTGTGATGTGACTGTAATGGAGTACAGATCCCTCCGGTCTGACTGTCAGAAGCCCATCACGCTTTACTGAGAGAGCATGAAATGAATTAAACAGCATAGAAGAGGAGGCGACCATTTATAATGCACAAAACTCAAAACCAGATTGCATGCTTAGATATGAACACATACACACACACACAGAGACATACTGAGCTGCCTACTAAAACAAACAGCATTTTACACCATTAAAAATGACTATTGTATGGCTGTGCTGTTTAGGGCTTATACAGTAATTTATTGAGTATAAAATAATAATAAATGATAGCTAATATTTGTGTACTTTTTAGAGCAACTTCTTGATGGCTTAGCAACATGCACATGACCTGCAGTCCCTTCATGCATTGGAGTAGAGTCAGTGAAAAATGCTGGAATGAGGAATAAAATGAGTATATTGTATAAATCTGGCATATTTTTTAATGTACAGTATATATAAGTTCATAAGATCATCTAAATGTGCTGCAACTCATTCAGTAGCAAATAGTGTAATGCATTTAACATTAAGTGATGCACCTTTTGATTTGTGATGATTTAAAATACATTTAGTGTTTATAAAGCTTGTATTTGTGATAGATTATTATTTTATTCATTATTTATAAAATGCAATAATCAAATATGACTTGGAAACCAACCTATTTTCCAGAAAATATGAAAAATATTTCATTTTATTGAAAAAAGGGGGGAAAAAATAAAAATGTCAGACCTTAAAATTATATTTTTTAAATTATAAAATACAAATTTATATTTTGAATATTATATTCTTTAATTAAATTACCTATTTATTTTTTGTAATTTTAACTTTTATTTGACACCATTCAACGTTATTTTAGAATGTAATAATAAAATGTGACATATACACTGATGCAACTTATTTTACTTTGTTCTTTTATTCTAATCATTTTTAGCTATTATTTTATATATGCAAATAGATATATTTAGGAGAGAGATTTATATATATTTATATACATATATCAGGGTTTCCCACGCATTGATACTGCTCACCGCCTGCTGCCATCAGTTCCCACATCTCACACACACGAGTGCGACTTTAGCACAGTTTTTAGACCATTTTGGCAGCATTTTTCCATAACAGGTGCCTGCTGACAAACCTAGTGACTAATCTGAATAAACCTTAGCTATCGTTCGTCTGTAAGATGTGGCCAGCACTGGCCCGCGAGCACGAGCTCTAACTCTCCTCTCGGCGTCTTCTCTGTGCAGTGAGCAGCAGAAAATAGCTCTTTCAGTTGGCCGTACCACAGCAGATTCTTCAATAATAAAGAAGCATTTCCAGTCGCTTATTCACTGTTTGGACTTTTAATGAACAGAAAGTCTGTTAATGTGATGTTACATCATTTGTTACATTGGCATGGCCAAAACCGCCCCATATAGTCGCTTTAACGTTACATTATCATCAGGCTGTTATGAATCAGGATTTAAGGAGTACAGTGAGAGTGATTCCTGTGCTGTACTTTATTAATATTTACTATTTTCCGTTAGTAAAACTGTTGTATTACAGTATGCGACAGGTTCATAGAGTAGAACCGATTTGAACACGCCAAAACTAGTCTAAATGCTAACCGGATGTCATATACGTATGCTAATGAATGTGACGTCACCTGTCTCTTTGTGTCATCATTCTAAAAACCTCTGAGACTTGTAAGTTTCCATGCGAGCAGCACTGTTTGTGTGTCATGTGGAGTTGTTGTCCATGTAGAGCGTTCTAAATCTGTCTCTTAAGAGCTTTTATTCTGCCTTAGAAGGCTGCCGCCGGTGCAGCTCACTCGTTTTTGGAGCAGATCCACAGACACAGGTTTTATATGTGTGTGTGTGTGTGTGTGTGTGTGACCTACATAAGCAGTTGCGTGCCGGGAGCGAGTGAGTGGATGGTGTGAAATGATCCTGCTCTGCTGCTGTAGGGGACATGAACACACCTGTAGATGTGATTCAAACACACACACACACGTGTAGCCAAGCCATTAGCGCTTCTGATACGCTTTCACCCTTCGTGTGACATTCATGGTTTTCCCGCCACTGGGCCGTCTCTCATAAGAGCGCAAACTACTCGCAGTGCATTAGTCAGGTAATAATAAACTAGCTGTCAGCAAGAGTGTGTGTGTGTGTGTCAGTGATATTTGAGTGACGGTGCATCACAGAGCTGAAGTATTGCAAATAAAATCCTGACAACACTTGATCGTGATCTTAAATCACTAAAAGACACACTTGATCTGTATCCAGAGCTGTATATGTTCAGTCCAGTACAGAGTTCTCTAGTCTACTGTCTGCAGTGTTTGTTGTAAACAGTATTATTGTTGTCAGATGAACTCTATGTAAAATTCAGTATGCACATTTTCTAAATATGCAGATTATTTATCTTTTTACTTATTTATTAAACACTATCAGAGACCAGGGTTTCCCAGACATTGATTTATTTGTGGCAAGCCAATATCCAGATGGAGCTCCACAGATACCCACCTCCATCCGCTCCTGCATCTCACACACACCAGCTCGACTTAAGCACAGTTTTAAGCAACTTTCAGACCATTTTGGTGGCATTTTTTCATAACCGGTGCACACTGACAAACCTAGCGAGTATTCTGAAAAACCTTAGCTATCGCTGATTTGATTGTGAATCAGGATTTAAGGAGTACAGTGAGAGTGATTCCTGTGTTGTACTCTATTAATATTTACTATTTTCGAAAATATGATGTGAACAGCTTTACCGGGCATTCGGTTGTATTACAGTATGCGACGGTTCATAACAGATTTGAACACGCTAAAACTAGTCTAAATGCAAACCGGACGCAATGATGTCATATACGTTTGTGTAAGATCATGTGCTGTATTGCAGGTCCAGCTGAGCAGTAGCTGTGCTTTATTTACTCACTGAGTGTTGATTATTCATCCCAGATGATCTGTGTGTGTGTGTGTGTGTGTGTGTAATCACAGTACTTTGACACACCAGGATCTTGTTGCTGTGGATGTTTTCCTGACACTGTTGCCCGGGAGACAGCGTGTGTTTGATCTGGCGGTCCTCGGAGACTCATCCCAGCTGACCGTCAGTCACACAAAACTTCTGAATAAAAAACAACTTTCTTTTATTAGCATCTGAAGCGGAGATGACACACACACACACACACACATACACACCGTTCCGAACGGAGCCTCCAGATCAGCACAGAAAGCACCTTCAACATTAAAACCGATCACAGGTGCTCTTCAGACGCATTTCTTGGTCTGGTAGGATGTATCCAAAATCACTGTTTTTATTTTTTGTGTTCTAATCTGTCTTTTGTAGACTAAACAGTGTTGCTTGGCTGTTTTTTGTGCATGGGCTGTAACTTCTAAAGAAGCATCCTAACCAAAATAAAACCTCATTAAATAAAATGGGGCTCATGGT
This sequence comes from Enteromius trimaculatus, assembly GCA_032361065.1. Classification (NCBI taxonomy): domain Eukaryota; kingdom Metazoa; phylum Chordata; class Actinopteri; order Cypriniformes; family Cyprinidae; genus Enteromius; species Enteromius trimaculatus. Next base: position 1,343,873 of record JAUMHP010000044.1, on the reverse strand, counting down.
GGAGCAACTGAACTACTAACGAAAATTTTCTATCTGGCATCTTCAATGGAAATTTTCAAAGCGCTTGTTGCAGTGCATTCTGGGATTTTGTCTTGTCAGTGAAAGGACACATATATTGATTTTATGAAATAAACCTCTTTTTAGCCCAGGCTTGTCCAGAAATTTCTGGGTCATGTTTCAGCCAAAAATGAAATCAAATATATCACAAATTGATAAATAACAGTGCAATGCAATACATGCATTATATCTAGTTATTATATAGGATTTCTTTTTGTATTGCATGCATATAATTTATAATAAATTCTGTTAGATATTTTTAAATAAGTAATTATTTAATGGCACATATATTTCAAACATATTTATATATGCATGATGTTATAGTTTAGTTTATTTTTTATATAAATAGATATTTTAATAATAAAAATAATAAAAATATTTATTAAAATAAACACTTTTATTGAAATAACACATGGGTGATATGTAGTCTCTTCTCAAACCAATAATATGCATATATATAAATATAATTTTTAATACATATTTTATAGGTTATAAAATATTGAAATATTTCAAAATATCAGAATCTTTAAATGTGTTTAATAAATTAAATGGATGGTGCCATTACATACAAAACATTGTTTATGAAATGCATGCTTATCCTTTAAGTGTAGGCATGCATTACAAACAAAAACATTACTAAAACATAATGTGATGTTGTTTTAAATGAATTTGTCTTGTGCTGCTGTAGGTGAGCATCTCGCTGGGGTTATCAGCTCTGTTCGTGTACAGATGAAGTGAGCGGCTGGGCTTCAGGCTGCTTGTTTGGTTAATGAAGTCACAGCCACAAAGAGAGGTTAGAGCGGATCTGATCTCACACGGTGGATGACAAGATCATTAGATAGTGCATACACGCGTCCAAACAAAGAGCCTTCAGAGCGCGTTTGCATTGTCCTGATGCTTTCTGCTGGCTTTGTGCTGATTACAGCCCTCCAGACGAGTTAAAGCCTCATTAGGATGCTAAAACAAAGACGAGAGACAGGCTCCTTTGAGATGCTTTCTAGAGGGGACAGACCATCCCGCGATCGTGTCTTTTCACATTCTCCAGAGCTTGCTATTGCCTTCAGCCATCCTCTGACTGATCTTTTACTCCAGTGCTTTGTAGCAGTTGCACATCATAGGTTTCATGCATAGATAAACAAACACACACACACACACACATATATATATATATATATGATTTTTAAAAAATATATAATGAATGTGTTTTTTTTCTTTAAAACCTACAATATAATGCATATATATATATATGTCTATATATATATTTTGTATGTATAGGTCGTCGAATTTCAATTATAAAAATTACATACAATTCATCATATAAGAATAACAAACATACAACATATCACTTTTATATATATATATAATATGTATGTGTATATGTTTTTTATGCATTATTTATCTGATTTTAAATAATTAAGGTGATACAAATTTTAGAATTGTTTATTTAAAAAAATAAACCTTACCATAACATCATGCATATATAACTTTTACAGTTTTTAACTATTTAAATATGTTATTAAAATAAATATTTATAAATCTGATCATATTTTTGGGCTGTATGTATTTTAGGATATAAAATGTGTATATTTTATAATTGAAAATATTTCTTCAGTAATTAAAATATTGCTTATATAATAGAAAATAAATAATATATATGCATAATGCATATATTAGTACATTTTAAATATGCTAAATAAATTATTTAAAAAAAAATTATATATATATATATATATATATATTAAAATAAATATCTATTTAATAATCTCTTGTTAGGCTGTATTTTGCAACATAAAATATATTTTGGCTGTTTTTTCCAGCTATATTCTGACTTTATTGCAGATGCCAGGCTTCATTTCTCTGGTGCAGTAACTAGTGTAGTTGATTTAATATGAAGTGTGTTCTGTGTGTTTAAGTGACGGCCCGCGGGTCTGTGTTGATGTGTGTTTTCTGAATAATGCTGTAAAGGTGATGTGTGGTTGTGTGGGCTGAACGCAGCTGCTGTACGGTCTGACTCACTCATTTGACACCGTTTATTGACATTAAATATTACACGCCGATGACCGGCCAAGATACTGGAAGACTGTTTAGCTTTGGTGTGCGTGGCATTGTCATCACAACGGTGCTGGAGGGACTTATTAAAAGTTCAGTGCTATTTTTGTCTGAGCAGTAAATCTTGAGTTAATGCTGTAAATAAATAGGCCTTCCCAAAAAGACCTTCCTCTCTCTCTGATGTGAATATTGTGCTACACTGAATGACAACATTATTTAAACTAAATTATATTTTAATATTTTATTCTCCAAAAATATTTGAAACCTTAAAAGCGGGTGCTTTACTTTACTACATCTTAACATCTTTGACTCTAATGCTTATGTAAATATGCAATTTAGCAATATTTAAGTGTTATTAAATACTTCAATGCATATATTTTATATGAAAAAATACCGTCCGTCCCAACCAGCTATGATTTCTGAGTACAACACCGCTTTCACAGAAAAACTTGACTCGTCAAATACACAAGTCCCTAAACTTTCTCTCTGCTTCCTTCTCTTCCAGTTCATCGCATTCGCCTCCCTGTTCTTCATCCTGGTCTCCATCACCACCTTCTGCCTGGAGACACATGAGGCCTTCAACACGGTCATCAACAAGACGGATGCCTTCCGCAACGACTCGTTCACGGACTTCAGCCAGCAGTACGAGATTGAGACGGACCCGGCGCTCACCTACGTGGAAGGCGTCTGCGTGCTGTGGTTCACCTTCGAGTTCCTGGTGCGCGTCACCTTCAGCCCGGACAAGCTGGAGTTCGTCAAGAGCATCCTGAACATCATAGACTTTGTGGCCATTCTGCCCTTCTACCTGGAGGTGGGCTTGAGCGGGCTCTCCTCCAAAGCTGCCAAAGACGTCCTGGGCTTCTTGCGCGTGGTCCGCTTTGTGCGCATCTTGAGGATCTTCAAGCTGACGCGACACTTTGTGGGTCTGCGAGTGTTGGGACACACCCTGCGGGCGAGCACCAACGAGTTCCTGCTGCTCATCATCTTCCTCGCACTGGGCGTCCTCATCTTCGCCACCATGATCTACTACGCCGAGCGGATCGGGGCCAGCCCCAACGACCCGACGGCCAGCCACCACACCATGTTCAAGAACATCCCCATCGGCTTCTGGTGGGCCGTGGTCACTATGACCACTCTGGGCTACGGAGACATGTACCCTCAGACGTGGTCGGGCATGGTGGTGGGCGCGCTCTGTGCACTCGCCGGCGTCCTGACCATAGCCATGCCAGTGCCTGTCATCGTCAACAACTTCGGCATGTACTACTCGCTCGCCATGGCCAAGCAGAAGCTGCCTAAGAAGAGGAAGAAGCACATCCCTCAGGTGGTGCAGACTGGCTCGCCGTCCTACTGCAAGACGGACCTGAGCATGGCCTGCAACAGCACTCAGGGCGAGCTGTGTTTGGGACAGAGCCGAGGACTGGAGCGCCACCGCTCAGGTGAGAGACTTCACACGGAAAAAATGTTTTGTGTAGAGCGGGGGTTTGATGATTAGCTTGAATTGTACACAAAGCTGTCGAAGACATCTAATTTAGGCTTTTATTGACACATGAAAATGCATGTGTTTGCAAAAGCTTCTTTGTTTAACAAATGTCCAAGTGCCCCTATTATGGACATGGAAAACAAGCTTTCATGCAGTGTGTAACAAAGTTTTTAAAATATGAAAGTGCACCGTGTATGAAGTTATTGTACATGTCGTTTTTAAAATGGGTCCCAAGTTGTTGATGTCAACATAAAAAACTTTAGAGTATTGCCCGCCCACTTGTTTTTTTTGTGTTGGTCTGAATGAAAATGCTAATTTATTCTTTGCCACTAAGTGCCGCTTTTGGAGCATTCAAAGCTCAAAATCACTGCTTTAAATTAAATCAATCAGTCACCGTAGATTAGCATCACACAAAGGAGAGGTTTGCATCATTAAACCAATTGTTTGGGAACAAATAAGGTAAATAAGTACATGTTAATAGACGATGAAAGTGTTTTTTCACCTTGCATGCACGTCAAACAATTGTTGGGGACTCCCAAAATTAAAATATGACCCTTTCATAACCCATAATAGGGGCACTTTAAATATCAGCTGAATCTCTTCCATCTTTATTTGACCCTAAATCATCGGATGCAAAATTCACTTTTGTTGTTGTCTGAACGTGTATGTGTATAGGAAGGGTGTGTACACATCCATCCAATTAAAATCCACCCAGTGTTTTTATAAAAAAATGATGTCAGATTGATGTAGTTCTGCACAGGCCCCTCCCACTATAGTTGATTGACAAGGTCATCTTACCCTAGCCCCGCCCTGAGTGAGCTGTCATCTGTCTGTCATTCTGTCGACTCCGTTGCAGGGGAAGACAAAATGTCTCTGATTAAGAGATTGAGGTGTTTAGTTGTTGGATGTAATAATGAATATAGCAGTCGTCATTTACTCCCGTCATCTGAGCCGCTGCAGACACAGAGGATTACCGTTACTGTAATGTCTTAAATGTGCGGATCCCCGATCTGCCTAAATGTTTTTTTGTGATTCAGCTTCGTCTATATAAGGGATTTTATCACTCTTTGCAAATGGCCTAACAATGTGCTAGTTAGCCGGTTTCACAGCTGAGGTTTAAAATGCATGTCATTGTTTATTTAGTATTAATCTGAAAAAGTCAAATATTTCATATAAAAGATGTGTACATATAGTCTGCAAGAGAAAATAATAGTCGAATTTATAAAAAAATATACCAGTATTTTGGGTTTGGAACGACGCAAGGAAGGAGGCTTTGAGCAACATGAGTTTGGCCTGTTTCATTTTGATTCCATTATATCTCATTTCTGTTGCATGGAGTTATGAATTTAGGATTTATATTTCCTGGCTGAAGCTGATGTTTCTTGGAGATCTGAGCAGGAGAGGCTGCAGATCTAGCACGGATCGCCTGTTGCCACGGAGATAAGGGTGCGAGGAGATGGGCTGCGTTTCAGTCTGATATAAGAGACAATAGTGAGAATGAGACATGCTGGCATGTGCTGGTCATTTAGGATCTGAGGGTGAGGTCTGAACAATGGGAAGAAAAATTAGGCCTTAAATTAGCTGTGTAACAGTTTTTGAGCGCAGAAATATGTCATACTTTGTCAAAAATAAGCTTGTAATCAGTCTAATTATACACATAATTATACAGTGCTTACTGACCTTTACGTCATCCCTGTTTTCATGATCAGTGCTGATAATGTTAACTACATTTAAAAATATAAAAAATTGTTTCTGTTTATTAAAATAAAGCTAAAATATTTTTTTCTAAATTTAGTGTTGATAATGTTAAAATGCTACAGCTTATATATGTATATGGATATACCATGGGGCAAAAAAAGTATTTTGTAAGCCACCAACTGTGCAAGTTCTCCGACCTAAAAAGTAATTTTCATTATAGTTATACAGGCCTCTCTCATCTTTTTAAGAGAGAACTTGAGCAATTGGTGGCTGACTAAATACTTTTTTGCCCCACTGTATATATAAAATATGAAATAATGAAATAAAATTAGTTTGTTAAAAGACATAAAAATATAGAAACTATTACTATTGTAATTATTTTTACTATTTTAAAAACTAATTAAATGAAAAAACGAATTTAAGTAACCAACTTAAGATCATTTAAAATACTGCAATAAAAAAAATTAAAGCCAAAATAAATATTCTTAAAAAACTTATAAAATGACAAAAATAAATTTGAAGCAAGATTTATTTTAATTTTAGTTATTTATTTTTAACCGCCATGATTAAAAATTAATAAAAATAAATATGTAAATAAATAAATAAATATAAAGTAATAAATTAAAGAAAGAATAAATATTATATTGAAAAAAAAAATTAAATTAAAATGTTAAAAGGACAAAACAAAATTATTATTACTAAAATGACTGTAGTGATGATGCAGGCAGAAACAAACAAAAGCTCATATTTTTTTTTTAAATACTATAATCGTATGAATATTAAAATAACACTGTAATAAATTGAGAAGTGTAAAAAATGCACATGTAAATGCAGATTTTATGTGTTGAGATGAAGTGATGGATATTAGCCAATAATGCATCAAGCTTTCAAGCTTTTTTACAAAACCCAGCGCTGCATAATTTCCCATTGACTGTTGTTTTGTGTCTCAGATGATATTTTCAGGATGTTTTTAAGCTGTTCTCGTGGGGATCATTAGTTTGGTCCCACTGTCTTCTGATGACTCACTCGTTCGACCCAGTTTCACTCCTATTTCCGTCCTGTGTTTGACCTCTCACCTCAGTCTGCGTCCCAAATAAGCAGCTGTGCTTTCTCACCATTTCCCACCAGTGCTGTCTGCCGACTGCAGCGCAGGAAGTGACATCACCATGTCTCCAGAGGAGCGGATATCCATGCGGCTGTCCAGCGCTCGAGAACAGGACCGTCACACCGAAGGAACCTGCTTCCTGCTGGCCGCCAGCGACTACACCTGCTCAGCAGACACAGCCCTCCGCAAAACAGGTACCCGATCCACCAATCACAGACCTCTGCTCTCCACATCAGCACTGATGCAGCCAATCAAAACCCATCTCAACCCATTTCATTCCTTCTCGTTGAATATCTGCCATGAATTTATCCTACATTCACAATGGATGGAAATGAAGGCTTCAACTGTTCAAAAGAGACAGAAGAGGTTTATGTTGGTATCTAGCTATCTATCACCAGTACTAATTTGTTTGTTAGTTAAAGTGTTTCCAAGGCATTTGTTTTTACAAATAGTAGTAGTATTCACATTTTCATTTTTTTTAAATAAATTACTACCATGATGACTATTTTTGTACAATTTAAATTTGAAAATAATAATGAGAAGTTTTTACATTGTTTTTTTGAATGGAGATTTTTGGATAATTTTCACAATTTAAATTTTAAGGATATATTACAGATGGGACAATTAGATTAAATTTTTTAGATAAATTACTACTATGAAGCATAATTTTTGCCTTATTTTTTAATGTATATTGTATTACAGTAATAAAAATTAATTTTTTTTACATAAATTACTACTATGATACATAATTGTTTTACAATTAAAATTAAATATATATTGTATAATGGTAATTAAATGTAGGATGTTTTATAT
>JAUMHP010000044.1:1316767-1328483 GCA_032361065.1 Enteromius trimaculatus | reverse complement strand
TGCTTGAGAAACATTTGTTTTACATTTTTGTGGTAAATGTGTGTCTTTAATGAATAGAAAGAACAAAAAAACAGCATTTATTTGAAGTAGAAGTCTTTTGTAACATAATAAAAGCCTTTACTAAAAGCCATCTTTGTTCAGTTTAATTTAATTGGCTCTTGCTGATTAAATGTAATTCTTAAAGTTATAGAATACAATTGTGGTGGGTTTTTTGGGTTAAATGTGGGCTAGACAAGTTCTTGACAGGTTTTTGTGTGTGTGTGTGTGTGTGTGTGTGTGTGTGTGTTTTCCCACCACCCACAGAACTTAAGAGGATAGTATTCTTCATGTTTATATTATCTGCTGCTTTAAGAAGTCAGGGCACCATTTCAAATATATATGACAAAAATGTAAAGGTATATATATTTTTTAACTTAGATCTTGTATTTTTGTGTCTCTTGATGAGTCTCCGTGTCAGTTCCACGGTGTATCTGTATGTCCACAGATTGTGAATCTGCAGTGTTTTTATGTTTCAGTGATTGGAGTTTTGAACATGTATTGTGGAGTCAGTTGTCGACCTTTTGTAGTGCATGCAAAGATCCATGGTCAAAATGTAAAGACTGCGTCTGAAGAATATGTACAGTTCAATGCAATGTGAGACAGTCGGATAAACATATTAACCTTGTAAAAAAAAAAACAGCTTTCTTTTCTTTCTGTTGAAAACACACTGCATCGCCTGGACTGCCCAGAGGAGAACGATATTTCTCAGAAGCCGCTCTTTCATAGCACAGAGTTTTCTTTCAACTTTCAACTCAGATGTTTCAATGGAAGCCTGTTTCCACCATGGAATAAAAAATAAAAGGCAAACCGGACTTTTTAATCTCACAATTCTGACTTTTTTCAGAATTGCGAGATGTCAAGTAAGAACTGTAAGATATAAAGTCAGAATTGTAACATTTCAACTTAGAATTCAAAGGAAAGAATACAAGATTTAAATTCCGGTTTTCAAGTTTACATGTCAAGTTCTGACTTAACATCTTGCAGTTTTAATATCTCGCTATTCTGACTTTACATCTCGTGATTCTCACTTTATATCTTCCAATCAGTCCTTTGCAAAAAGCTGCCATGCTTACCCAGTGTTGCGGTGCCTGACAAGCCATGCCACTCTCACACCACACATGTTCTCAAGCAGGAAATAAATATGAGCCATGGAGAGATGTTTTAAGTTTAAGTCCAGTGAAGTTAATCTACTCAACCGTCTGATTTGTTTGTCTGATAAGGTCGTTATGATTGGTCAGATCACCTGTCAATCAACTTTTGAATTTTTCTGTGAATTCTGACTTCTGAAAAACTCAAAATTGCAAGAAAAGGTTAGAATTGTGAGTTGGAATTGCCTTTATTTCATCCTGAGGGAAACAAACTTCTTTTTGTCTCTACTAAAATTTCATGAGAAGTTAAGTGGACACAAGAGAGTTTTGGCATGCAGATGAAGATAGCGGCTCAGATCCTTTAATAGTGAGATCTCTGACTCTGGCTTGCAGACTGTAGTATTAGAGCAGTCTTTGAGACATTGCTCTTCTGAAACTCTCGAGGAAAGGGTTGTGCAATTGCAGGAGAAACATCTCAGAAGTTCAGCAAAAGTCTGAGAAACTAAACAAACCTGCACTTGATTTTTGTCTTTATTCCTATTGTAGTGTATCTTTGAAACTGTTTCCATGCACATTCAGATGATGATTTCTGTGCTCGTCGTCTTCTCTCCTCTCAGCCTTGATGTAGGTCTCTATATGTAGGTCTTCTTCCGTCCTGTCACTACGGACACTGTTGCCATGGCGGGGAAACAAAACAGCAGGGGGTGAGTTTGTGTTTTTTAGGCCGCAGACCTCCCATGAGCGACTGTATCCATAACGACCAGGGAGTTGCCGTATCCATAACAACTCAGTCTCTGCACAAACCCGCTTGTGAGCAGACAGAAGTGAAGAGCATGAATATTGCATCACAGTCTCTCTGCTCTTCTCTGTATGAAGCGCTGTGTGATCTACAGCTCCACACACTCTCTCAAACGTGTTTTAAGAGAGCACGGCTTCTAGACGAGATCGAGACTTATACGTTTACAGTAAGACACCAGCATCTCTTGCATACTAAGCGTGCAGTGATTGCATTTCCAACTGTTGCATGTGAAGCGTTAGTTTGATTGGAAATATTGTGCTGCTTGTTGCGTTGATGATACTAGCACTTATTTATTCCAGTGCATGTTTCAAAACAGCCATCCATGCCTTACTGCAGTACATTTATAATAAAAAACAATGTAAAAAGCAGTAATGCTAGTTTGAAATTTTACGGTAAAATAAATAAAGCAGTATAAAGCAGCACAAGCTAATAATGAACACACATTTTCCAGTAACGTTAGCAGAATGCTCATCGGTCTATTCTCAATAATAGCACAAAACATTATTCATGTAACATTGAGTTTCTAAAACAGGTTTTTAAATGTTACTTCTTGTTTCGGAACCTTCAGAGAACATTCAAATGTTACGTTCCGTGCAAAGTTTCCAAGTGGAATGTTCACTAAAAAAACCAAACAAAAGTAAATTGTTTAGAGAACATTTAGTAATTATGCTTTCATAACCTTGTGGGTGCGTTAGCGAAATGTTCTTTGAACAGTGTTTTGTTAGCTGGGACTGTAATATTAAAGTTGTGAGTGACTCTTGAAGGAACAACATCACATCCTCTGTGATGAAGAAGTGATCTTCTAGAATCTAGCAGTAAGTTTGGGGAGCTCATTTTCGGTCCATCTACTATCCTGAAATGCATGTCTTGCAGAAAACCTACTGCTGGATTCTAGAAGATCAACTCTTTTGACAGTATAGACCCCGTCACTATACTGGGGCATCAGGACCCACACAGACCACCCCCTGCTGGCCTCTCTAACACCTCTACCAACAGCAACCTAGTTTTCCCAGGAGGTCTCCCATCCAGGTGCTGACCCTGCTTCGCTTCAGTGGGCAGCCAGGTTTGGGCTGCAGGGAGTATGGCTGTTTTACTGGCCAGTGGTCATTTCTTAACTTTGCTGAATCTAATATTGCATTAGCATCCTTCTAATGGGCATTTAATGCGTTTTAAAGTTAAATCTCTTTCTAGGCTAATTTTATCTGGAATAAGAAAAAGAAGAGTTTTTGACTTTCAGCCTTCCCGAACAATTACAAATCACAAATGCTGAGAGGTGCTGTAAGGACAGTCTGTCTGAATGCAGACGGCGAATGAGTGTGTGAACTGTTTCTAATGAAGTTAAAACAGCACACTCAAAACACAGCTCAATTACCGTCCAAATACAGCCGGCTGAACTGAGCGCAGCGCTCTCTCTCTGTGTGTGTGTGTGTGTGTGGGGGAGGTTGTACTATTGCGGTTTGATTGCTCACAAATGGAAATCAGATATGCATGACTCAAATGATACTTCAGCGCCACTGTGAATTGTTCTGCAATATGTCAATGGATGTCAAATTGATGCGGTTATTCAGCAGCACAGACGCTTACCTGACTCTGCTTCCCTACAGGCGACGCAGATCTGAAACTTTAATATAACTATAGGAACACTTTAATATTTCTCTGTGACATGAAGATTTTAAATGTTTCAATCTTGCTGCAGGGCCACAGAGGTTTTTATGCTGGAAAAAAGTTTTTTGATATTCCAGTTTAAGTTTCTCAGTCAGGCTTGTGAAGACATTCTCAGTCAAATGTGTTTTTTAAATAGCACTTTTCATAATACACATTTAAGGGTTATCGAAAGGTTTAAATGTTTGTAACAGTATTAAAGGAATAGATCACCCAAAAATGAGTATTCATTGTTAAAATGTGCTCATGTGCAGACCATCTAAGACGTAGATGAGTTTGTTTCTCTTGTTTAGAGAAATACAGCATTGCATCACTGTCTCACCGATGGATGCTCTGCAGTGAATGGGTGCCGTCAGAATGAGAGCTAATAAAAACATCACAATAATCCTCACCACTCCAGTCCAGCAATTAATGACTTGAGAAGAGAAAAGCTGTGTGTTTGTAAGAAACAAATCTGTCATTAGGATGGTTTCAGCTGTAATACATCGCTTCTGGCTAAAGCTCATAATCCATAATAACGCTTTGTCATGTCGCCTGAATGAAGAGAGAAGTCTGTACGGTGAAAACATAGCTGTAAACAAATATGTAGTTGGATTTTGATCTGAGAGACAATGGGATATAGGCTTTTATCAGCTGTTTAGACTCCCATTCTGACGGCACCCATTCACTGCAGACCATCTATTGCTGAGAGCATGCTGCATTTCTCCAAATTTGATGATGGAACAAACTCATGTACATCTGGGATGACCCAAGGGTGAGCACATTTCCTGCAAATCTTCAGTCAGCTATTCTTTTAAGATGTTTTTGCACGAATTAACCCTTTAACAGACATAAAAAGGGACAGAATTGTAAACTCTCACACACGACCACATTTGGATCCATGTGCTGTAACAGCACCCTGAATCTGTTGCTATGAGACCGACTGCTTCATTAGAGGAAGCAATGTAGTGATGAAGGCAGATTCTGTGTGTGTGTGTGTGTGCTCTCAAGGTCAGTACACACATTCATACCGTCACTGTGCAGCGATATCTCGTCTGCGTGATTGCATTAGATTACATCATGTGTACGTTATCAAACAGAATCTTATATGTTGCATCTCAAGCAGTTTTCAGTGTAACAGAGTGAACAGAATAACTAGAAACATAAACACATGTGATATAATGCTGCGTATGGAAAGATTCATCCCTGTGATTCGTGCCTCCGCCACAATCTCTGTGTCTTTATAACGTGACACTTTTACACACACTTTAATTATTGTAATCAAACGGTTGTTGAAACGAATCTGTTCTTGCGTTGGCTCACATTCACAAATGTTTTGAAATGCTTCGAGGGTTTCTGGTCTCAGTCGGCAAACGTTAATTCACGTCTGCCAGACGTGCTGCATGAATGTAATTGGCCTTGTCTGACCTGTAAAGAACCAGAATTACTGTGATTAATTCTAAATGAAACATCATATTGAGATGATCAATAGCTTTAGCCTGAGGACTGATGCTTCAGGTGAAGGTGTAGTAATGAACGCTGTGGTCTGCAGTCTGTAATCCAGCGGCTCTAATGCGGCTAATTAACTGCTTCTGTAGAAATATTAGCGTACAGTTTGTATGCCAAAACAATTTTCCCTTCGTTATTTTTCCACATTTAGTTATAGTCTCGTGTAGCACGTGGGCTTTCAAACTAATGTGAAATAAGATTAAACTAAATATATTTGAACTCAATGGATATATTTGGAATAAGATTAAGATAAATCAATAATGAATTGAAATTATGATATATAATAATATAGATTTGATTAAAATAAAAAGCAATACATTTGATTTTAATGTATTAAAATAAAATGAGATGATATGTAAATAAATGGCACATAACAGTACAGGGCTATACTGTTGGGAAAATGCAAATAGAAAAAAAACACGATTGCATTATGCAGGTGAAAATATTTACAAATAATATTTTACACATCTATAATCTCTAATAAGTGTTAATGGGGTCTTTGTACATAAAAATATATAGGTGCTTTTCTGAATTGTCTCTCACATGAACGTGGTCGTATTAAATTGAGGGTCCATATCATCTGAAGATCTAGTGTGGTGAGGAACAGTGATTACGGCCAGCGAGGTGAGCAGTGGTGTAATATCACACACTCCATTAGTGCTGACATCAGGTGAGCTTCATGACTGAGAGGATGACTGGAGCTCTTATTAACAATCACATTACTGTCCGGTCAGTGAAGTGCACCAATCAGACACATTTTCCATGTACAGATTGGAAAGATGCCTGTAGTGGACTCGGCTTGGGTGATGAATGACCTTTAAGGCTTAATCTGAGATTCCCGGACGATACAGAAGAGAGGAGAGTGTAGAGGTCATTATCAGGCTCCAGCGGTCAGCTCCACGCATCAAGAACAACCAGAGATCTTCCTGCCATACGCTGGAAAAATACCTGCTGGAATATGAGAAGAGTTATTTCAGAACGTTCTCTGAATGTTTAAAGCTAGATCTGGATCAGTGGGAAGCTTCGAAGCAAGTAGTAACATTTAAGAAACATTAGATGAACGTCAAACTAAACTTGGTGAATAATTTTGTTCTTTTCATTATTAGTTTGTCTATATTTTTTCATTATTATCATTATTAGTATTACTGTTTTTTAAAGCGTTCTAATTTGTTCTGACAACAGTATACATTTATTGAAGCAATAGAATTGTTTCAGAGCAACATTCCATAAATAATGTATGGAAAAGGTTTTTAGAATTTTGTTAATTTGTCTAGTATTTTAAAAACTTTAGACAAGCCAGAAACGGACGTGTGTGATTATGTGTCGCGGCTCGGGTCTTGAGAGTGTTTCTGATTAGTTTCCAGACGTCTCGAGCAGCAGGACATCAGAAACACTGCTAATGTGTTAACCACAACATGTTTGACTCTCACTACTGATAGTCGTCTGTCTGAAAGTCTTTTTATTTCCTGAATTGAAATTACACGTCCTGTTTGCAACCTCAATTTAAATGTGGATTATATTGAGGAAGTGAAAAACAAAACACCTAAAATATATAAAGATATGTTCAAGCAAATGTTATATTTTTTTTATCAATTCCTTTTTAATTAATAATCATTTAATTTCTGTTTTTTTTTTTTAAATACATAATAATTTTATATATTAAAGAATTTATTCAAATTGATATATACTGTGTGTGTGTATATATATATATATATATATATATATATATATGAATACAGATTTATATATATTCAATAAAATTGTACTGTGAAATAATTTTAAATGTGCTTCTGAAATTACTTAAGATTATATTGCATCTATCTATCTATCTATCTAGACGATCAGATCTATTTTGAAAAAGGGGGCGGGGACTAGCAGCTTTACACTACAGGTACAGTCTTTCTGCTTTTACTCAAAATAGGCATTTTCAAAATGATATAATAAATGATCTGTGGGGCACTTTGAGCTGAAACTTCACAGACACATTCTGGGGACATCAGAGACTTATATTACATATCGCAAAAAGAGGCATGATGTGTCTCCTCCAAGTGAAGAAGTTAACTTGGGCATCTCTAGTAATAGAAATATTTGCAGTCCTGTAGAGTTGCAGATGAAAGCATTGCCGTCAGATGGATGTTTTCTCGTCTCTTCTGTGAGGTGCTGCTCTGATGTGTGTTTTAAAATAAGCCGCTTTATACACAGAGTGAGTCAGACACAGATACCTCCAGCAATCAGTCCTCCGGGAGCTTTACTCTCACTCAGACACACATGTCTGGAAAAACTGAAAAATGAGCGCACGCTCTCTGGTTGTACGTGGAGAATCACTGCTGTGGGTGACAGACACATTCTGAAGTAACCAGCCACTACATTTTGATTTATATTTATCTAAAAAATATTTTCTATATTTGTACTTTATTTGACATTATATTCCTAGCAATTTTTTACAACAAAGTTTTTTATGTCTTTATGTATTTATTTTTTATTATTAAATGCATTTTTGTTGCTTTTGGTGGCATTTTTACTGCTGGTTTACACAGTTTGTGAATCCAGCTGTGAGAGGATTGTTGGTGTTTGTGAGCAGTAAGTCTTTTAAAAAGCATCTCCTCCGGCTCCTGCGGGTGACACCTCATACTTCTCCTCCAGCTCCATTAGTTTAGGGAGGTACCATCCTGGTTTATGACAAATCACTCGACTCGTCCATCCGTGTCCTCCTGAGACCCAGCACAATAAAACGGGTTTAGGCTTCCTTTACTTCGTGTAAGTGTTTACTGCATAAGAAACGTACAAAAGAATTGTTTTCATTTTTGAGATAAGTTATTTTATTCATTAAGGATGCATTAAATTGATTTCAGTATAACAGAGTGAACAGAATAATCCTCTTATAGAATCCTAAAAAATGTAATTATTAGCGGTATACCAAAATGATCAAAATAAGTAATAAGTATTGTTTCTTGAGCCGCAAATCAGAAGATTAGAATGATTTCTGAAGGATCATGTGACTCTGAAGACCGGAGCATTGATGCTGAAAATACAGCTTTGATCATGGAAATAAATTACGTTTTACAGTACATTCAAATAAACAAATTATTTTTATTTGTAATAATATCTCACAATTTTCGGCAAACAAAAGTGTTTTTCAGTGTTTTTCAGCATTGTGAAAAATAAATGATGAAAAATAAATTCTGAAAGATATTGCAGAAGATATTTGCTTTCAGATTAAGTGAAATAATGTAAACGGAGCATAGCAATGGTCAGACGCATGACATCTAGAACCTAAGTCAAGCTTTGTTTCGTAAGGTAATAAATCACACTGAACAAAGCCAATTAGAGAGTTAGGTTAATGACAAGTGACCAAGGGAAGAGATTTTTTGTCTTTCTGTGACAGTAAGAGTGAGTAATGTTTAATCCATCACTGATGGAGATCAGTGGACTTTTTATTGATTGTAAATCAGCAGCAATGACAAAAGAAAGCGGATGAATCGACTGATCTTTGCTGTTAACTGAGCTGAAATGTCTCGTAAAGCGTATCAAACTGTGACCTATTGACTCACAAACCCATTTCAGGGTCGTCGATGAGGGCTTTCAGAGCACCGTCTCTCCTGTGTGTCGTGTGAAGGTTTGAGCTCGTCCTCCAGCCTGCTCAGCCTTCTGGGTAAATGACTTTAATTAGCTTGGTTCAGCCGCTCTGATAGACTGAATTCATTAGTTTTATCAGCCTTGTCGCTTTATTATTCCACATGCAATTACACAGCGCACCGCCAGCCTGACCTCGCCGTCCCGTCAGAGGACAAGCGGCTCGTGATGAAGAGCAGGTGTGTGTCTAATTAATGTGTAGGGTTTGGTGTCCCATGTGTGGAGACATTAAACCTCCGTTTCTGCACGGGTCAGACCATAGCGCTCCAATTAGTATCAAAACTGCTATTAATTACTTTCTTGAATGTGATTGGTTGTGTTGCAAGAATTATAATTTAAAGTCTAAAAACACTGTGAAACTGAATACACCAGTAGGTGGTGAATAGTAAGAGTCGATGAGTGAATCCTTGAATCATTCACAAATGATATGTTCAAACATGCTGATTCATTCAGGAACAAAGCAAGTTTTGTGTGTCATTGAATCATTCATGCAACTGATTTGTTAAAAAACTACTTCCTTCAGGAACAAGAAAGTGAGTATGAGTGACTCGTTGAATTCCCTGATTTATTTCAATAATGCTGATTCATTCAGAATGACGTAAGCTCCTGTCTTTGTGAGTGAGTCATTGAGTCATTCATTCAACCAATTTGTTCAAAAACAATGACTCATTCAAGAACAAACTGAGTTACTGTGTATATGAGTGCATCATTGAATCCTTTGCAAATGGTTTATTCAAAAACACTGATTTGTTCAACAACGACTTGCCATTTAGTGAAAAGCCAAAGCAACTTACAAATGAGGACAATGGAAGCAATCAAAATCAACAAAAGAGCAATTTTACACAAGTGCTGTAATAAGTCTCAGTTATATATATATACATATACACGTACAAAAACGATTTCTTAAAATAACAGAATTAAGATGAATGTTTTTAAGTTTGGAGCGTTTCCTGTCTGCTTGAGGCAGATTGAAGCTGCTGTGTGTATGTGTTCAGAAGGGAGATACAGCGGGATCTTTAACTAGCCAACAGGAGTGTGTCTAATCGTAGCTCGAGAGTTTCTGCAAGCCTTTCCCTTTTTCACAGTCACAGGAAATCCAGTGCTAAGTGGCGTTTTAGATCCAATCTGAACAAAATCACCCAGAGCGGCGAAAGACAGAGATGGATGTTGAATAGCAGCTTCAGGGTAATAGACACTCGAGCAGATGAGCAGCAGAGCCAGGATCTCCTCCAGACTCTCTGTATATTGTTATATCTGAAAACCAGTAGCCATTG
Source organism: Enteromius trimaculatus (assembly GCA_032361065.1). Classification (NCBI taxonomy): domain Eukaryota; kingdom Metazoa; phylum Chordata; class Actinopteri; order Cypriniformes; family Cyprinidae; genus Enteromius; species Enteromius trimaculatus. The sequence continues at coordinate 1,318,500 of JAUMHP010000044.1, read as the reverse complement.
AATTTAATATTTTAAGATCTGTTGGAAATTTTAACGTTAAATACTGTAATACCAACTGAGGGCATTCCCTACATAGTGCACAGCAGGTGTATAAAAAAATGAATTAAGGGCCCTTTAATTTCTGAAATGTGGAAAATACTGAAGGAATAACAGAATCAAGTCATAAAAATGGAATTTAGATAAAAAAGCAGGCCTCAGCTTAATTACCATTTAAATATGAAGTTCAGAAGTTGAAAGTAAATATGAAGGGATAGAAAGGTATCTTCAAATCAAACTCAAATATCGTCATGACTCGTAAAAATACAATTTCGGTTTAACTTGAAGAAATTGTGACAGAAACATATTACTATTGTACAGCAGAATGTATTTCACATAATAATAATAATAATAATAATACAATTATTCTGATTTCTTCTGTTGTGCAGCACTGTTTGTCAGAAAATTTAATTAATACAATTTTTATTTGATTACGTTTTAAAACAAAAAATATTTTGTTACGGTCTTATGCTTTTATTTTCAAAAGGTGTCAATGAAAGTAATGTTTATTAAATCATGAATGCAGACAAAATAAAAAGAGACAACACGAAATTTCTAATTAAAAAATAAAACATTTCATTGCACCCTATTATTGCAGAAATTTAAAAACTTAACAAATTTAATTGATTAGAAATGCTTATGCTTTTTTATTATTATTATAAGGGCCCTTATATCTTCAAATTAATTGTTGTTAAATTAAAAATAAAACAACTTAAAAAAAATCCAGAAAGATTTAAACAAGTTCCAATGGTATCTACGGTACGACAGATTTTTCTTCACTGTAAAGCCCCAAAAGGTTCTGTTTCCCTTGTTTACAAAATCCGTTGAGAGATTTTTTGTACCAGGAATTTGAAAATGAATCGACTGAATCGATAAATTAATTATTCAGTGACTCATGCAAACACTATATTAAATACACTATTTATATTTTAGTTTTTATTTAGAAACAGGAAGACAGCAGAAGGAAAGAGAGTACGATGCTTCTTCTTGCCCCTTATTTTGGGATTTGTAAATGTCAGGGGTGATTTTGGGTATTGTGAGTGACCTTTTACCAAATTGGATGCGCAGCAAAATGATCCAGGCACTGGGATGTGTGATGTCTATTTCCAGTGATCTGACAGGATCTTATCTCAGGCTGTTCTGAGAGCCGGATGTGCAGCTCTGAGCTAAAAGCGTGTGGCGTCCCGGGTCGGTAAGTGTGCGCTCTGGCCGCGAGGAACTGTTCTTTCTCATCAGCTGTCTCGCTGCTTCTTAAAGAACGCTTGAGATGCTGCTGAATATTCCCTGATGTGAGGCGCTTCATGCATATGCATGAGAATAAAGACAATTAGACACGCTCATATTCATGCATATTTAAATATTATGCTGACACTGTAAACACTCTGTTACGTGGGTCAGTGTTGCTTGCAGCTGCCACAGCAGAAAGACAACCTGTTTTTCCAGCTTCACTCACTAGCTCCTCTGAAAGATTTGTTCCTTCAAAACGATTCCCGAAAGGGACTGCTCATAAGAATCATTTGTTTATGAATCACTCTATACCAGATTTAGCTGTATTGTTGTTCTAGTTATTATTTTGCATGTGCAATCGCAATTTGATTTTAAGAAGTGCAACAAAGTATTTGTGTTACCCTTTCAGTCGAATCACTTCGACGTTACATATGGGATCTCGCATGAGAGACCGTTCGTCTTCGAGTCTT
>JAUMHP010000044.1:1294338-1307231 GCA_032361065.1 Enteromius trimaculatus | reverse complement strand
TGGTCAGAAACATCATCGCTTTGAGGTACGATGTCTATATCAGTAAGATCAATTCCGTGAGATATAATTAAATCTAGTATAATTGAAAGTATGATCTTTTTTTCTCTGGATTCTTTAATGTGCGGAAATTTCAAAAGATCGACATTTATTTGAAACAACATGAATGTCTATGTATTTTTTTTTGGACAGCAATGTATCACAATTTCCACAAAAGCATTGAGCAGCACAGCTGTTTTTAGCATTAATAATAATCAGAAATGTTTCTCGAGCAGCAAATGATTTCTGAAGAATGCTGTTACGTGCTGTGCATGATGACATAAACGCTTGCTAATGTATTGTAAAATATTGAGTTTAATTCAAACCTGTGCAGTGTGTGTGTAGACTCACAGACAGATCACACACAACTCATCGGCCATCTCAGCGTTTCACTAATGAACCAATTAATGTTTAACACACCAGCCGTGAAGATTATGGGCAATTTATTTGAAAAATGAAAGCGGGATTCCAGTCTCTCTCTCTCTCTCACACACACACACACACACACACACTCACACACACACACACACTGTTCGGATCGAATCTTCAGTATTCAGAAGCGTTTGAGGCACTGATGTATTTGCGTGTGTTCCCAGCAGTGACCCTCAGAAGCAGATTTCTAAAGAGAAACGCTCTTTTACAGCAGCAGTTTCTTTTTTATGGTAAAAAATATAAAAAATGCTAACTCACCAACACAGCCTCAGTCCAACTCGTCAAAATTTGGACGCTTGTTCAAGACCCTTTTGCGTCGCTTTTTGAAGCTCAAGGTACCCCAGAGATCAGATCTCTGTGTGGAGCACTGGCTTATTACAATTAATGAAATTGATGAAAATCATGTTTGCAAATGTAAACTGATATTTCTAACTCACACGCTACCGCAACAGATAGAAATAACCCACCTAACCATGTTTTGTTGCTGAAAATACTAGTGGCCTGAGGCTTTTGCACAGTGCTGTATATATGTCATTTATTTCAGGAACAGTTTGTCAATTTAGCATAGAGTTCAAATGAATTAATTTAATGAATTAAATGAAAATGTGCTGAAATGTAAAAAAAAAATCTCATTATTAATTATTAGTTGTAATAATATTAATTATAATAATATAATTTTATATGGTGTTTGTTTTAGTGTTTTAACTGTAAAATACTGTTACTTTTATTGTCTGCAGAATACATAAAAGTAAAAACAAGTCATTTTATAATTTACATTGAACACATGTAATCGTCTTTCATTGAAATAGATGGGTTTTTTTTACACATTATGTCATTAAATTGATGTTTGCTGCATTATTTTAGAGTTACCATGATGTTTTGTGTTGTGTGTATGGCACTGTGCACGGGAGGACTATGAATTATGGACTATGGGTTATTGCAATGTTTTTATCAGCTGTTTGGACTCTCATTCTGACGGCACCCATTCACTGCAGAGGAAAGTGACGGAATTTCTCCAAATCTGATGAAGAAACAAATTCATCTACATCTGGGATGTCCTGAGGTTGAGTAAACCTTCAGCAAATGTTCATTTTGGTGCAAACTATTCCCTGAAGAGCTTGAGACGGATGTTAAATCATCGTGTGATGCATCATGAAAGGTATGTTTATGTAGTGACTGTGAAATGCAACAAGCAGCTTTTGGGTTCCGCTTCCTCCAGAAACGCTTTCAAACATCTTCAAGGTACCTCAACACATTGTTGCCATAGGAACACATATATATCTCCCATAGAGCTGCTGTGATGCGCTTGAGCGTTTAAACACATACGTGTGCTGAATCCCCATTTGTGTTGGTGTTTAATTATCCCACTTTTCTCCAGTGGAGTCTGGAGTACTCAAACGGCCCGTAAGCCGCCCGGAGACTCGAAGCGCCTCGGCCCGGCTCAGAAGAACAAAACCACTGAAGAGATTTTAATTTGGGATAAAAGCGCATCACACAGACACAGAGCCGGACGCATGATGTCACAAATGAGTTTTCTCTCCGGCGGAAATCCATCACGCGTCTGCTCGCGCTCGATAAGCGACAGAGGAAAACCCCCTCGCTCCCTCCACAGGCTAAAAATAGCAGGCTATTAAAAGAACAGAAAAGGAAAGAGCGAGCGGGGCTTCCTCCCGCCGCTTAAAGGAATAGTTCACCCAAAAATGAGCATTTTCTCACCCTCAGACAATCCAAGATGTTGATGAATTTGTTTCTTCATCAGATTCGGAGAAATGTGTCTCTGCATCAGTGTCTCAGCAATGGACGTGAATGGGTGCCGTCAGAATGAGAGTCCAGCTGATGAAAATAATTCACACCACATCAAATAACATCTTTAGCCCAAATTTTGCATGTTTTTGCTTTCATTGATAGCTAAATAGTACATTTTTATTAGACTTTTATTACCATTTTTACCTGTACGTTTCATTATGAATAAAACAAAAAATAAATCAATATTTATTTTAATAAAGACATTTTAATTAGCATGTTGTTTTAGTATAATTTATTTTTTATTATTAACTATTAACTAATGTTATGATCATAACAATAATGACACCATAAATAGGTGTTTACAGATTTTTACTTTCAATCTATATTATTTATTTATTTGTTTGTAAATGGTACTCTTCTTTTACCCAGTGTGTTTCTTGTGATTAAACCGTTTTGGTTAACAGTTAGCTTGAAGCACTCAGTGTTTACTTTATTACAGTACAGTATTTTATATATATATTTTTTTTTTTTTGATTTTCAGTTTTTTCATTTTAGTCATTTTTTGTGCTCTTGTCTTTTTTTATTTATATTTTTTTAGTAGGCTATTAGTAATTACATATTTTAAATATTATTTAAATTTTAGTTTGTTTACCTTTTTGTGTTATTCTTTCAAAAATAAATGACTAATTTGTTCATTTTATTACATTTTTAGGTTGAGCTATTCATACTGTTTTTATTAGTGCTTAATTTTTTCCAAATACAGCTCTTTTTTGCATTCACTTTTTCAATCAGGATCGTCCTCTCTACATTAGACGTGGCCAAAATAATCTTCTTAGAAGAGCAGATAAGTTCCTGTCTTTCGTAAAACTGCTCGTGCTTCTTGTGAAGCTTTAAAATGTGATCTAGGTAGTCAGCTCACTGAAAACTGAGCAAATAAAGCAGACGCTGTTAACACACCGAACACAGACGATGAAGCTGGAAGCTGTGTGTGTTCGACCTTCTCTTCTTCCCCTTCATGAAGGTCTGCTCTCTCTGGACTTCATTCATCTCTGTTGAGAAGCACTATCTGTATGCAAATGATCTGAGCTCGCAGACTGCATCTTATAATGGGCTTTCATCTGTCATCACACCAGCAAAACGTTTCAGCGCACGAGAGTATGTGATGAAGGGAAACTGAGACGATCTGCTCGCGTGAGGCTGAGCGAGTGTCATCCGTCTGCTGGCAGTGACTGCTTCACTGTTTTTAGGCACAAAACAAATCAGAAGCACCAAAACATTGTGCAAAGTGTTTTTGGATGGTTGCCAGAACTCCGATATTTAGTTGCTAATGTGTTTTGACTTTTTATTTCATCGTCTGCATTTAGGACAATACTTATTAGACGACTAGCGTTATGATCAGTAATGGTAGTGATCTTTATTAATGGATCAATCTCAAAATATAGTGACATAAAAAAGCCTGGAAAGAAAAATTTAAAACAGACAAACTCCATAAATTAGATTGTTTTATAACCGTTTCAGCATTCGTTAAATATAATGATATTATTAAATGATATTAAATGTTCAAAACAGATAAAAACAGACAAAATGCATATAAAAGCTTTTCAGTTTTTCATTTATATGATGTAAATATTTTTTAGTCGATTCTAGATAATGTTTCAATTTGTAACTCAGATATGTCATTTGTGAAAGTACAAAAAAAAATAACAAGGACAAAAGTTGGGGTGTCTTTTAAGATTAGTTTTAATAATATCAACAAGTACAATCGGATTTTACTGAAAAATAATAAACTGAACAGATTCTGGGTTCATACATTTTTCTGAAGCAGATGTGAGTGACGGCTGCCTAAACTAGAAACGAGTTACGGGTCAAACTGACGCACAACTTTAAGCGCGTGAGCTAATGATCCAACTTTTGAACGTGGGAGCAGTGTGTCGTCACGGACGGCGTCACTCGCGCGCATCACTTCTGATCCCGAGGAAACAGGGAGAGGCATGTTGTATCCAAGCAACAGGACGGTTGCCAAGTGACAGACACTGAGGTCCTGAGAGCAGAAAGGGTGTGTTTGGTGTTTCTGAGCCGACGAGGAGGACGAATCGTGTTGAATTAACGGATGACTTTATCAGATCGCTGCTGAAGTTTGACTTCAGAGTCTGAGGAGACGCACCGAGCATCGATCACTCAGCGCGAGGAAGATAATGAGCCTCCCATGATGCTCTGCTCTGACTCCCTCACACACACACACACACGCGCGCGCGCGCTGTTGAGTTTGTCATCGTTACTGCTGGGAACAATACCATTAGCTATTGGTCTAGAGACACGTTTTGTAAGAGTTTCTCTTACCTCAGACTTGAATTGTGTTGTTTTATGTGCATATTTTCAATGAGAGTTTTGAAAAATGTTGTATTTAATACTACTGCTAATGCTTGGTGTAATAATTCAGACACTAACATTTTACACTAGATATAGATTAGTTATTACAAGCATTACACGTTTTCTGAAATTCTGACAGCGCATACATTTCAAGAGAAAGTATCTGAACTTTGTTGACGTCTTAAAGTTGAAGGAATTTTTCATGTCTTTTTATCACTCAGTAAATACAGCCAGGATAAAGAATTTAATCCTGTTTTTAGGAGTAAAATGTTATATATGAAGTGAATGACAGGCCTATACTTGGTGAATGTAAATAATGCTGCAGTGTAGAAACAAAATTGACCAGTGCATGAAAACTGCTTATAATCTATTTTTAGTTATTACTAATAGTCATATGTATATAAATATGCAAATATAAAGTATTGTTCTGAAACGTTTCGGTGATGAGCTGTCTGATGCTAGTTAGATTTGGTGTGTTGTACTGCCCTCTGGTGGTCAGATGGGTTTCTCAGTGTGTAGCGTTGCTTGAATGATTCGTTGGCTTTGGTTGTTGTGGGTTTTTTTTATTTTAATTTTAGTTCAGTTTACAAGAGGACATTTTGCCCCAGTACGCCATTTATTAGGCTACAGTAGATGTTTCTATTATTGAACTTGTTTCTTGTGTAATTGGGTAGATGACGTGCAATATTTGTTCTTTGAGAAATGATTTTGTCACACTGCAGGAACAAAACACATGGGATTTAATTAGCTTGTGGTTAACTAGGCATCTGTAACAAAATGTGTCAAAAAATAATCTCCATCCCACAAAAAAATGGCAAATTAATATTGATGTTTTTCATAAAAATAACACAATTGTGCTGTGAAAAGCTGTTCATATGCACAATATCTTTTTAATTTCAGTAGTACATCTATGATAATGACACTGAGATTATGAACCCTTCAGATTATACTAAGAAAAAAAACTAAATATTTCAGCTAGCTGCTAAGGCATTTCTCATTCTATTTTAGTCCAACTTGATTTTACTAAAATAACAAACTGAAATAAAAATGAATGAAGCTATACAGGCATATAAAATAATATACTTTAACATAAAAGTAAAAACCAAAAAAAATGGAATACTGATAAAAAAAAAAACTGTAATATCAAAATATTAATAAAAACTCTGGGATGGTGAACAGAAACAACTACAAATTTGATTAGTTTTTCAGGTTTTTGAGCTCAGTCTTCTAACAGAGACTTTAAGAAACAGACAGGAGTTTGATTTCGTTTTTTAATGATTTTTTTGCCATGCTACAAAAATAGAGTTGGCACCGATGGCAGGGATGTAATGGTGTACATATCACAAAATACACAATATTCTGTCTTTTTTTAAAAAATACAAACATTTTACTAAACTGATATCAATACCCAATATATCAAATGCAATATCAAAACTAGTTTCAGTACAACGTCCATAATTGTGAAATACTCGCAAAGGAATGTAACTGCGCACACACACACACACACACACACACCTGAAAGATCCCAACAATCATTCAGTTCCTCAGATTTGGCAAATGTTCTTGATTTTTACACTTATTTGTTTCTAAACCCTACTAAGTGTTGTTTTGTACATGTGAACATCCTATATTTGCACGCTCTCTCAAAAAGGTAGAAAATAACATGATAATGCAACTCGAGCATACGATTCAATTTACAAAAGAACTTAACATAAACCGGCTGTCTAGATCAGTCCGTCTGCTCCACACGCAGATGTGTTTTGTTTGGAAACATCGGAGCGCGTGCAGACGAGCGATACAATCACATTTGCAGCAACGCAGACGTCCTCCAGCTCCTTCTGAAAGCACCGAGGACCTGAAGCTTGCGCTCGACCCACTGATGTTTGTGAAGTACTCAACCAAAGCAGGCCTACAGTGATCAACGTCTCGTGGTGTTAGCAATACATCAGTGTTTGGAAGAGATGCACTGATTCAATCTGTCTGATGGATCTTATGGCCAATAGTTCATAAGTATGTTTAACGAGCAAATACTATTTCTAGCTTTCTACTAAGATTTCATGTTTAATTCAAAGCGTTATTTGCCATTTCTTTGTAATCAATTCTGAAATTTAATTTATATTCGAAAAATATTTAGTTGTTTCTGTGGCAAGATTTGGAGGAAAAAAATTATTTGAATAATGGCTGATAATATTGTTTATTACTGATATAAATCGCAGATACATCATTAATATTTCGACACCTTTAAAAGCACCTGTAGCACCAAACGCTCATCATATATCTGGGTTTCTTAGCAACCGAGAGGCATGTGATGGAAAAGTGCTACTCTGAGACTCACTGGCGTGTGTTTGGCCGGCAGACGCTCCTCTGGATCACGCTAACAGAAGGGCTGAGGAGGGAGAGCGAGCGTTTAAAGTGACGGCAGTGTACCATGTGATTCTAGAATACCGTAGTGAGCATCTTTTATTGCTCTTAAGTGCAAAATGAGTGACTTACATCGACCACGAGAATCTCGAACACTTCCACATTTGTGAAATAGAGAGTAAAACATCACAGCATTGGTGAATGAGGTCTGCTAAACCATCGTAGTGTTTCCTCATCTGTACCTGTTTGACTTGACCGTGTCAGACCTGCGTTTTCCCGCCACTGATGGCGTGTGTTGAACGAATTAATGCACTTGTAAAATACAAAATAATATAGTACATATATTTATATGCACCTTATATATATATGTACGAATGAATCTCACGAAACATGTCACGTCTAGGTCATATTTCACCCAAAATAAAAACAAAACACATTTATTTTGCATAAAACTGGAGCTTCTTAGTGTTTGAAATAGCTTCATTACCCCAGTCTTCAGTGTCAAATAATCCTTCAGAAATCATTTTAATATACTGAATTAGTGCTCGACAAACATTTCTGTTTATCTTCAATAATGAAAACAGTTACGCTGCTCAACTGATATACTTCCGTTCATAGGTTTAGAGTGAGTAAAAATACTACTACTACTACTACTACTAATAATAATGCTTTTATTTAGCAATAGTGAATTAAATTGATGACAATTTCGTAATGTTAGAAAAAAAATCTATTTCAAATAAATATTGAAAACATAAAGGCATCATGGTTTTCGCAGCAAAAATAGTTTTCAGAACATTGATAAATTAAATGAACTAATAGCAAAGCATCAATACTGACTGATAAGCCTGAGCAGCAAATCAGCATATTAGAATGATTTCTAAAGAATCGTGTGACACTAAAGCCTGGAGTAATGATACTAAAACTTAAGCAATAAATAATATTTCAATTATTTTTTATTTTTGTTCAAATAAATGCAGCTGTAATTGAGATTGCACGTATAAAAGCAGGGGATATGAAGTTTCACGTGTTTATATTTAGTGGTGAAATGTGACCTGGACCTAGTGTTTTTTGGAGCTCAGCTGCTTGGGGTCACATGGGCAGGTCGGTGCTGTTGTGTCGTGTTTTCCTGGATGTGCCGTCGTCCCGCGGCTGGGCTTTCTGCAGGCTGGACATGGCGTTAGTGCGCTCGATGTCGATAACGGCGTACAGCTCCGTTCGTCGCGTGGGGGTGGGCGGCAGAGGCGTGGTGGGTGTCTTAGGGGTGTGCGGCCCACTGGAGTCCGACACCTTGTCCATCTCCACCTCAATGTAGTTGAGCTGGCCGAACCGTCGGAGGTCGAAGTTGAAGACGCTGGGCTGAGCGCTGTGGAGTTTGTGTGCGCTGATCGGCACCGTCACGTTCTCCGTGTTCACGTAGTTGTGGTCGAGCGAGTGGAAGCCGTTCAGAGACGGGGATTTGAGTTTGTCCTCGTCCTCCGCCTCGCTGCTGGGTTTGCGGGTCTCCCAGACGGGCGGCAGCGCCGGCAGGTTCTCATAGTTGAGCAGCGCAGTCCGCCGCTGGGCTGAGTTGTTAGCATTGTGGGCGTCTGGGAGCGGAACGGGCGGTCTGTTGCGTCTCGCTCCGGACCCGCCGTTAAAAGTCTCGTGCGGCGTCTCTTTGCGCTCGTCGCTGTCGTAGCCTGTGTCACAGTCGGTGCCGCCGTTTACAGTCTTTACTGGAGAAGCGGCATCAGTACTTGTGTCCTGCTCGCCCAGCTCTCGCTGTCTCTGTCTCTGGACAGGTGTGGGGCCTAAAATAAACTTGACTGCCTCTGGCTCCAGAAGCACGCTCGGCTCCAGCTCATTGGGCGAGGCTGGGGCTGCGCTCTCTGGATTGGACGTCCGGAGCTCTAGAGGGGTGTGGCTAGTGCTGTGAGAGCACCGCTCTTCTTGCAGACCCGTCGTGTTGACATAGGTATGTACCTACACAGCCATCAGAAACGTGTATGTTTACAATAAAATATATAGCACTTCAATAAGTCAGTCAATCAATCAAATATAAATAAAAATAACAATTATATTCTTAGTCTTATTTTTTTTACATTTGTGTGAATTTATAACATTTTGATAAAATATCTGTAATATTTATAAAATGTCTGAATATTTATTATTGCTGTCAACTGATTAATTAATTTTTTTTTCCACATAATGTGCGTGTTCTGTGTTTATTTATTATCTATATGTAAATACAAACACATGCATTTATATAAGAAAAATATTTATTTATATATTTATTATTTATATTTATATGATATAAATAAAAACATATGTAAATACATGTGAAAAATATATACTGTATGTTTTTTTTGCTTGACAGCACTAATATTTATGAATATATAAAATATATATAATACTTAAATATTTATTTAAATATTTTTATGTGATTTATTAAAATATATGTCGTCATAAATGTATACAAATTTATCAAATATATAAAAAAATATATCAGATTTGATCATGTTTTGTATCATATTACTTCTATCATATCTTATAATAAAAGTAGTTAAGTGTTAGCGTGTGTGTGTATTGCGTACCGTCTCGTCGTTGAGCAGCAGTGGGTGTGTGGACTCCTCCCCTACTGAGGGTAAACGGGTGCTGCCCACCGAAGGGTGGCGACTGGACGGCCGCGAGGAGGCATCGCCAAATGATGGGAAGCGGCCAATCCCATTGGCTACCGTTGGGACGGAGTAACCAGGAGCTGCAAAGAGAGCGGTGGAGAGGTCAGCGAGAGTCTCCAGTCCGAGTGTGTGTGTGTGTGTGTGTGTGTGCGCGCTCTTACTGGTGGGAGTGTGAGGTGTCACTGGAAGCTCAGGCTCCAGCACAGGCTCCTCCACCACACTGATGCTGTTGTTGTGCATGATGTCCTGCAGCATGTTAAATATCTCCTCAGCCCGTGCACACTTGAACGCAAATATCCCTAAGAGGAGAAGATTGAAGTATGAATATGAGTAACATCTGATAGCAGGGGTGTCAAAAATAGTTCTTAAACGCAGCTGATTGGGCGTTGTGTTCACATGCTCAACAGATAAGTATGTAATTTAGGGATGCTAGAGATTTGTTTCCAAAATATAACATGTTACACATTAGTAAATAAATAAAAGTGACAGATTTTAGCTATAGCTTACCTTTACGGCATCGATAACTGCTTAATGTAATCAGTAACAGTATAAATATTATCAGTGCCCCTTACAGAGCGATACTGGTCCAGTAATATTGTGTATTCCTGCTGTGATTGGTGAGCGCGACTCACACAGAAGCACACGGCAGAGTTTCACAGATGCGTGAGCGAGTCTTACCTTGACCAGTTTGGCAGCGCCGGCCGCTCTCAAAGGAGAAGAGGTTGGAGTCGTAGCCATAGCGACGCAGGCAGAGGTAGGGCCACTTCACGGCGTCTCGTTTACGCGTGTGCAGAATCAGCTCTTCCTCCGTCAACTCCATCACACCCGAGCCCAACTCATTACCGTCATCATCCACGTTTATCACCTACACACGATAAATAGATATTTTTCAGACACATACACAAATATAGCATTTTAATGGATTAATGTAAATATATAAGTGGGCAAATATATGTTATAATTATTCTAATTATATATTATAAATATATAATTTATATTGTTAAATGGTATATCACTTTTTATGAAATTCTATAAATAAAATACATAAAATATATAACTTAATTTTAGATCTTATACATTTGAAATAATACTGATATTGATTCTATGATAAACCATTTTATTATAATTATATAAAATATATTTTAGAATTTTAATATTATAATACAATATGAAAATCACATAATTCTTATTATTCGTTAGAATTTTTTTTTTAACCACACAATTTCCATATTTCCAGTTGTGTTTTTATATTATTATTATTATTATTCATTTGCTGTAGTGCACAGTAAACCCTTATAAGAGCATTTAATAATGTTCACTGAAGTCTGTGTGACAGACAGACAGCTTTAGACCTTGAATTTGTTGTGATGATTGTCAGGGATGATCTCTTTATCGGGACAGCTACAGCAGCTCCCCATGGCGCCTTTAACACACCATCGGATCCCTGCGCAAAAGATATGAGGGACAACAATATGGAAAGAGAAACAGATCAGACAGTTGTGTTTGCTAGGCTGTTTATTTATCATCTAGAAGTCAAATCCTCCACTCAGCCCAACACGTGTCCTGTTTCTGTAGACGTGTGTTTGCTCTGATGGTCCAGCAGAGAGCGCTGCAGTACTCACCTACATCCAGCCATCAATGATTCTGCTTGTCTTGACACACACCGGCGTCACGGATCAACATCACACCTCCAGCGGGGCACAGAGCCACTTCCTGTGGACCAAAACACACAAATCAAACTCAAACAAACTTATTTTGTTGCACATTTTAAACCAAGTTTCTACTGAATAGATGAGAGAAATTAGATAACTACCATAAATAAATATAACTCGAAATAATTTGTTTATTTTGTATATACACACACACACTTTTTATTATAGATGAAATTAATAAAATGCATCCAGTAAAAAATAAATATATGTATGGGTCAAAGATGAAAAAGGGTTTAACATAAATATTGTAGTTCAGGGATGCACATATTAGGTAGTTCAGGATACACTTAAAAAAATATTTAATTAGGTTGGAAAATATTATAAAAGTACATTTACAAGAAAATGCATTTTTCTGTTGTTTCTTTGCAATAGTTTGCCACATTTACTAGCTAATCTAGACTGAAACTTGTTCAAAGTAAATCCATTTTTTCCCCAGTGTAGTTGATTAAAATCAAGCATATGCAAAGCCCGGATTCTGACTCGAGTCCCTCGGCCGGCCTGAGCACGTTCATAATTCATGTGCACATTTACATGAACATCTCCAGAAAAAGGCCAGAACGTCCCATAGCGGCTGTTTGTATTTTGACATTTTTACCGGTTTAAACAAAAGGATGTTTGTGGTGTTGAGCACTTGATCTTGCTGCTTTTTTCTATCTGACCCTTCTGTGGTCAGAAACATTAGTCTGGTTCAGTCTCTGTCATTGTGGCGTACATCTGATGAGCACTCCAGCTATATGGCGAGTGATGGAGACTAATCTGTCATAGCTGTATAATTAGGCTCACAAGGTTCGTCAGATGCATTTCTTGGGAGGTTTGTACTTATGAAATGTTGTTGCATTCAAAAACTGCTGAACTAAATGCAATACCATTTTTAAAACATGCCAAAAAAGCCATAATCAGTGATGGGAAGAAATTGCCCCGATATACCAAAACTACTAGCATTCCTGTCAAAGTTAATGATAAGCAAGCTTATTTTGAATAGCAGCAAAAAAGATGATGTTAAAAATGAATCTGCAGCATAACCTGCAGCTCAGTTCATTATGGCCACTCATGAGGATGAAGCGTGAATAATTCATGAACTCCAGTAAAGCTGCTCTAGTTTACAGCTCATCTTCCTGCAGGAAACAAATAGCTCGCTCAGATATCAGACGTTACACACACTACAAACACACTCGAGTCCGGACTGCATGTTTCTGAAATCAAATGATTGCTCTGTATATTTCATGAGTGATGTGGCGCGCATCAGGGAGGGTATTTGACAGGAAACATGTCCCACCTGTGCAGGTATGAGGAGGTCATGTGACCACTTGCATTCCATCAGTTTAACATCCTTCAGACAGAACAACTTGTGCAAAAATGATACGTCAGACATGTGTGAAGCTGCTCAACTAATTATAAGTGAATAATTCAGGCAATAAATTTAATTCAAAGCTCATTCAAAACAAAGCACACAAGTTATAAGAGCTACTTAATACTATATATTTGTAAAATTAGTTGATTTATCTTTATTATAATCTGTATTAATGTTTTAAATGTATTTTACTTTTAAGTAAAATGTGAGTGTGTGTTTGTGTATATA
>JAUMHP010000044.1:1275679-1294097 GCA_032361065.1 Enteromius trimaculatus | reverse complement strand
TTATTATTTTAGTTAAATTTAGTGGGCATTACTGTTTATTAAATTAATTTTATTTTTTATTTGTAAGTAAAATGAGTTTATTGCATGCATTACACAATTATTAAATATTAATACTATATATATATATATTTTTTTTTATATATATATTTATTACTGCTTGTTAAATTCTTGGATATGTATGCATTTTGAAAATTTATAAATAATATGTCAGGATGCAATTGAGCTCAGCACACATTTGAAAATATCTGAAAAATGAAATATCACAATAGAAATATCTATTATTTTAATATTTTTATTGGCAAAATTTTACAAAGGAAATACTATATATAATATACTATATAATAGTCTATATACTTTAACATTTCACTCATTCGATGAGTTATTTGGCATTTCTTTGTAATTTATGGTGAAATTTCCAAGCAACTCAAATTCAGGTTAGATTGACACGAGTTAATGAATTCAACTCAAACCAGCCAGGACAAACACATGTGGTCAGAGCGTCATCTCGGCAGGATTAGCAGCGATCAGTCAGAGCCTCGCAGAGATTCACTCATTCCTACTGCATGTTTGGGCAATTATCACCCCACATAACGAGGACGGTCATGACGAGCCTGCAACACCCCGCTAAACCACAAGCCTGAGTCATATTACAGCAGCAATCTCAGCTCACAAAGGCCACTGAAGAAGAGCCGCTGCTACCTGTACCCTTCTGAGACTCCACTCCATGCAAATATATGTTTGTTTCTGAATCCAACCAGTGAGGAGCACACAATGGAGAGATGCCGAGTCATTTATTTACGCTGCGCACAAACTCAACTAGCATGCTAGATGCTAGAGAGACATGCCCTCTGAATCGAATCATTCGAATGATTTGCTTTCAATAAGAAAGCTAGCGTATATCAAAGTAATACTTTGATCATAAAAGCCTGAATCAATTATCATTAGAGATGCCCAATTAGTGAAGTGCTTTTGTTTTACACCAGCAGTGTATTATGTTTGTTCTTTTAAAAAAATATTTTCTTTAATTAATAGTAATAATATTTTAGTATTTCCTTTTAGTAATAACAATGTCAATAATAGAAATTATTAATTTAATTATTTTTAATTATTTTTGCTATTATATATATATATATATATATATAATTTGCACATTTGCTGCTCATTATGTCTGAAAATGAATTAATATAAATATAAATATATAAGTATTGTATATTTTGAATGTAAACATAAACTTGTATTTTCTGTATTAATATTGTAATATTTTTCTTTAATATTTAAATTATTTTACCAAGAAACATCACAATAGAGCTTTTATTATTTTATGTAATAGTAGCATTAAAATAATAGTATAAAATATAATTAGTAATAATAATAATAATAATCATCATCATCATTTTTCTTATATTTTATCTTTGGCTAAATATGATTGTTTTATAGTCGTATTGTTATGTAATCTCCAAATGTCATGCTAAATTGTGCTAGCGTACAAATAAGCACAGCAAACCATTTTTTTATTTAATTAATATTTCCCCCACTAAATTGCGCATTAGTCAGCGGTTTAAGATGAAACTGAGAAAAGCAGACAAATGTGTGAAGGGTGAGGGGTCACAAGACGTACATGCTACATAGTCAACAAGAAGTACAACGAGTCAAACACTTTCACTGAAAACACAGGCGAAGTGCTGCGGGTAAGATTGCACTCCTCTGACTTCATCACCCTCAAACACACACACCCTACACTAGTGTGTGTGTGTGTGTTGAAAGCGTGCTATGACTGAAGCCACTGTGTCTCTCCCCCGCACAATGTTCACATTCCACGGGGCACAGGGTGTGGAAACTGAGGTAGATTTTTTCGTCCGCAGAAATGCCTTTCTATCTGTCTGTCTTGATCTGGGACTCACCCACTCCTCCTGCACTGCTGCTGCAGAGGCTTGTCACAAACCGGCCAATCTCTGACTCACTGCGTTTGCATTCTGGGAACGGTGCGGGGTCACTGGAGCACTCCAGTCTTATTCTGTGTTGGTAAAGAATTCTAATAGTATAAACAGTGCGCTGGAAAGAATGAGTCAGGAGACGCTCTTAAGCAGCACTTTAAAGCTTGGGTTAACAGCCGTGTGAAGCCGTCGCATGCAGTTTGCTTCAGCGTCTTGCCAATTTGCTCGTTACTCACGGTCCATCGCATAAATTGATAGGTACAGCTCTGCCAGGTAACTGAACTGTAGCTTCTTTATTATTTACAGCTTTACAAATTCCAGCGTAACTACATCTATTTATATCTGCTGAATAAATAAAAAGGCATTCAGAAGTATGTGGCTACACAAACATTCTGCAGAGAAAAGCCTGGCTTCAAGTGTCTGGGCCGCATGTGCCACTTTCCAGGGTGTTGCTTTCTGGTTCCAACTCATTCTGAGTGGTTTTGAGACTGTCATGTTTGAAATCATGATATGGCTCAGTGCGAAGGCTGTAATCAAATCTCAAAGACTGTGATTGAATTAAACAAATATGTGTGAAGCACGGCTCTGTGTTCATTTACACACAAGCAGCTCATGTCTTAGTTCCCAATAAATGCTACTTCAAACAAGCTTCCCAGATGTGTTAGAAGCGTTAATAAATATATAATAATAATTATAATATTTATTTACTGCCAGAATAAAAGTTCCATGGTCTGACATTTGAATATAAAGAAATAAAGATATTAGTATCAGCATATTATAACTATTACTAATTAAATGTCTTTTTATTTTAACATTTTATTAAACTAGTAATCTTTATTTCATATTTATGTTTTTTAAAAGGCACAATATGTACGTTTTCTCCACTAGAGGTCGCATTTTCAAAACAATAACACAGGCGAAGTTCGATGACGCAGCGATGGAGAGTTGAACATTGGGAGATGTCCTTTTAACAAATCATGTTCACGGATGAAAATATCCGTTTTATCACCTAACCACCTGCACATGACTATTACTTACACATGAAGAATATATATTTGCTTACCCGTCTATTAAAACGGGTCCAAAAATTTCACAATGCTCTCTCCATTTTAGAAACGCCACACCAAAATTTGTTCTCGTTTTATATCGTTGACTGTTCCAATACCTCGGTTTGTATAGATCTATGTTTTTTGGGATTGTGGAGAGTGTAATCATGACCCATGATATGGAAATGCTCAGTAAATAAGGATATATATATAGCGTCATTGACAGGCGACAATGAGCAGGGATGGTTCATTATTTAAAACTGGAATTTATTTCCTCGCACGGCCCGGTCACCTCGGTAACCCAGCACTTCCAGTATGGCCAGCTGGTAAATGCTGAGCGACACTTCAAACCAGCGCCAGAGTTTACTTTAACTCCCACCAAAAAACACAGAGGAAGAGAGACTATTATTATTAGTAGTAGTGTTTTAAAAATAATGACATTAATTTTGTTATTTTAGAGTAAAAAAAATGTTTTGCTCAATTATGCAGCTGTAAATATTATTATTAGTTGTATTAATATCTAATCAAAATATTTTTGGGGCTAAGTTGTGCAGCTCTAAAAATAAACCAAAAAAAAGAGACTTGAAAATAACATATTTGGTCTTAGTCAATAAACAATAGAATTTTATTATTATTAGTCAAATTAATATTTCCACCAAATCGTAAAGCTTTACTTTAAGCACTCAAAATCAGAAAAACATTTACATTGAATATTTGGCAGATGCATTTATCAAAAGCGACTTTCATCAGTCCGTGCATTCCCTGGGAATCGAACCCATGAACATAGTGTTGCTAGCGCTGCAGGAATGTATTAGCGTGGCGCAGGGATGTGCTGTGATAGTCATGAGAGCAGGATTAGCATGAACTAACCCCACACCTCTGAACACGCATTCCAGTCCTGGGAAAAACACACGGCCCAGCGAAATACACATACACTCCTTCCCTTCACACTGGAATGTAAACAGCATTTAACGCTGGCTTTCTTGGGCTTTCTGGTTTGGAAAAATAGGATGCAGAAATGCACGCTTGCTTTAAAGCGTCTATTCCCGAAGGAGCGCTATAGATATGACAGACAGCTCGTCTCCAACTGGCAATGAATAAGCACCACGGGCGCACCCACTCATTAGGACAGAGATTTATTTCTACTTTAATGGCTCTGACAGCAAAACCGTCCAGACAGGCATTACACGATGCTGACTGAGAGGGAAAGAGCTGTAGCTCTCGCTGAAAACACAGGGGGATAAATCTGATCTATTGATCACAAGCTCGTGACAGACTCGGAAATGTGATACGTGACTTTCTAAGGCTGCCAATGATCAAAAGTCTGCTCTGTTGCACACAATCTACTCCTTGCCTTCTGTCATCTGATCAATAGTTTAGAGGTTCTTAATCAAGTAAAAGGGTTAGTGTTATTGTACAAACATCCACCTTCAGCTGGTGCTTCTCTTGTATTTTGGCTGTCAAATCTTAACCGATTTTATCAAGCATCAGAATAACTTTAGTAAACACTTACTGGACTGAAGCAGCTCAGCTTTACGTGATTCTCAATCAGACATTTTTTTTTTTTTCAGAAAAATCAGTGCGTCTCAAATCCGATCATCATGATCTTTGAGGAGCGTTTGTTTCCAGAAGCTTTACTTTTACTGTTCCTCAGCGGAGGAATGATCTTCACAAACCTCCAAAACATCATCATCTTTTATTGGCTTGCATTATATGCTTGGATCTTACTAAGACAAGCTATTGCAGATATGACCACTGATATTTAAATCATGTTATGCAAGCATCTGCTATACGGTTATCTCACTGAATTACATCACAAGCATCAGTATTTCATATATATCATATAAATATCAGCATCTGCACTGAATTGCATGTTTTTGCTCAAATTGAGTCTAAAATAAATTAAAAAGTTAGCGTTTTTTTATTACATTCTTCAGATAGCTCTCTGATATCATCATAAATATATTAATTTGTGTTCTGAAGTTGAATGAAGGTCTTATGGGTTTGGAATGACATGAGGGTGAGTAATTAATGACAGAACTTTAATTTTTGGGTGAAATAATGTATAATGACTGAAGATTAAACGCTCAATTTTCAGTTAAAATCATTTCATTATTGAATTCAGAGATGTCATCATGTAGATTAGTTTAGTTTACATAATATTTTTGCAATCAAATGGACAATAATTGCTAGAAATTAAGTGCTCAGTTGGGGACACTTAATTTCTAGTGATTATTGTCGATTTGATTGAAGCTGCCCATATTTTTTTATATCAAAGTGATCAGTGTTCAATCAATATTTATTATTTTGGTGCAAATTAACCTACAACTCAAGCAAACTCAGATTTATGCAATATATAAATGAAAACACAACCCCCAACAACACTGAATATTACACAACCCGTCTGCAACAGCAAAAGCAGCTAAAGCATACTAAACTAACAAGACATTTTCCTGTTAATAAATCTGCAGTTGTGCAGTTAGTGTGTGTAAGAGCAGCTGTGAGTGTGTGTGGGATGTGTGGGAGGTAGAGAGCTCTTCACCAGTGTGTACACTAATATTGTGCTGTCCTGGCATCTGAGCGAGAGAGGGAGAGAGAGAGTGAGTGTGTGAGTTCTTCCTCGCACGGCCCGGTCACCTCGGTAACCCAGCGCTCCCAGTATGGCCAGCTGGTAAATGCTGAGCGACTCGCACACTTCAAACCAGCGCCAGAGTTTACTTTAACTCCCACCAGAAACACAGAGGAAGAGAGACGGCGTGTCAGAGCGGGGGAGGAACGTAGCAGATTACTTTTTAACTCTACTAACTCTGGTGAGAGGGGAAAAAAAGTGTAAATGAACATTACTACTAGGAAGAAATATTCACAATATCGGAGTATTCAGAATGGTTCACATGTATCATTTATTATATATTTTTTATACTGAAGTGTTCCATTAAAAATAAGTGTTAATTGAAATCTTTTTTTTTCCCGAGCAAATATAATGCATTTTATTTCAGCTATAATTTCTCATTTTCTTTTAGTTTATCTTATTTCACCCTAAACATAAACAAAAATAAAATAAAAAACATTGTGCATTAAAAAAAATAACCTTATATTAAAATGAGTTCATTAAGTCGTTTGTTGCAACCTAAATTGAAACGAAAAATAAAATATATCTGTGCATTAAAAAATATCCCTTATATTATTATTATTTCATTAAGTTAGTTTGTTGCATGCAAGATTAATCTTGTAAACAATGTAAATAAATCTAATATGGAAAGAAAATTATACTGTTAAAAAAAAGTAACCTGTTTTAATTACTAGATTTTTATTTTATTTATCTTTTTGCATTCTGACATTCTTATTAAATTTTAAAACTAATTATTTTCTTTAGGCAAAAAAATAAATAAATAAAAAATAATCGTAGCAGTTTGGGGTGAGGTTCTTGAAATCTTTTGCAAATTTCATCCTGTAACCAGTGTAAATTAATCTAATACAGGCCTACAATAACGCTATGATGAAAACGCGGAGCCTCCAGTGAAACTCTGAAATAGTGGCTATTAGCTCTTCACATAGCAAACAAGCTTAAGCTTGTGTGGGAGGCGCAAGATCAGAAAGAGAGCGGCCGACCTCACTGCATGATCCTTCCCAACAGAGGACAAGAGAAGGGGGAGGAGAAAGTCCATCTGAAATACAGAAATCAAGCACAGGTCAGCTGAGTCAGTGAGGACACAGAGGCCGGCCGCTGACCCGGGAGAGGAAAGCCTGAGAGTCTTAAACTTCCACTCTGTCATTCCTTAAAGGGGTAGTTCACCCAAAAATCAACATTCGCTCATCATTTACTCTACAAACCTTACTTATGTTGTTCATAATAGTAAGTATTATTATTATTATTATTATTATTATTATTATTAATAATAATAATAATAAAAGATGGCAGAATTATACTTAAAACTAACATTAAAATAAACAAATAAATAAACCAAATATTAATCAAACAAATCTAGCTTCTTTATCTGACATAAATAAAAATTAGCTGAAACAAAATGAAATGTAAACTAAAATAAATAAAAGTGAAATAAAATTTTTTAAAAATATAATTATTAAGAAGAAAAAGGCACAACAAAATAACTAAAACTTTCTAAAGTGAAAATATAGTAATACAATAATAAGTGTAATAGTATATGTATGTATTAGGGATGTCAACGATTAATCGATGATCCATTAATTGTCAATAAGAGATGCAATCGATTAAAGCTATCGTGGTCGATTAAACTGTGCGGCTCATGCGCAAAACACACGCAAACAGCTGGGGCCGTGAAGGGGCTACACTTTAAATATGATCCAAACTTTAAACCTACATTAAAACAGACACAACACAAAGTTTCTTTGTATTGAAATGGTTTAAAAATTCATGTTTTATTATGTTTGTTGTCTATCGGGCACTTCACTTTGACAGCTTAGAGAAGCTTTGTTCCTACGACAAATTAATTTGTGGCTACTGACCATGTTTTATTAACTTTTCCTGAGAAAACCCATGATTTAACTTAAATGCGGGAATAATTTAAATAATAGTAACAAATTATTAATCCGCATTTACCACATTATGTGAAAACAATGATTAAAAGTAATCAACGATAAAATAAACCTGTGAATCTAGAGATAGAGGATTTGGAGAAATTTTTTTATATTATTATATTCGTAACCATCCAAACAGAAGATGTGTATGGTCTCCAAAGCATGGTCGCGATGTATTATTTACCTGCCAACCAATTATTTCTCTTATTAACAAAGCTTTGTACCTCACTTGTGTCACCATACTCACAGTAAAATATTTTAGCTTGGATCAGCGCCGGTGGTTTTAGAAACGATAACTAACCGCACGTAACAGCCCCATGCGCCACAATTTCATTAGAAATACTTTTATTTGAAATCCCGATCATGTAAATTGCAAACATTGCTATGGTGTTTTAAAAACAATCAGTGCCATGAAACCCTTTAAAGAAGTGCGTTCAGCGGTGTCCACGGCAGGATTTGAAACAACACAAAGTATAATGATGGAAAATTGACATCCCTAGTATGTATGTATGTAAAATATGTAAAGGTAAAACAGTAATATATGATATGATACTAATGTAGCAATGCAGTTGTCAGCATCAATACAAAAACTCAGTAATTAACAGCAGGTTAGTATTCTCATTAATGCAAGGTTAACAAAATTGCTATTGTGAAGTAAAAAGTTGCTCAGCTGTGCTCCTCAAAAAAAAGTGGTTTTCGGATAAAATCACAAACTCAAATCAAACTGAAGGCTAAACGCTGAATAGTTCTGGTTGTCCATCGCGTCACTGAATAATTTTGATGATGATTCAGCTCAATTCTTCCAGCATGGCTATTATGATGGAGGAATGAAAGAAAAACTGCCGAGCTGCTGTGAGTGTTTTCATAAGAGCCTCTGAAAAGAACTGGATGGCCTTCAGAACTTTTGCTCTATTATCTGCAATTCAACACGGCCTCAAAATCGACATGTTTTGCATTACTGAGTGCAGAAAAAACAACCTTTCTGCAACTAAACGAGCAAGAACAGATGACAAAAAATGAAGAGAGACCCACAACATCACATTTTGATTTTGCTAGAAAATTACACCAATTAGGATTTATTTTTGTTTCTTCATCAGATTTGGAGAAATTCAGCATTCTATCTCTTGCTCAACAACGGATCGTCTGCCATCAGAATGGGAGTCATATATAAAAACATCCACGCCACTTCTTGAGAAGACAAAAGCTGCATATTTGTAAGAAGCAAATCTATCATTAAGTCGTTTTAACGTCAAAACTGTTTGCTTGTAACTACATGAATGTTGTCTCTCATATCAAAATCCAGCCTCATATTTGTTGGGCTTTGAAACTCTTCTTGATCTGTGCAGATTTCTTTCTTGATTCAGACCAGCAACATTTTTACTGGAGTAAGCATTATTATGAATAGAGGATCTTGATGAACTTGTTCCTTATAAACACACAGCTTTTGTCTTCTCAAAATGTTAACTAATGGTGAACTCTGGTTCTGATTGCACCCATTCACTTGCTTTTATTTTGGGGGAGCTTTTGATTGAAATGCTTTTTTGTAACAGATTTTGAAATCCACTACCCACTGATTCTACACCATTTCTTTTCAGTGTGAATGAAACAACAGAAACCCAACAACTGGAATACCAGGAGGATCAATGCTGCTGATGAGCTTTTTGAATCACACCATTTTAGTTATGATAATGCAGTTTGTAATTTACCATATTGACAGACAAATTAAGCATGCACAGCCTTGCTTGCGATCTCAAAAGAAACTACTAAAGTTGTAAATGCACAAATGAAAGCACACAATATGAGCACACCGAACTGCAAGTTGTTAAGGAATTGGTATAAATGCATGCTTGTATTAATGCAGGCAACTTAATGCATTCAAAGCATCTTTTTGCTGATAAGAGTACATGGCACAAAGTGCGTCAGAGACACCGTCAAATGCAATAACGGGAAACCATAAAGGCAGCTCTGCTGAGTCACTGGGCAAACAGGAGAAACACAGTCACCCTGTCGGCACACACACAGATTTGAGGGAGCGTGTGTGTAAACGGACCTGTCTTTACTCTGCTTTTTCCACCTGGATCCTGACATCCATCAGCACAAGGCTGCATTAGTGCCTTCTGCCAAAGCTTTATCCTATGATGCTCTCGTCATCACACCCACAGCTCCTTGTCTTTGTGCAATCATGACTGTGTCTACTGCCTTGATTCAGGTGTGGTGATGTAAAGTGCTCCACACCCATTCAAAAAGGGCCGAAGAGTCCTTCGTCGACTGGAATATCTCCAGTTCTGAACTTTAAAGCGAATCAATGCCTGCATGGGTCGACTCTCTATCGCCAAATAACCCACCAGACAATGGGAATCAGCTCCTGAATCTGTTCAACATTCAATTACACTGAAAAAGTGAAGGACACACACACACACACAAGAGCTGCATCACTGCTGACCGCTGCTTCTCAGAAACCACACATTGTCAGGCTTCAGGCGAGATTCTCGGAACACACAAGCCTAGAGGAACTCGGACGATCAATGCTGCTGATGAGCGTTATGAATCACACTGTGTTAGTTATGATACTGTATGTGCTGCATTTACAGTCAAATTAAGCATGCGCTGCCTTGCTTAGGTTTCCGAAATGCTCACAAAATGTGATGCAAATGTCAGTAAATGTGAATGAAAGGACTCAGTTAAGCTGTGTCAGTGATCATAATCAAGTTTATCCATTAATAATCCTACTCTTGAGGACCCTCTGAAATATGGCTGCACAATTAATCGAATTTCTAATCGCAATTGAAATTATTGATGCCACAATTACATAATCGTTCAAAAAGCCACTCATGTTATTCTGAGTGCTTAAGATGTGTTTTTTTTTCTATTCTAAAAGGTTTAAGGGTTTTGTTTTAATTTAATATTATAATACCATGTATATTTTATTTAATAATTTAAAGAAACCAGTACAATGAATAGTTGACATTTGAGACTTAGTCCTATGGAAAAGCAATAAAGCTTTTTCAGTTCAGCTTATTTATTTTCATATAAAAATATGACATGAAGTTGCTTCAAACAATGATATGAACATCATACAACGTAAATTAATCGTAACTTATAATAGCACTTACAATTTTAAACGAATAATCATTTTTTGTCATAATCGCACAGCCCTACTATAAGAGCCAAACTAGTGAATTTAAAGACCAAAAATCTGAAATGCCACAAAACGTAACTTTAATATAATTCTAGTTAACAAGTAAACCAATCCACCAGACCAGTACTACCTGTCATAAAATCTCCTTTAAATGAATTGAATGCATTACAATTAATTTGTTTATGTTTAATATTCACACATTAGATCATAAACACTCATCAGGATGAATACATAAACTAATTTAACTTTTCCTATGAAATACTGTTTATATGAACCAAGCACATCATATTTGTAAGCTTTTATCGGGATGTTTTTATAGACTATTGTAACTGAACACACTCACATCAAAGATGTTTGAACACACACATTTGTCATACTTTATAACGTCCGAGGAAAAACAACTTTTAAACTCAGTGTTGGCACCACAATAACATACAGAACGAACAAAACATGACATGAAACCCAAAGTCTTGGTTGATTTGGATTATATAATAGTTTGCGAAGCTGCTATGCTAATTACCTAGCCAGCTAACAACTAATCACAGCAGAAGAGATTTGATTTATGAAATATGAGATAAATGAGTACTTACTATAGTCATATCTCCACTGGCTGAGTTTAATAAGTGGTTAATAGTGCAGATGAGCGCAGTAAATGAGTGTTTTTCCAGTCAGATCTGTGAAATCTGTTCACGGGAACTCCCTCACAGACACCAAAAACAGCCAAACTTTTCCATCTATCCATGTTTCGCAGTCCAGAAGTCGGGGAGAAGGGTGGGGAAACGCTTTGAATTGTTATTCCGATCCTGATTGTGAAGTTTGGTCTGTTTTCGGAGCGTTTTCTGTATAAATAAATGTAATATTTTGGCGGAGCGGCGGCAGAAAGTGCAGGCGCTCGAGCAGAATCACTGTAAGCTCGCGCAGCTCCGCTCTCACTCTCCTCAGGCCCGAGAGAGAGAGAGAGAGAGAGAGAGAGAGACAGAGAGAGATGCCCATTACTACTGCATCCGGGTCGTACTGTAACCGTGCGTGTACTGTATGTGTATGAAAAAACTATTTATAAAAACGCTTGAACTTATGAGGAACTTTCATAGTACACCCTAATGTAAATGAAGAATATTACCCGAATCCTTATATTATTAATGATTTATAGTCCCGTATGTATTATGAGATATACAAAATACTGTCTGTGCCTTGAAATATATGACTGAATCTTAAATATTTTCCCCTCAAAGCTACTGTTTTTCCTTAAGTATTAATTTGGTGGTTTAGGGTGGTCATATTACCATATTTGAGTATTGTAATGTCAGGTAAATACTAAAGATGTGGTCCATTGTTGTGTGGTTGTCCTTTAGCAGCCTCTAGTGGAGGCAGAAACTTGTTTACATCATTTAGCAGACTTTTATTGAAAGCAACTAACCAGTAAGTAACAGTTATACATAAAATAAGTTATGTTTTTATAGATATTGTCAAAATTAATATAATAATAATAATATTTGATAATGGGCTTTAAGGGATCATATTTACGAAAGGTGCTTGAAACAAAATGTCCAGTTTAAATAAAACTGGACAGTAATCAGACATTATTTGTGATTTATAAAAAAAAAAAGTTTTATTCATACAAAACATGTCAGTGAGAACTACACAGGCTCAAAAGGTTCACGCATTTGCACACATTCTGCTGATATGGACAATAAGACCGAACAACACTACAACATGTAATGTCAAAATTACAACCAGAAATGTGAATTGAGTCCCAGTAAATGACGCGTGTTTGTGTTAACCGTCCCGTGACAGGACAGCCGCCTGATGCTGCTGAACTCCTCAGTGATCCTTCAGCTGGTCCTCCTCCTCCAGTCTCCGTATCTCTCCCTTCAGGAAGTTGATGTTTTCTCTGGAGGCTTTCAGTCGCTCCTTCAGCTCTGCGATCTCCAGGCTTGTCTTCTTCTTCGACGCTTCCACTTTTTCTCGTGTTCGTAACTCCAGCTCTGCAACTTAATGATTAGTTGGCAATGATTAGACCTGCTGTAACTCTTGTATCAATAAAGTACGCTGTCTGATTGACAGTATTTTTGCATGCTGTCCAGTAATAGGAGCGGTGAAGGTAAGTGAAGCACTCACACTCTGTCTCGTGTTTGTAGGCACCTAATGTCAGCTGTCTGGTGGTGTTCAGGAGCTGTTGCATCATGGCTGTAGGGTCTTGAAATATCTGCAGAAACACAGATTTTATACTTTCGGATTGACTGTACTGATACTGTGATGTCATGTTGTGTTGTTCTGTTTGAATTCGCACCATCTCATCGTAAAACTCGGAAACGACGGTCTTCTTCGGCATGGCGCTGGAGTCTGACTGGAAGAGCTTCAGCAGATGATACAGCGTGACCTAAAAACAAAAACACCACAGCGTCAAATTGTTGCTGTTTTTAGGTAACAAACTGGAGCTATTCAATTCCATGTATGCGCAACTGTACAGTGCGTTTACAGCAGTGCTATGGAAAAGTGTACTAATAATGGAAATGTACTAATAAATACTATATTACTATATTTATACTATATTTATTCTTTCACACACACACAATAAATATAAATACATTTCATTAAAATAACAATTTAAATAAGTTAATAAAATCTGACTTAAATAATTAAAATGTAAAAAATAATGATACTATATAATAATAATAATAATAAGACTTAAAAAGGATCACAAAATGTTATGAAAATGAATAAATTAATACACTTTAAACAAAAAAAAACCTGAATAAAATATTAAAACAAGTAAATAAAATTAAATGGAATATATAAAATGTGAAAATATATCATTTGGTTTAAATAAATGTAATAAAAACATTATTTAAATAACACATCAAACACTTCAGTATTATACTGCATGAAACAATTTGCAATGTAATATAATAATTAACTACATATTTTCATAATTTTAAGCAATTGAAGCTATTTATTTGATGTTGAATTTTTTTATGTATTACAGGTATATTTAGTTTTAACAGGGTCTTACATTAAAATAGTACATAGCCATCTTGTATATTTTTGGGCAGGGGTTCAATGAGGATGATCATGTTTGGGGGTCTGTAGCATCCAAAACATTAAAAATCCTGAAATAATTTACCCAGAGGAAATAAAAAGTAATTTGATGGCATTTACCGGTCTCTCATTCGGATCGATGAAGAAGATCTTTATGATGATCTCAAACTCTCCCCATCCAGTCTCAGTAATCTCATATGGAGGCTTCGTAACCACTGAAATAATACAAAGAGTGAGTCAAAATCAGGGAGCTACATTTTTGATATTATAATATTATAAGACCAACTAAATTGCACACCTCTTAAAGGGTTCCCATAACTCTCATGGAGTTTGAATTGTATTTTTTTGACATAAGCAGACATATCCTGCGAATATCAGATTGGTAATAGCAAAAAACAACACACTGTTAGTATACTACATATTTTTATTTACTATTCATAAGCACTTAAAATGAAATAAGAGTCAACCTCATTTCTGTAAGGCTTCACATAAACTGTCCACTGATGAGTGTGACCATCGTCTTCTCTTTTCTTGCCAAAATATCGTGCAACGTTTCCAAACACGATAGGTTTCACGATAGTCACTCCCTGGATGATAATAAACAAATGATTCCACTGTTAATGTAAACGAACATCAGCATTAGCATAATGATTGCTAACGTTACCTACCTTCACCCGACCCCCCGAATCTGGACCAAATTCAGCCATCTTCTTAAACATAGTACACAAAAAGTCAAGTGTTTTACTCGGATTGGCTTCTACAAAATGAGTACAGTTTGGAACTGAACTGATTTATTGTACGGAACTGCCATTAAGAATAATATGTTTCTCCATGAAGAGAGCATCTGTATGTAGCGCTCATAGCGCTCAGTCTTCGGTTGCGAGTCACATTTCAAATTAAAAGTCCCATTAAATGTTTACTTGGGAAATGTGTTTCTCTTTTGAAACAGTGGGATATTATGTCATTATTCGTCTATAATATCATTATTATAACTAAATGTAATTAACTAGCAGGTATGTGAGCAGGATTCAAATAAAAAATGTTATAACACTCAGCAAATGATTTTGACTGGGACAGATTAATAAACATCATAATCAGTCAGTTTTAAGGGTGCTATTTTTAATGTATAAAGAAAATGCTAAATAAACTAAAATGTACCTTAGCACAGCGCGACAGGTGAGACAAAAGCGTAAAAATTTGCTTTATTTTGAAATTGCGTGTGGCCCATCAGCACGTCGTTTTTTGGGGGGGCGGGCGTATCTGGCTTCACGTATCGGCGTCTCTTCTTCACGCACAGCGCGAGCACCTAGGAGGAGGAGGGAAACAGAAAATGGCGGACGGTGTCGATCATATCGATATTTACGCCGATGTAGAAGAGGAATTTAACCAGGTCAGGATCACTTTGAGCATATTTGCTTGCTTAATAATAAGTATTTTACGTGTTGTACGTGGAAGGTTGAAGGGTTGAACTGATACTGCGCGCCGCCTTCGGCCTGCTATAGCTGCACGAGACCAAACAATGAACGCACGCGACGCAACGGGTTGCGTTTCGCGCCACAAGCCTGTGCTCCATATACAAATAGTAACATATTACAGCTATTGTGCAGATAACTAACATCAAATAAGATATGTAACTGATTTAACCTTTATATTACCATACACAGACACTGCTCGCTCGCTTGCTAGCTAGCTAGATGCTAGTTAGCAGACGCCCCAGTAAATCCAAAGAGAGCGCTCCATGTTTCTGCGGGCTTCTTTACAATTTGTACGTGCGTATGGTTAATAAATCTGACATTAAACGTGAAACGAAGCTTTAAAGACTTTTAAACGTGCTTGAAAGCTGATACAGTATTAATGTTTAAAAATATGCAAATTAGCTTTGGAAGAATGGGTTCAAATCAGGCCACCAGGGACTCTTGGTTGATTGCAAGGTTTTATTTGCTATTTAGAATTATTTACATTAAACGTGTGTTGATTTTGTGTTTTTAAAGATTAAGGCATTTATACTTCATTAATTAAAATGAAGTCGTGTTTTATATAATTTTTTATAGAAATGCTTATATAGTATTGTTGAATATGTCGTCATATAGTTAGCATTAGAAAATTTAAATGCTTAACTTATTTAAAACTTTTGTTTAATGTAACTTGATGTTTTAAATAACTGAAAAAGACGCAATTGCTAAAACGTGAAAATAAAAATCAAAAATATAAAATGTTTTAAATGAAACTAATCAAAATGTAAACTAAAACTAATAAAAAGAACCAAACAATTACTTAAACTAAAATGATATATACTAATATATATTTTAAATACATTTTTAAAAGTTTTTTAGTCTAATAAAATACAATAGAAGTAACATGCTCAAAAATATTTCTAAATAACAAATAAAATATAGTTAATCTCAATTAACTAATATCTCTGTGATGCTAAAAGGGTCGAGGTGCCTGTCCTGTGATTATTTCTAAAATGTATGTTTGTCTTTCTGCTTCTTCCACAGGAATCAGATTATCCTGTTCATGAGCAGATTGACCTGTATGATGATGTCATCTCACCATCTGCCAACAACGGGGATGCACCTGAGGACCGAGATTACTTGGACAACCTGCCTGCCCCAGGAGGATCCGAGGGGAACAAAGGAGCTCCGCCGAACGTCGTCTACACCTACACTGGCAAACGAATCGCTCTATACATTGGCAACCTCACATGGGTCAGTCAGTCTCTTTCGCTGTATCTATATTTATTTCACACATAGTATAACTAACATTTGTTTTCTTCTTTACAGTGGACCACTGATGAAGATTTGACCGATGCTATTCGCTCAATAGGCATCAATGATGTGCTGGAGATCAAGTTTTTTGAGAATCGAGCGAATGGCCAGTCAAAAGGGTAAGTGATGTCTGGAATTAATTTCCTAGGTCTGTGTAAATGTACTGTGGTGCTCAATTCATGTTTTTTATAGAGATCACCATCATGACTTCTCTGTGCTTCACAGGTTTGCTCTGGTCTGCGTGGGGTCAGACTCCTCATCCAGGAAGCTGATGGACCTGCTGTCCAAACGGGAGCTGCACGGACAGAACCCGATCGTCACCCCTTGCAACAAACAGTCGCTCAGCCAGTTTGAGATGCAGTCGCGAAAAAGTGAGACCGCTGTTCACAGAAAATGCAACACTTCTATTGAGAGTTTAGGGAGCTTGCTGCTGTGTTTGCGCTGCAATTGTTTTATGGTCAGACTTTGTCCACTCAGGCACACAGTCCGGACAGATGTCCGGAGAAGGGAAAGCCGGGCCTCCGGGCTCAGGATCTCGCAGCGGATTCCCTCTTGGCAAGAATCGAGGGCGATTTCCAACCCCACCTGGCCCGGGAGGAGACCGCTTTCCTGGACCAGGTGGACCTCCTCCACACTTCCCAGGTATATAAAAATTTCTAAAAAAACTAATTATTAATTTTATTAAGACTCAAATTCGGTTTTAATTTGTTCCAAATGAAAGGGTTTAATTTTTTTTTAGATTTAAAAAAATACAATAAAAAATAAAACAAAAATTCTACTGCTGTCTTTGATCAATGTAAATTTAATTTTCAAACCCTACTTTTACAGGAATGCAAGGGCCACCACGTCCTCCCTCGGGCCCACCTGGACCTCCAGGACCCCCTGGGCCCCCTCCACCTGGACAAGGTCTGCTGCCACCCCTCGGAGGTCCTCCAAACAGAGGAGATCGTCCTCCTCCACCCGTTATGTTTCCTGGTCAGTTTGGTCAACCTCCTATGGGTCCGATGCCTCCTGGCCCGCCCCCACCCGGATACGGGCCTCCACCAGGCCCCCCTCCACCTCAACAGGGTCCGCCTCCTCCTGGACCCTTCCCTCCCCGTCCACCTGGGCCCTTAGGTCCCCCGCTTGGCCTCGCTCCTCCACCTCATATGCAGGGACCCCCACCTGGAGGTCCACCTCCAGCCCCTCACGTCAACCCGGCCTTCTTCCCACCGCCTGGAAACAACAACATGCCATCTTCCGACAGCAGGGGCCCCCCGCCGGGTGAAATGTACGGCCGCCCACCTCCATACGACAGAGACTATGGCCCTGGCGGCAGGTAATAAACACCTCACTTTCACTGCACTGTAAATCTCACACATAAGTTGTCAGGCTGCACCGGTGGAAACTGAACTGGTTATATTATATTCTAGGGCTGCACAATTAAAAAAAAAAAAAAGTAGATTTTTAGATCCCTTAAAAAATTGCAACCGTGCATTTCAATGTTTTTTCTTTGTTTTGTCAAGCACAAGCAGCTCCAGGTTTAATTACTGCTAAAGGAAATTATTGAAATAACTTGCATTGTCAATTCTAACATTTATTTTAAATAAAAATACACAAAATACAAAAATTCACATTAATAATTGTACCAGTAATAATAATAGCAGTAGAAGTAGTAGTAATAATATTTTTATTATTGCTAAATGTAAATTTTAAATTGTGCATTTTTAATTTGTACTGTTTTTACTGATACATACTGCACATTAAATATTAACTATTTATAACAATAGAATTATAACATGTTTTTCTAAAAATTAAACATTTAAAAAAAAAAAAAAAATTCCTCCCTCAATGATTTACTTGGAAACATGAAACACACTGGGTGCTTCTCATTTCTTATTTGTGCATCCTCGTTTCCTTTCCTCGCTTCCTTTCCTCGTGTCTTAGCTCCACCTC
>JAUMHP010000044.1:1255901-1275579 GCA_032361065.1 Enteromius trimaculatus | reverse complement strand
TTACTCAAAAAGGAAAACAAAAATATTACTAAAAACTTCAATAGAATTTACGTGATACTGTAATAGCACTATTATTTGGATCCTTCAGTAAATGCAAACCTGAAGCCCTAGTTTTATCATTGCGTTCATGCGGCAGCTTCTATATTTACGCTGCACCGTTCTCCTGTTCTATTTTCACTCATAATAGATTTTGTAGTCGTTTTAACTGTGTTTCCCTCTGGACTGGGCTATAATTAATGTGACTTGGAACTGCTATTTATACTACAGGCCTAATTAGCCAGAACCACGTCTGACAGAAACACTAGGCTAGGCTAACAATCCATCGCTGGCCTATTAAACAGGTGAATGATTGATTGATTTTATAGAAAGTCGCCATTCATTCATTCATTCATTCAGCTAAATGTTTCCTTTTTCTGCTTTAATGTAAGTTTTTTTTTTTTTTCACATGCTTTATTATACATGTCATGGGGCAAAAATCACAAGTTAAAACGGTTAAAGTACAAAACTAATAAAGTGCCTGAAGAGTAGGTTTTGTTTAAACTTTAATTATATAACCTTAGTTTAACAATAACAGCTATAAGGGATATTTTGATGTTCACCCTGTATGACAATCATTTTTAAAAAATAAAATTACCTTTCATTAGTTTGATGTCTTTATTTTTCAGTTTAGCAAAGCAAGGTATTTTTGTGAGCGTCCCATATACTGCATACACCTCAGTTTCTTGTACAAAACTTACTTCATAAAAGTGATGAATGTGCATGTTTTCATGTAACACAATAAATCCATAACCTCAAACTGTCATAGCGCCAGTTTCATCTTTTGTGTCTAACAGTGCTGAAATGCTTCTGGATTTAATGATTTATAAGAACACGCCTGAATCTCAGGACACGCGTTTGTAAGTCAAATGTTGGTCTGTAGCCTCAGGTGAGTGTTTTGACTTTCGTATCTGGAGGCATCTTGAAGCGCTGCATTCTCTGATCTCGATCTGTTTACAGTGGTTGGGTGAGGCGAGGATGTTGTGCAATTTCCTTTGGCCTGTCGTAAAGGGCTTGTTAATAGAAAGGATTTAGGACAGTACTTTAAGATTAGTGCACCAACACGTCGCATGCATTAAGATTTGTGCGTGAAAGCAACTACCTAGTGCACATTTGCAAAAAATTATTTAATTTACTGTAATGCACAATTATGTTTGATGTGAACATTTTACATGCTCAGTGCACAAAAACATAATTTTACATACTTAGAGTAATGCACAATAAAGTTTAAAATACTTGAATGCATGAAAACAACATTTTACGTACTTTAAGATTAAAGCATGAAAACATTATACAGAAGTGTTGGTGAACAAGTCAGCCATTGTTGGTCGTTGCTGAGGTGTTCTGGGCAGTAAATCAGCCTCAATATGACCCTCTGATAATGGATTTATTGCGCTTGAGTTTAAAGTGTGTTGTTTTAATGAGATGCCATTATTGGCCGTCTCTTCATGTGCATGGAGCAGTGAGTGTTGGAGTGATGCATTAGCTAATGATGTTGTTAGCAATCTCAGTGCTCCCAGAGGATGTTAAACTGATGTAGGGCAAATCAATGAACACACACACACACACTGAATGTCTGTAATGTGACTAATGGCGGTAAATCAGCATAAATACTATGAGTAGCATTAGTTCAGAGTCTTTTGAACTCTTGAACTCACGAAAAAATTGTTGAAATTTATTACAAAAAATATTTTAATCAATCAAATCCATCGCTGCTTTTTGGTTGGGTTTCCTTTTAAAACTTTGAAAAGACTTGTCCAAACTTATTGTTTGATATTATTAACCCCAATTTTTCACTGCGTTTAGAAAAATTAAAAATTAAAGAATGTATTGAATTATGGAAAGTATATATTGATTTACAATTAAACGTTTAGAAATATCAAGATGTTTTTCTTTGTTTACTGAGTCATATTGTGATAAAACAAGTTTTTTTCATATGGCAAGGGATATAGCATTCGCTATATTCAGACACACATGAACAAGATCTCAGGTCGGTAACAGATGTCCAGAATCACTTTATAGGCTGCTGGTGAAGTCCTCTGATCTGGCCCTGCAGGTTTATGGGATATTGGCGTTTATTTCCTCTTCAGACCAGTCACATTAGATAGATGGAATTCTTTACCTCACCTCTGTTTTGTCTGTTCTTGCATCACACATTATCTTCCAGGGTGCATTTATTTGATCAAAAAATACAGTAAAATTGTAAAATGTTATTAGAATTCAGAATAAATGTTTCCATGTGAATATGTGTTGAAATGTAATTTATTTCTGTGACGATCTGCTGATTTTTGGGCATCATTACTCCAGCCTTCAGTGTCACATTCTAAATTGCTGCTCAAGAAACTCTTCTGATTATTATCAGTTTTGAAAACAGTCGTGCTACTAAATATTTGTTGAAAAAGCTTTTACTTTACATTATAATGTATTTTACTCTCACTTTTGATCAACTTAATGCAGTCTTAGCCTTTCAGAAAAACCAAACTTCTGAATGATAAAGTATCTCGATAGATCTGAAACCCTCTTCCTGTTTGGGCAGGTGGTTTCCTGTGGAGTCATCTTTCTTTTTAACTCCTTTATGACCGCAGACAGTATTTTTGGCTGGTGAGAGTGATTGTTTGTTGGGTTGCATTGTGTTTGTTTCTTCATTCTTGGAAGCAAGGCTTCTCAGCAGATAATGTTGCTCTTGTCCACGCTTGCTGTAATTCAAGCCCAAATTAAAGCGGACTTCTGTTGTGGTGTATTGTATCAGGACTGGATCAGATCGCAGCTGGAATATAGCTTGTATCTGACACTGCATAATAAATCACTGTAGCTGACATGTAAGTTACAGCCGTGTTCGTGTGTGTTAAGGGTCCGCGGGTCACCTGTTTGCTTTCTGGGTGGTGCTAATCGTACTGAGAACTGCTGGAAAGAGAGCTGAAGCTGAAGAGCCTCTCGGTGACATTGAAAGCTGCCAGATACACATTTGCCTAAAGTTCTTTAAAATAGTGCCCCATGCAAACGCAGGGTGACCTGGAGGCGTCTGGAGACATCCGAGCTACTGTATCCAAGCAGGAAAGAGGATGTTGTGTTTGCTGCTGTTCAAAGCGCTTCAGCGAGGAAGTGACGGTTTTCACCTGAAAGCTTTAGAAACGTTCAGGAGGAACAGGTCTACTTCTACAACTTAACAAACTGAGTTCAAAAAATCAAATGTGATGTTGTTATTCAAAACATGAACTTTATTATAAAAACAGAAGTCAGTCTCTGTGTGTGGAGCACCTGTGACTGGAGTGTGTGTGTGTGTGTGTTGGGGTGGGAGCGGCAGCATCACATTCATTGACGGAGGTGTTTAATCCTCTCTGACCTGCAGCCGTTTGTTCTGGTCAGTCATGTTTTCAGTGTCCGGTGTGACGAGGACATCAGAGAGGACAGATGAGAATATGTCTGAAGCGCAGGCTCGTATCAGTGATGTAACCTCAGGCAGAGAACGCAATGAGTCATATATCGCTGCCACAGGGCTTGATTTACTTCAGCCTTTGAAAACCAGAGCGACCGGTCTAGAGAGAACTCCACTACAATCTACTCACATCTGTTTTCATTAGCTTTTAGTTGACTCCATTTGTAGAGGCAGTGTGTGTGTGTGTGTATACACTGCTCAAAAAAATAAAAGGAACTCTAAAATAACATCCTAGATCTGAATGAATGAAATATTTTTATTAAATACTTCGTTCTTTACATAGTTGAATGTGCTGACGACAAAATCACACAAAAATGATCAATTTATTAACCCTGGGTTTGGAGTCACACTCAAAATTAAAGTGGAAAAACACACTACAGGCTGATCCAACTTTGTGTAATGTCCTTAAAACAAATTAAAATGAGGCTCAGTAGTGTGTGACCTCCACCTGGGCATGCTCCTGATGAAATGAAGAAATGCCACGCCACACCATTACTGACCCACTGCCAAACCGGTCATTATTTTGTTCTGATGTGTATTCCTATTAAAACACAGCACCTAATTGTTATAATAATATTATTTTTTTCAATATTAATATAATATTGAAAAAAAATAATCTAATTAGAGGCTTTGTAATCAAATCGAAATTAATCGCATTTTAATCGCATATAAATATTTGACCTGAGAACAGTGAGAAGTAAGTTTTTTTCATATGGAATTTTAGTATACCATTGAATAATGACTGAATACATAAGCTTAAGCAACAAAATATTGTTTATTTTTATTCAACCAAGTCCAACAGACCAGTGCAATATTGCAGTATTGCAGTGCAATAGTGTAGCAATAGGATATTTAGAAATATAGTAGCCTACGTTTTAGAAATTCAGGAACCCTATAGGTGGGTAGACCTTCTGTAAACAGTTTTTTTAAGTAAAACACAACACTAGTACAAATTTGGCAATATTTCCCAGCAGCAGCTCACACTATCTTCGATCTCAGGCAACTGATTTTGTCCAGGAATCATAAAATTAAGTAATGCACATAAATAAATAATGAATGGATTACCTACAGCATTTGTCATTATTGCTCTTTTAAATTCCACTCCGTGTGTGCGTGCGCGCACCCATGCTGCCTAGTAACGAACGTGCTGGCAAGCAGGCAATTGGCGGGATCACACGGAAACCACAAATTCTCAATTCTGATTGGCTGGTAGTTATGAACTCGGCAGAGAACTTAACTTCGTATGCTTGCGCCTCGTCTATTAATTGTATATACAAGTTATAATTATCTCTTATTTATTTAATTTATTTTATATTTAATTCGTTATTTTTGTGTAATTAATCTAAATTGATGCATTAAAGTCCCGGCCCTATTGTAAACATTTAGAGATTTCATTACTTTTTTTTTTTTTTTTTTTTGCTCCAGATCCACCAGATGTTCATGTGTTTGCGAGGAAAGCTCCTGATGATCAGAGTAAGCTGAATCTCATCTGTCTGGTCACTGGTTTCTACCCCAGAGATATTGAGATGAACATCAGACTGGACAGAACCAACCTTGAGAAGCAAATATCATCTGGAATCAGACATAATGATGATGAAACTTTTCAGATGAGAACCAGTGTGAAGATCGACAGAAACTACAGAGGATCCTATGACTGTTTTGTCGTTCACAGCAGTCTGACAGAAGCACTTTCAGTTAAATGGGGTAAATATCAGCAGAAATACAACCACTCACATATCTATCACAGGAGAACCTGATAATACTGAATAGATTGTTTCTTGCCAAAAGTAATTACATTTAAAGTGCCTCGACACATTTCAGTAGTTTGTAATGTTTATTATTTTCACTGTCCTTCTGTAGATGGAAAATGTTTGAACTGTGTAGCAGAATCTGCGTGGTCAGTTACAGCAGGAGTTTTGTTTGTTATTGTATTTCTCTCTGTGACTGTTTTCTGCATCTACAAAAGGAGATCAAATGGTGAGTAGTACATATTCAGGAGGATCTGATGATTTAGTTGCAATAAAACTTAGAATATCCTTGTTTTATAGATATTTAAATGGTATGACAGTACAGAGTCTGCTGTGTTTTCTTCTAGCTCTGGGGATCTGTAATGCCAGGTATGGTGCCGTGAATCAGCGCTCCGCTGACAGTTATCAGATGTCTTCACTTGTGCAAAGAGGAATACAGTAAGAAAAACTCAAACCCAAAGTCAGTCCAAACTGGTATGGTTGATCAAGGGCTCAGTAGTGATGGACTGGGATGTCAAAGGGTTAATGAATACTGATTAGAAATGAAATACTTGTCATTTTGGTTCATTCTGAGAAAAAAAAAAAAAAAACTGTATTTTTTCACTTATGTTTCTTCAACCATACTTAATAATGACACATTCTGTTTATTATGCCCCTTTATAATATTTTCCCCCACACTGAACAGTTTGTTGAAACATTTCAAATGATGAAAAATACATAAGATGTTGTTGCATGATAACTGAGAGTTTATTAATTTTTCTTCTAGTCGCTGTATTCACCGTTATTGTAGTCTTGTGATGTTTGTTCATTTCTTAATGTGAAGTGTACGATTTCTGCAGCGCTGCAGCACTCTTTTCTGTCATTGGTCAGACAAACACATGTAGTCCCGCCCCCAATTCATGCCGTAGTTTGACCAGACATTGACTCAAACGGATCAATGTCAAACTGTTTGGATGTCAAACTACCAATGATATATTAATTTAAATCCATTAGGGACTGACTGTGTGACTTATAATAAGCTACTTTTATTTTGTAATTGCTACTTGGGGAAAAAAAAAATACAGAATTGTTGCTGCACTTTTTCCAAATAGGTGAGAGGGTGAATTTTCATGCTGACATTTTATACTTTCACTTCATAAAATCAGTTCTATTTAATTTGTATCTCTGGATTTCCAGTCTCTGTTAACGTGTAAACCACATTGGTACAGTAAGTCTCATTTCTTCAAAGCTTGATTTTGACTCGATGGAATGCACTGACACTTTAACCTCATTTGCTGAAACTGAAATCTTTCTTTTCCACTGTATTTTATACTTTATATCCAAATAAAAATATGCAGTGTATTCGACAGAAACTGAAATGCAACTTTTACATACAAATGTTACAGAGATTATTTGTTTTGTGTCTTTATAAACGGTATTATTTGTCATTTTTACTGTATTATGTTGTATTGTGTCTCTGTAGTGTTCATGATCAGTGTTAGCATTAGCAATGCTATTCTTTGTTTTTTTGATAAACTGACAAATGCATGAATGT
Source organism: Enteromius trimaculatus (assembly GCA_032361065.1). Lineage (NCBI taxonomy): Eukaryota > Metazoa > Chordata > Actinopteri > Cypriniformes > Cyprinidae > Enteromius > Enteromius trimaculatus. Next base: position 1,268,825 of record JAUMHP010000044.1, on the reverse strand, counting down.
CCCTCTTTGTTTATGAGTAGCTGGTATACCAAATAAGAATTTACATTATGTTCACATGCTTTCCAGAAAAGTGGTTTCTTTTATTGTGGTTTGTGCTTTTTATAATCTTCAGAGAAACACTGTCATGTATTCAGGTTTAGTTCAGAGCTGTGGGTGAATCTGACGACAGACAGATGTGAAAAACATCTATTAATCAAATGTATAGGGGTAGCTCGTACTGAAGCTGACGTTTGATTGTCTCATTGATAAGTGATGAAGGCATATACTGTAGGTGCCTCTTTGGACAATGTGTTGTGTTATATGTGTTTATGGACACTTAATTTCTAGTGATTATTTGTGGATTTGGTTACAAAGATCCTATTTAAAACGAGCTGATCTAGACAACAACATCTCTAAATTCAATAATGTAATGTCTTTAGCTGAGAATTGAGTGTTTAATCTTGTCATTAGACATTACTGACCCAATTTGTTAATATTCAGTGCTTTGACACAATCTGATTTATTAAAAGTGCTATATAAATAAAGGTTACTGAATGATTAATTGATGTGTATTGTGTATTATATGGTAAGTGTATATGGTTATGATGTTAGAAACAGGGTAGCAAAATCTTACCTGATATCCAACATTTCTTTAAGCTCATGAATGCAATGAAACTAACAAACGTGTTACAGTTTTTTCAGTCACTAACAAGCGCTTACCCACACTTCAGATACTTTTTCTAAACTCTTAACACACTCACACCTACAGAACACAACTGGCCAAATGGATCATTTTCTTCTCAAAAATACATTTTGGTAGAAGACATCTTTCTCAGCACACACTAACTTTACCAAAACACTGGAAATCTGACTCCAAAATTAAAATTTTAATTTATTAGCGACTGACAAAAAAAACTGTAAAGTGATTTCACCAAGAGGACTGCAAAGGTGTTCCAGGAAATCCTCTTACCCTCGGATTCTCCAGAACTGTCATGTTTGCCAACTGTTTGCTGAGAATGTGTTTGCATACAGTATGGGCTGGCAAAACCACCTGACTTTACATACAAGCAGGAGTGTATAGCAGCCTGTCAATGCAACACAGTCAACACCAGGAACAGAGGCAATGTGCGTCTACTGTGTCAATGGCTCACAAGTGTAAAAACATTTTCTTCATAGGAGTAGTTTGGCTTATTTTCAACAGATTTTTAACCAATGCGCAGCAAGGTAAGAACACATTTAAACACATTTGTCTTCTGGTCCGCAGCATGAAAATATTTTACTATGATAAACTAAACTTTTTATACAGCTTATATATATATATATATATATATATATATATATATCAGTAGCCTACCCAGGTTGCCAATGGAGACGCATTTGTCGGAGATGAAACAATACGCGTCTTGGTTGACTATTTGTTGACTGGATAAAAACGCACCCGGTGGAAAGAAAGTTTCACTTTCGTTTTGCTCGTATTTTAGGATATTGTGGATAATTTGTCTCATCACAAAGTGATGTTTATATCAGGTGAGGTGAGGTGTCTGTTTGAAGAAAGGTTGCAACTATAACAGAGGCGTCACGCATCAGGATGCGTTTCTAGGCTGGAACATCATCTCGCTAACGATCATTAATGATCTTCATTCAGCCTGTTTGCAAGAATGCATTAATCATTTGCACACATTCCAGTTCATGAAAAAAATGTATTTGCTAAAAATAAATCGATACTAATTTTGTTATTTTTGTTCATTGCGTATGCAAGCAGGGCTGATTTATAGCAGATTTTCAAAAGAGTGCATATCTTGCCACCAATGCTATTTTAGCATTGAGGTGTGCCTACAAGTAAGTTTTTAATATTTTATTATTATTTTTTACATTGTAATTTTAGGAATGTGTTTTGGGAACCACTGATCTAAACCATTTTGATAAAAAGAGATCGAGAATTGTTAACGTATTTTAAAGGGTGAAAACAAAGGACTGGGTGGTTCCTTCTACACACTATTTCCCTGTTTAATACTGTAAAGCTTCTTTGACACAATCAGTATTGTAAAAAGCACTTTATAATATATGGTGACTTGACTGAAATGCCCCTTTAGTGTAAAAAATTGGGCCTTAAATAACAGTAATTTACTACAGTAATTCTACTGTTACTGTACTCTGCTCAAATTGCTTCATTAGCTAGTAACTCTTTCCCTGCCAGTGTTTTGTGTTTTTTGTTTTTTAAGATGCCAGTCACCGCCAGTATGATTTTCACCTAAATAAGACGCCTACAGAATATTTTCCTCTATGCGTTTATGTACCTATGTACCAAGCCTCTGCTTTAAAAAAAAAAAGTGTTCTTTTATTTCATTACTTATATTGTCATGATCAGCTGGAGGGCCAGCTCAGGCCACAAGAGGGCACTCCAGCACCCCACGATCGTCTCTGTTTACACGCCGGACTCTTTCCATTAACTCATGTCTCCGCCCACTCGTCTGTTGTCTAGGTGTTTGATTGTTTGTTCCACCCCTGTGACCTACTTTCCACTGTTAAAAACCCCTTGTGTTTGTTTGTTGGTCATGGTTTGTTGTTTATGGTTTCCTGTTAATATTAATTCGTGGTCCTTGTTCCTCGTTATTCTGTTTGTTGGATTTTCTGTGTACGATTTCTGCCTGGATTTGGACTGCCTCTCCCTAAGGACTCCGTTTGCCTGGTACTGTTACCTCTTGCTTCGTTTTTGCCTTTGTCTTCTACAACTCTGACTGCCGGCGATCTACCTTTGTACTCTGATTCTGATTAAACACTGTTTTGCACTTGAGCTCGCACGCCTCGCCTCCTCTATCTCATGACATACATGCAGATAGGTTCATTCAAACAATACAACATTTTGGACAAAAAAAAAAAAAAGAGAAAAATGCATTTTTATGAAAATAGTGCATTTTTATCAAATTACTGCATTTTCAAGCAAAAGATATTCAGATATCTTTTTTTTTTTTCACCTGTAAATAATTATATGAATGATTAAAATTGCATTCAGTTAACAGAACAGACACACACAGATTTAGACTATACAAATGTACCTAAATATAGACATATACTCTATATAGACCCCCCCCACACACACACACACGCAAGCATACATATTCATATTGCCGGGTTATTGCTCAATCCACGACATAACTAGAGATGTTTCTGTGTCTGTGAAGGGATCTCCATCACAGACTAGCCTAACTTTGTCACCATCAGATTCAAAATGGTCAAAACACGATTTACCTGTATGATCTATATGAAAGTGAATTTTGGCCAGGTATGGTGACCCACATTTGTGTGCAGTGGGCAGCCATTGCTGCGGTGCCTGGGGAGCAGTTGGGGGAGCGGTGCCTTGCTCAAGGGTCTCACCTCAGTCGTGGTATTGAAGGTGGAGAGAGCGCTGGTTATTCACTAACCCCGCCCACAATCCCTGCCGGACCTGGGATTGAAACCACAACCTTTGGGTTACAAGTCCAACTCCCTATTCATTAGGCCACGACTGCCTTCCCCAAAAATAATATGATATATATTGTTTCTGATCTTTCTGGTATATCCAGAAAGTCCTGTAACTCATTCAGGACATGCGCTAGGCCGTCACTGCTGCAACAGCACAGTCCCTGTCTTTAAATAAAGCAGCAGAACATCAGTGTTTGTGTCTGATCATTTACTGAAGCACAGACTCTACTCTCCAGCTCAATGGTGTAAACATTTGACTGCTGTAAACATGTTTATTGTAGAATAAAAGAAAAATAGGAGCCAAAGCAAAATCTGTGATGTTTAAAATGTCATGCTAATAACATAAGCATTAACAAAAGAATGTGCAGGCTGTTATGCAAGGTTGTTAAAAAGATCACTGTGCTATAGTGCTATAAAAACAGCTCAAGAATTAGCGCATGGCTCTCAACAAATGTGATACTCAACCAAAATAAGGATGTACTCACACTAGGCATGGTTGCTGTGAATGGACCTGAGCACAATTGCAATTGTTCTGTACTCTGGCACACCTCTTCCAAGCATGCCAGAGACGGTTAAACGAACAGCGCTGGGAGTTATGGGTGAGGTTTGTGCTGTGCTGGTATTTAACTCACTATTGTTGAGATTCATACACTGATTCTTCATGTCTGTAGCTGTGTCTCATTTCAGAGACTATGTCCTCCGGAGGCTGCATCTGAATGCTGTACACGTCATTAAGGAGGTCTTATTTTATTTGAGAAAGGTAACCGCAATAAAATTCCCTATTATTCTTTGTGCTGTGTAAAATACTATCATTTCTTTTTTTTTACTTTGCAGTTTAATGGTTACTTTTCTTAAATGAGACTTCACAGATTATGGAGGATGTGACCTTCAAAGTGAGACGCAGCTCCTGTGTGTGTAAATGATGCCAGTTTTGTACATAAGATGTCTTGCACCACTTTGCAGATTGCTATATTGCTATCAATATGAAACTAAAAAAATCACACCGTATCATTAAAGACTCGCCACTGAATGAGATCAAAGAAGCAGACTGCTTCATAATGGTAACAAACACAAGACTTTTAGAAGATATAAGCTATATTTTCAAAAGGATTCACTCAAAAGTATTCACATCCATTCAAATAATTGAATTCAGGCGTTACAATGACCTCCATGGCCACAGGTGTATAAAATCAAGCACCTATGCAGACTGCTTTTACAATTGCTACAGATCTCCAAATTTCATGTGGCCTTCAGATTAGCTCAGGAGTGCGCAGAGAGCTTCATGGGATGGGTTTCCATGACCGAGCAGCTGGATCCAAGCCATACATCACCAAGTGCAATGCAAGGCGTCGGATGCAGTGCAAAGTCTGGTGGAGGGGGGGTTATGGTGTGGGTTTGTTTTTCATCTTGAAACCCATTTGGATGAAGAATGGGATGTCACTTAACTTCAAATGAGTTCATATGCCTAATACCTTTGGCAGTATAGTGTATGACAGAAATAAAGTCAGACTATGTGTGAAGCTGGTGATGCTGTTTGTGTAATTGTTTAATCATTTCCTGCTTTTTTATTTCATTTTGTATAATCCAAGGCTGTGTCTGAAGTCAGTTGTAGATTCATTTCTTGTTCTTTTTTCAGTGAATCTAAGGCAAATATTAGGTGTTTATTTCACAAACATTTACCTCACATCTGCACCCACATTACTGGATTTCAAACTTTTTAAGGAACCCTTTTTGTCTTTTAAATTGACGCGCTTTCATAATTTCTTAATGTTCTTGTTTCTTTATGCTTCAGGTTCACCAGGCATTCGTGTCTTTGCAATGGAAGCTCCTGATGATCAGAGTAAGCTGAATCTGAGCTGCCTGACCTCTGGGTTTTACCCCAGAGATATTGAAATGAACATCAGATTGAACAAAACTGTTCTTGAGGATCAAATATTTTCTGAAATCAGAGCAAATCCTGATGGATCCTTCCAGATGAGAACCAGTGTGAAGATCGACAGGGACCACAAAGGACCTTATGACTGTCTGGTCCATCACAGCAGTCTGACAGAACCAGTTTCAGCACAATGGGGTAAAGGCCAGATTCGTTTTGAGTGAATATGTACAGAATGGAGTTTATACAGTAAAACGTTTTGAGTGTATGACATATGAACCTAATACAAGTCAAACAGTTAACAACAGTTACAGTACATAAACAGCTTAGATGCATTTTTGTTCTTCATTCATCAGATGGGGAATGTTTTGACAGTGAAACTGAATCTCAGTGGCCTGTTATAATAATAGCAGCAGCAGTGTGTGCAGGTCTGGGGTTATTGTTTTTGTGCTGTTTAAAATTTCAAATGGTAAGTTTTTATTTTATTTTTATTTTTATTTTTTCAACATCCTTGTTAAAGAAGTTTTAAATCGTATGAAACATGCTTGGACAGAGTGACAGTATATTGTATAAATATCTGAGCTTCTCATTTTTATTGTCTTTCTAGACTTTCGTTCATAATGCTGTAGCATCACAGGCTGCTGTCCTTAATCCTGACCCTGAACAAGCTGCAGATACTCTGTTCAACTATGAGCGTGGAGTCACACTGCTGTCTGGGATCTGAGTAGTTTCAGTCTCACACGTGACATCTACAGGCCGTTGGCTGAACTTCTCATGCATTCACATTTTGGATGAATTAAATGTAGACCACAAATTCTGAGTATGGGGTCCTCAGGTCATGTTTACTTTTGCTTTCCTTTTAAAGCAACTAATATTTACTTTGCTTAAACATGCAATGTTAATGACTTTTGAATGTACTTAATAGATTATGCATTTATAGTAATAATACTCAGTACTTGAGCGAGCTCTTATCACATTATAGTCCTCCACGTCTGCTGCGTTCTCAAAACTACATTTGATGAACCCTAAAATAACTAAATAGACCACGGGCAGCAGATCCTTTTCCTATTTAGCACCCAAACCCTGGAACAATTTACCTAACACTGTTCGGGAGGCGGGCACACTCTGTCAGTTTAAATCTAGAACTCTCTTTACTCTGGCTTACACTTAACACACCAATACACATTTGTTAATCAAATCCGTTAAAGGGTTGTTGGGCTGCATCTAACAATCTACGTTAATATTAGACTGCCTTTATCTTATTGTGTTTTTCACTTCATATCCAGATCAAATGGTGTATCAGGACCAAGAGATGAGTTCTATTGGAGACCAGAACACCTAGATGTGCTCCAGAGACAGATACTCCGTGAAAACCTTGATAAAAAAAAAAAAAAAAAAAAAAAAAAAATATATATATATATATATATATATAAAATACCTATTTAGTTGTAAGTTAGTAATTGCAAAAAAAAAAAAAAAAAATATGTGAAAAATTAATGAATACGTTTTAAAACAATAAATAGCATAATGGAAAAAAAAATCTATACACTACGGTTCTTAAATGTGGTGTCAGTAAGATATTTAATGGGTTTTTTTCTGCTCATCAAGGCAGCATTTATTAGATTAAAAATGCAGAAAAAAAACTGTAATATTGTCAAAAATTATTTCAATTTAAATGTAATTTATTCCTGTGATACAAAGCTTCATTACTCCAGCCTTCAGGGTCACATTCTTTCAGAAATCATTCTGATATGCTCATGTTTTATTATCAGTGTTGGAAACAGTTGAGTTTTTTTTTTTTGGATTCTTTGATCATTAAAATATTAAAAAGAGAAGCATTTATTTCAAATGGATAATAATATTCTTTCTTTGAAAGATATGAAACTTTTATTAACCAAGGATCTATTAAATGAACAAAAAAGTCACAGCATAGATTTACATTTTACTCGTTATTCATCAAAGAATCCTGAGAAGAAGAACAGAAAAAAAAGAAAGAAAAGATCACAAGTTCCAAAAAAATAAAAAATATTTGTCTGCACAACTGTTTCCAGCACCGATAATAAAACATCAGCATATCAGAATGATTTCGGAAAGGATCATGTGACACTGAAGACTGGAGTAATGATGCTTTGTATCACAGGAATAAATTACATATTAAAATATATTCACACAGAAAACACTTATTTTAAATTGACATAATATTTCACAATATTACATTAAACCATTAAATATCTTAGTGACCCCAAATCTTCGAACGGTAAAGTATATACACAACATAAAACACATACACCACATTCCAAATTATTATGCAAGTTGGTTATATTTTTTTACACGAACATTTTACCAGTCCCAAACCACATCAATCTTAATAACTACTATTGATTTTGTATTTAAGTGATATGTAACTGTTCGGGAAGGCTGGAAGTCAAAACTCCTTATATTCAGGTGCGCACAACCCAGGGCACGCGTGGTAACCTTTGTCGTTCGAAGCGCGAGGTCCATCGGGCACGAAGCTCGGCAGAACCTCTGGATCGTGGCCATCCTCATGCAGAGCTCTCAGTGCCTTGGCCTGATGCACCAGCAACAACACCATAGCGTGTACGGAAGACGCAGCCTCTTCTCAAGCTTTATAGGCATCATCATCATCATCAATAAATGCCTACAGGCCCAGGAGGGGAGCAACAGGTTACCCTGCCAGGAAGTAGAAGCCTGCGGACACAGTTGCATCGCAACATAGCTCTCCATCTGGGGGACCCCCGTGTAGCCCCTCGCTACGCCACCGTCAAGGGTGGTGAAGGAGGATGGACCACCTGATTGTTTACTGGCAGTGAAAAGGGAGTAGGCTCCGAAGAAAGGCACCGAAGTAGGTCTCTGTATCTCAGCACAAGCCACCTCACTACCAATCGTCCAGCCTCAGAGGCTCAGGATGCTGTGGAGGGTTCCACTTAATCCCGACCCCCCTGGCGGCCCGGGACAGCATAGCGACCAGTTCTGGATCAGTATCTGGTATGGTTGAGTGTCCATCGGACACCGCTCCAAAACCGAATGCCTCATCTCCAGAACCATACTCTCCTTCCTATGCAGTGACCGACATCTGATCATCAGGGGGAGCTCCAAAAGTGACGTCTGACGCCATATTCGGTTAATCAGGCTGCCCACGTCGTTAAAGGAAGCGTCTTTAAAAAGTTGCTACAACGCCGTAACCTTTCTCTGTCGTTCATTCAATTCAATAATTAGTACAATTAATAGTACAATAAGTACAAACCGTTTCAGGAGGCGGGGCTTAGAGGAGAAACAATAATGTACAGTTATTTGTTTTTTGTACCTTAAACCACATAAACACATTGCATTACACCAAACACACAAAATAGTGCTCTTTTTAGCAACATGATATCAACTTTTACAAAGAATCTTTGGGATTGAGACTTCTCTCTTATCTAAGGAGTCTCATCTACGCACTAACAGCTTGTAACACCCCAAACAGAAAGGAAAACTGAATCACATCATATGACCCCTTTAATCCAAAATTGTACTAACAGTGTTGTGTTTTGTTTTACGTCTTGTGTTTTTGCTCTGCTTATGTGTTTGGTTTCACCACACAGAGCTACAAAAGTCAAACGTTATTGAGTTAAGTAACAATGATTCTAGCTCATACTGTTCTAGCCAGTGTTTGAAACTTTGTCATTTGCATTTCTTACTTATTGCCTGAATTGTTAGACACATGTTGTGTTCCTCGCTGGCGAGTCATTTTGGATTAAAGTGGAAAAAAAAAAAAGCATCACCTTAAAAGAGATCTGTTTAAAACTTGCTAGTGTTTGTTTTCTTCCTCAGCTCTTTTTGGTGTGTGTGTGTATTGTGTGCTTGCTTTTCTTCTTTCTTTATTGTGTAAAACAAAAACAAAAACAAAAAACGGCTGAAAAGTTAAGTTTGTTTGGTTTAGGAGATTTTACTAAATATATAGAGATCACTGCAAAAATATATAGAGATCTCTGCTTTAATGTTAATGAGTTTGAGTAAAATAAACATTGTTTTATTCCATAATACTGACACCGTTTCTCCCAAATTACAAAACATTTTTACAATGACATCTAAAACAGATTGAGATTTCAAACCTTAACGCAAAGAAGGGTCAAATTCATTTTAGAACAATAATAATGTTTTAACACTAGAAAAGTTCTTACATGTATGTATTTAAAACATTTCAATGAAAAATAAAACTTTCAAAAAACAAAACAAAACAATAGGTCACAGCATTAATAATGCAGTAATCCCAAACTCTTGCCATAATATAAGAAACCAAATATTTCATGTTTGTTTAGTAAATGGAAATTTTACAATTTGTTATTTTTAACAAATTGTAAATGCCCTTTAATAACCTCTTTGTAACAGTGCACAACACTTTGATGTGTGATAAGGAAATAACATCTAACCACTTCTTTTAGAAATAGAAAACAAAACATTTCGGCACATGAGTCAGAACCTGAGCCGCTTCACACTAGCTAGCTCGTGAAACAAAAGACGAGCATCTGAAATAACATGTTTCTGGGCTTTTTGTTTGAACACATAGTCTTTACAGGTGTTGTAATGGTTTGTCTTATTTCTCACTCTCGTCTGATGGATGCGCTTCAAGGTAAGAACAGAGTTCATTTGTTCACTCAGAAGCAGTTGTGGGGAAAAACACCCCCGTAAAAACTGTATATATATTTTTTATTCTGTCAAACAAAAGTTAAATGTGTTCAGAAAAGTTAGTGCCACTGACAAAAATTATAAAGTATGAAAAAAGTTTTCAGGGTTTTTAACAACTTGATGTCTGACAAACGTCTAGTTTTTAAATTAAAAATTTGCTTTAAACATTTACAGCAAAAGTAGGCGGTTTTAGTAAAAATAATACTATCATTTATAAAACTTATAAGCTGTTTAAAACATTTTGTTATCTGATGCTAACAGCTAGCTAACTGATGGTAACTAGAGGTCATTTTAAAATATAAATATATTTATTAATTTATATTCAAAATATATATTTAAAATATATTCTAATTTTTATTTAATCATCTTGTTAGAATATGGAAAAATAAAGGATTTGATGTTCAGAACAGAACAACTACATATCCAATGTCTAATTGAATCCACTAAGTTTGATAAAATATTGTCATTCTAAAATATGCTTATAGCCAATTTTATTAAATAACACATACACCCTATCTACTGTTCTCATATCATACATAATCATACATAAGCTTTGAATCACTTTTTTTCTTACTGCTGAAAATATTTAAAGCTATAAAGCTTCTACATCACTCTTGCCAATGTAGTCTATAGTTACGTGATACATGTATTATGTAACTGTAACATGCTTATTTTGATAAAAACCTTGTGTTTTTTCACATTCTAGCTGGAGTGCAATGATTTATTGCGGTCTTCTATATTCTGGCAGTTTGTCATAGTTTCATAATAAACTGAAACTATTTATAAACCTCATAATACCATAAAAGGTCATGTCTTTTTAAGTCAGTGCTAACCAACAATTCAAAAGTGCTGAGTAGCTTTGCTCTGTGCCCTTTTGAGTCGGTTGACTCATCATCAGCTTGTGATGTGACCGGTGTTTTCTGAATGCAGTAAACAAGTCTATTCCTCATTTACACGTTTAGTTTAAGTGACCCTGGAGCACAAAACAGTGTCAGTAGCACAGGTGTATTTGTAGCAATAGACAAAAACTGGCCTACTGTACATTGCATGGGGCAAAATGATACATTTTTCTTTCATGCCAAGAATCTTTAGGATATTAAGCAAAAATCATGTTCCATGAAGATGTTTAGTTTACTTTTTGACGTTAAAGTTTGTTTGTTTTATTGCACCCTAAGATTCCAGACTTTAATATCTTAGCCAAAAATTGCACTAAAAATAGCTTTCAGTTGCTGTATGCATTAAAAAAAATCATCCTTATGTTATATGGAGTCAATGGTCACATACTGTATGTTTTGCAAGTGTTTGGTGTTTGGCATTTGGGAATTTGCAAATATCGCTTACTGTGTTTATCATTTTGCAAAAGGCTGTGATGAAGGTAGGTTTACAAGTATCTGTCTCCCTATTTGTCCCAGTAGAGGTGTTACTGTTGTTTTATGTTCCCCAGAGAGACACCACTTCTTCTACAGATTTACAGTCCTGTCCAGAGCAGAGAATTCCTCAGACTTCACTGCAGAGGCTGTGGCTGACGACAGACGGTTAAAACACTACAATACTGAAGATGAAAACTGGGAAGGAATCGATGAGTTTAAACATGACGGGACTCAACCTCTTCCAGAGCCATACGAGCTTAGAGACTGGTACAAAGATCTGCTAAAGACCGTGTTAAACTGCACGCAGTGTTCTGGTGAGCCTAATGCTTTTCCTCTACCTATTATCAGGCACGAGGTGTCGTTGCATGTATCTCTTTACTGTAATCTTCTCAAACATTGCAGAGCTCCATACACTCCAGAGAATCATTGGCTGTAAACTAGAAAAATTTCCTAATGGAACGGTGATGAATCTGACTGTCTTTGATGAATATGGGGTTGATGGAGAGGATTTTATGGCCTTTAAAAATGAAACTCTGGAGTGGATTAATAAAAGTTCAAATGCGAAAGAAATCAAAAAGGCTTGGGATAGTAACATACGCCGCAAACAGTTCGTGCACAATTACCTCCTGCACTGCATGGCCTGGATCTCCACATTTAACAACACAAATAAGAGTAAGCTCTGATCAGTTCACTGCTTTTAATTAGCTCCTGTCACAATGTGTGTTCTTCAGCAATGTTGCTGCAGACTTATATTAATATTCAAGTCCTCCTGTTACACAGTAAACACAGTTGATTCAGATATTCATTCAGATACGGGTTTTCTGTTCTAGCTTCACCAGATGTTCATGTGTTTGCGAGGAAAGCTCCTGATGATCAGAGTAAGCTGGATCTCATCTGTCTGGTCACTGGTTTCTACCCCAGAGATATTGAGATGAACATCAGACTGGACAGAACTGACCTTGAGAAGCAAATATCTTCTGGAGTCAGACATAATGCTGATGGATCCTTTCAGATGAGAACCAGTGTGAAGATCGACAGAAACTACAGAGGATCCTATGACTGTTTTGTCGTTCACAGCAGTCTGACAGAACCACTTTCAGTTAAATGGGGTAAAAATCAGCAGAAATACAGTAACACAAGAACATGATAAAACTGAAATAGATGAATGTTTCTGCATCACAAACAATTTATGATGATGATATAAACCTGCAAAGATTTCATTTAATAGAAGTAAATTGATAAAGAAAATCTACTTATGACATTATTGTATATAAAGCTTTGTGTATATGTGTGTGTGTAAACAGTTTGGTCTAATACTAAGTGTGTTTTACTCATTTTTCATTCTGCAGATGGGAAATGTTTTAACTGTGAAACAAGAAGTCACTGGAAAGTAGGCACAGCAGTGGCAATACTAGTGACAATACTGGTGGTAATAGTGGTAGTAAAAAGACTGAAGAAAATTATTTCTTGCAAAAAGAAAGAGTCAAACGGTGAGTTATTAATGTTCATCATGATCTCTGCAGCTTTAAAGCTCCTGTTTTTAAACACTTCTGT
>JAUMHP010000044.1:1231439-1245906 GCA_032361065.1 Enteromius trimaculatus | reverse complement strand
TATATATATACACAATTCAAGTATTTATTGTATTTTATTATTTGTTTATTTTAATCCCATTTATTTATTCATTCAATTATTTATGTGCATTGCCATTCATTGCATGTCTTCATTTGCCGCGTTATTTAACTCTGTATTGACACTGACATAGAGTCGTGATTTATCTACGTTTGATGTGTTTTTATGGTCTGTAATGTGTAGTATTGTGTGTGATTGTTGTGTCTGCGCAGGCATGCTCTGCAGCTGAACGTCATCGCCACGCAGCAGCTCCTCTCTCTGGCACAGCAGATGCAGCAGCTGCAGGCCTTTATCCACATCTCTACCGCCTATGCCAACTGCAACCGCAGACACATCGACGAGGTCATCTACCCTCCTCCGGTCGAGCCCAAGAAACTCATCGACTCTCTGGAGTGAGTGCACTATATCATCATCACCACCTCAAACTCACTTACTGAATCTACCCGGCAACCGCAGTCATGAGGTCATGTTACCTGATGGAGCTGACACAGTCCCTTACACTCAATATCAGACTTGAGCTAATGCCTCTGAAACACACACACACACACACACACACACGTATAAGTATGTATGTATGTGTAAGCATATATAAATGTGTGTGTGTATATATAACACCAGTGTTAACATAATAATTTTATTGTATATTAATTGTGTATTTTTATCATTAATGTTTTTAAGTAATAATTTTCACAAATTTGTAAAATTTATAGGGTGTATATTTTCATGTTGAAAGTCCCCAAAACTACTGGTAATATTATTAATATTAAATTTGTCCAAATATTTGGAGAATATTTTGTTTCCATTAATGAATGAATGATGCATTTCTATAGCGCTTTTTTATACACCCAGAGCGCTTTACAATCAACCACCACCAGTGTATTACATGTACAACATTTTATTTCTATTCACTATAGTACTGTACTTGATAAGTGCATTATTTAATTAAATATTTTCTTTTGTTATTTATTATAATCTGTGTTTATTGTTAATAATTTATTTTAACCTTTTTTCTTTTTATTATTTTTTATTACTTCAGTTCATTTATTTACATAAAATCTTTTTTCTACTCATTATAGTGTTATACTTATGAATAATTTTTTTTATGTAATAAATAGTTTATATATATTTTTTCATTTTCTCTAACCACAAACCCAGTTTGAAAACACTCTGTTTACGCCACTGGTCATTGCATGTCTTGAGTTTCCACGTTGTTTGACTCTGTCAAGCCGTGTTGCATCAGGATGTTTTGTCTGCCACACTATACTGGCCCTGATGCAAAGCAGTGATTTATCTGTGTGTGTGTGTGTGTGTGTGTGTGTGTGTAGGTGGATGGATGAAAGTATCATCCGTGACATCACGCCGCGTCTGATCGGTGACCGGCCGAACACTTACACCTACACCAAAGCGCTGGCCGAGTGTGTGGTGCAGCAGGAGAGCGGCAAACTCAACATCGGCATCATACGGCCGTCCATCGTGGGAGCCAGCTGGCAAGAGCCCTTCCCCGTGAGTCACGTTACCGCTCGCAACAGGCCTCGCTTTGATGCCTGGGTGATGAGGCTTCAGGATTAAAGATCTGGGCTGCTACCCCGAAGGGTTTAGATTCAAACCTGGAGTAATGATGCCGTAATATACATACCAGAACATCATGGGGTTGTTATCATTAGCAAAACTACAACATTTATCAAAAAATAACTTTTTGTTTGAAGTACTAAAATAACTACAAAAATATTATTACATTTATTATTAAAATAAATGTATTAATAAAAAATAAAAATGGTGAAAAGACAACAAAATGACTAAAGATTAACTGAAATTAAAAAAGAAAATTTTAAACGATAAAATATATAATAAAATATTAGGATGAACTGTAATAGAATCTTAATTATATTCATTTAACATAGTTTGGACTGCATAGCTCCTGCATATCATTAAAATGTAGATTTTAGTTTTTCTCTTTTCGTGGTCAATAACTTCTTCTGAGTTTTTATAGAAGACGTGTATGTTTTATAACATGCAAACAGCTTATAACCCTGTGAGATACACAACGGTGTTAAAACAGTTATGCCTTTTTCTGTATTTTACAGGGTTGGATAGACAACTTTAATGGACCAAGCGGTGTTTTCATTGCTGTAAGTATTGCTTCATGCTGTGCTACAGTAGATATGAGAGTTTACCACATCCTGAACCCCACCGAGAGCAATCTTAACCCTATACCTCTGCTTTAAGTGATTTTGTGATGAACTTTGCTGATCGCACACAATCTACCACAATTCCTGTGATTTGATAAAGCTGCTTTAGTGAAATTATAAAAAAGCTGGTGGTGCTTGTATTATCAAATAAGCATCAGAATAACTGTAGTAATATTTCCAAATAAACACTTACAGGACTGAAGCAGCTCAGCTTTGCTTGATTCTCCATCTATCATTTTTCTAGAAAAATCAGTGCATCACAAATCTTAGCATCAGGATCTTTTTGAGGAGCATTTGTTTCAAAAAGATCCCCTTTCACTGTAATGAGTAATGTTTCTTTCTTCATCCCTCAGTCATCATTGCATTGCCTTGCATTATATGTTCGGATCATTTCCGTCTCATCTTACTATGACAAATTATTAAAGATATAAAGTGACCACTGATACTGATATCATTTTATGTCAGTACCTTTTGTAAATCTTGCATCACAAGTATCAGAGGTTCATCATTTAAATATCAACATATTTGCATATTTTATAATAAATGTGAGAAGTTTTTCCTCTGTATTCTTATTATATCAGACTATACGAGTCATAAATGTCTGATGGATCAGTTATGATTATAGATTTTCTTTAAACTGCTCTATTTCAATTTCTGAATAATGTTTTATTTATTTAGACTGACAAATTGAAGCTTGTCAGTCAGTGATTTAATGTGAAACCCAATGGCTTATAGGTTGCACTAAAAAAGGTTAAATCTTCACTGTGTCCTGAAAGCGACGAAAACAATCTGGTTTTAATTAGTCTGTTTTTCCTGAAGTGATGAAGCAGTTTCATCTCCTAAACGCCTGTGTGGTGAAGCTCACAGCCAGACAGAGGCATATGGTGTGCTTGGCGTCTTCTCTAAAGAAGCGTGTGTTTTGTGTGTCCCGGTGCAGGCTGGAAAGGGCATCCTGCGCACCATGAGAGCCAGTAATGACGCGGTGGCCGATCTGATCCCCGTAGACGTGGTGATAAACCTGACGCTGGCTGCCGGCTGGTACACCGCGGTGCACAGGTCAGCTTCACCTGTCTGATTTGCTTATGAGAGAGCCGCAGGTGATTAAACGGGGAGCATTAGCATGAAGAATCCCTCTGTTGATGGATTTGCATGAGGGGGAAACGTGCGGCTGTTCTCGCGCGGCACGGTGTGATTTCCTTGTTCTGTGTTTTCTTTTCAGGCCAAAAACTGCACTCGTGTACAACTGCACAACCGGAGGCATTAACCCTTTTCACTGGGGAGAGATCGGTGCGTAGCGTGCTTTGATATCCTGCGTGTGTGAGTCATGGGCGCTGCATACTCTAGACCAGAGGTCACCAAGTTCGTTCCTGGAGGGACGGTGTCCTGAAGAGTTTAGCTCCAACCCTAATCAAACACACCTGAAGCAGCGGATCAAGCTCTTTGTAGGTCTGCTTGAAAGCTCCAGGAAACTTCCAGGACACCAGCTCTCCAGGATCAAGTTTGATGACCCCTGCTCTAGACTCTATACTACGCTGAAACAAATGCAGTACTTTGTTGCAGGGATATGCTTTTCTGTAGTTCTGTAGTTAATAACAAAACGATATAACAGAGAAAGGAGGAATTGGAATAAATAGAAGATAGAGAGAGAGAATAAATATGGAAAATGCATATTAATATAGAATTAAATAAAGAAGCTGTACAGTAGAATTGATGGTGTTGTGAGATTTACATATTTACACAAACCGTTTTCTCAATTTTTTGTAAGTTTTTAGTAAGTAAAAGTATTTTTGCTACTATTTCTCAATCTTGTTTGGCAACTTGGAAATATATATTTATATATTTTTTGAAAAAAGTACGCTGTATAAAATAACTTATAATTACATAACTTCAGGTTCACTGAAAATACAAAAAATAGAAATAAAATAAACAGTGTACTATTTTTAATAGAAATGGCACATGAAATATGCAGTATGCAGTGCTAAATGTTTGAAAGAGTATTGTTGTCACTGTTGCATGTTTAATTTCAGGTGTGCAGACTGGTGTCGAAAATAAATCATAATTGCATAACCGCAGCTTAATTTGCATTGCAAATAGAGGCTCAAGCCAAATGCACAAGTAGATGTTTTGCATTTGTAATAAAACAGGGGAAAAAAGCACAGTTAATAACATTTCAGGTTTATTCGTCACACTGGAAGTGCATTGTGGGTTGCATTCTGCACACTTCAGCAGATGCACGCTACTACGTTTCAAAAATAGCTCAGAGTGCATGACTGGGATCACACTGTACTGTATGTGCGCTGTGTGTCGTTGCCCGAGGCCAGATCACTGCTCAGAGCAGCTGAAGTGTTTCCATGGCAACGGCAGCATCCAGGCTTTACCATGAGCAACATCTGGCTGCCAGCATCACCATGCCAACGGCCAGAAGCAGATCTTCCTCTTCCTGTTAGCGCTTCCCAGCTTCCCTCGTGCAGCATTAGTAGTGGCTTTGTTACCATATTATAAACAGTATCTTTTGCTTTCCAGAGCATCACGTGATGTCCACGTTCAAGAGGAATCCTCTGGAACAGGCTTTCCGTCGGCCAAACGCCAACATCACCTCCAATTACCTGATCAACCAGTACTGGATCCTCGTCAGTCACAAGTTCCCCGCGCTCATCTATGACCTGTTCCTCCGACTGTCCGGACAGAAACCACAGTGAGAACTTTAAGAACCTTAAGACTCATATTGCAAGTACTTGATCTGTTCTGTTCTGATAAAATAACACTCACACATACCTTTCGATTACCTATTGATCTATTATATTATATTACAAATATTGGTAATTATAATATTAAGATCATTAATATGTATTAATTATTTAAAACATTATATTTTACATCTAATTATAATAGAATAGAAATGTGAAAATATGATAAAATATTTTCAAAAATTCTCTGAAGTTGTTTATTTGTTCTGCGTTCTGATTAATGTCAATCTAACTGCAGTTGGGTTATTTAGACTAGGTCAAATAATAACAAGCTTACTGAAACAATAAAACCGTAAACGCATGATAACATAATAGAACATAACATTATTTTTTTGCAAAAAAATATAATATTATTTTGCATTATGTTATATATTATGTGACATTATATTGTATTGCATTATATTATATTATTGAAACAAATATCTGTAGAGATAAGAGACAGTAACTATTGTTAACATATAAATGCAAATATATCATTGTTTTGAATAATTATTAGTAATAAAATATCTGTATTAAAAGGCTTTCACACGAAAAAGACATGCATGTGTATTACAGGAATGTTATTATGTTATCACATGATCTCAAAAGACCTTTGGTAATGCAAATACATATTACAAAAATTGTTGATTATTATATTATATTATACAATTTTAACTATTTATTTATTTTACAAAAATGTACAATTATGATGCTTTTATGAATATGTAGTCTAGCCAACATCTGAAATGACCTTTCATCAAACCAAAATGTTTTCTTGTCTTCGGAACGCTTTTCACTTAAAATGCTGACTGCTATGTATTGTTAACATATCAGTAATATTTATTATAAGTTATGTAACATTTTAATAATTTATATGAATAATTATTTATATTTTTTGATACATTATATGATAGAAATAAAATCTTTAAAAGTAGTGTCATAGAGGTGCTGAGTGTCTCTGTGATCTGTGTTCATTCAGAATGATGCGTATTTTCAACCGTCTGCACAAAGCCATCGGTCTGCTGGAGTATTTCAGCAGTCAGGACTGGGAGTGGAACTCGGACAACATGAACATGCTGATGAGTCAGCTGAGCGTCGACGACAGGAAGGTACGGACACACACACACCGCCGAACCAATCACACGAGCATACTGACAGTCTATGGATGAAACTGTGCCGAACTTATCCTTGTGGTCTTTCAGACCTTTAACTTTGACGTTCGGCAGCTGAACTGGCCTGAGTACATCGAGAATTACTGTATCGGCACCAAGAAGTACGTTCTGAACGAAGACATGTCCGACATTCCCGCCGCCAGACAGCACCTGAGGAAGTACGTCCATCTGATGACACATCCACACACTTCAGTTCAAGAGTTAGAATGAATGAATTACACTTTTGAGGGGTGGTGTCAAATATACTAAATAAAAATAGCATGTTTCGTGAATACAGAAATGGAAATATTAATTATATAAAATATAATTAAAAAAATAGAAATAGAAAATTAGACAAAATAGCACGTTTTGTTAAAGTTTGACATTCGATATAAAAAAATATATAAATGTATTATAAAAATGTGTTTTAGATATAGATTTAATGCACCATATATCTATTTTGGACAGAATACAGAAAAAGAAAAACTATTAATATGAATTATAATGAAAAAAATTATTATTAGATATGTATTTATTTTCACTATTTTATTTTCATTTAATGCATTCTTGGTGATTGAAAATATTCTTTATATTATATTACATTACATTATATTTTGCTGTTTTATATTTCTATTGTTTTATTTTCTATTCTTTTGTTTCTTTAGAAACGTAAATAATATAATTAATAATATTTTATTATATATATTAATCTCTAAAACATACAATTTTATCTTATTTAATCATTTCTTTTTTTCTATGTTTCTATAATATATAATTATTAACAATAGTTTTTGCTTTATTGTTTATATAGACATATATGTGTATATATAGATAGATGTATATTTGCATTCCTAAAGGTCTTCTGAGGTCATATGAGGTTTTTAGATGAAGGTAAATAATTAATGGCAGTGTGGCCTATGAACACACTGCATCCTGTAGAGACAAGGAAGCTTAATTAAACAAACCATGAGTTTGCAAGTTGATAGTCAGTAAGACTGAATTATTGATCTTCGTTCACAGGCTGAGAAACATCCGATACACATTCAACACGGTGCTGTTGGTGTTCATCTGGCGCGTCTTCATCGCTCGCTCTCAGATGGCCAGGAACATCTGGTACTTCGTTGTGAGCTTGTGCTTCAAGTTCCTGTCCTACTTCAGGGCTTCCAGCACTCTGACACAATGACCGGAGAAACAGGAAGTGTGTGTCACCGTCCTCCAAGCACTTCCTCTTCATGAAGGTGTCTTCATTCCCCAGCCCCTCACACACACTCACACAGGTGTTTCTTTAACTTTCCTCACTGGCCACTCGACTCCATGTGCTGTTTTTAAAGGTGTCCTCTTTTATAACGACTGTCCTTAATACCGATTATATATGCAACCACATTTTACAGTGTTTCTCCTTTACATTCTCATCGCCATTCAACCTCTGGAGACGTTGCCTTTGTGTCTTCTGATGATTTTAGCCTTCTCGACTACAGACAGTTTTTCGGAGCAGTGGATCTACCGCTCAAAGCTTTGCTGTTTTCAGTCATTTCTCTCTTTCTCTGTGAGTGTGTTTGTGTCTTTTGGCAGTTTGTTTATGTCCTGTTTGTTCTAATAACATGTAATCCAGCCAGAAAACTCTTGTACCGTGTGGTACTAAAGCCTACAAGAACATAGTCTAGCATTTTTACTGCGTTTTAGTTGGTGTTTTGTCTTTTTTCTTGTTTTTCGTTTGCTGCGTATAAAGGGAAAGGCCATTGAACTGCAGCAGATCTGATGCGTTTCTAACCTCACACATTGTTTTTCACAAGTCGTTGCTTGCTCAGCTACACATCCAACAGTTTACACACAAACGGTCAAAATCTAAAGAACAAAAAGTCAATTCATGGAAGATAAAAAAAATGCAGCCTATTTTTAAAGAACATAAAATAATTCCTTAATGTGTTAATTTTAAGCTTTTTCATGAAAATTAAATGTATTTACCTGCAAATATAATGCATTTTAATGCATCTCTCATTACTGTAATACAGTATTTTACAGTGTTACTGTAAAAAATAAATACTGTTATGTTATTACATTAAATATTAATTTTATGAAAATTATTATAACATATTCAATAAAAAAATTAATATTATTGGTTAATATTTAAATAAGCAAAAAAAATTAAAATGACTTTTATTACATTTATATTGATGTAAGTGTAAAATATGGCATACTTGACATCTTTCTGTTTGCACTGCAGAACACGGTGAGTTAGCGTCAGACTCTGTTAGATGAGGATATTTCTGTCTATAGACAGGCGCTAGATGGTTTCATCGGTCTGTAAATATTCTAGATATATAAATATATTCCTTTTCAGATAATATACATACCAAAAATGTACAAATGTATATTTGCGAGGGTGAATCAAATGGCTGGTTAAGAACATCTATTTCTGGAAATGACTGAGGGCTTCCCATATTTTTTGAAGAAAAGGGAAAAGTGAAGAAAAAAGCGTTGAGTCTCCATTTCAATGTTGTTTTATTATGTGTATTAACCGCTGTTTAAAGTGCTCTGAATCTAGACTCGTAAAGGGACTTGCAAACGTTTTCATTCGAATTCAAGAGGGAAATGTTCCTTTAAGAGCTTTTCAATCATCAACTTTGGTAGTTTCTATGCAGCACAACCTGTGCTTCTTCCTTCTAGATAATGTTACTTTTCTAGTTTTCACCTTACTAAAGCACCTGTATTCACGTTTGCTTGTCAGATGAACCAAAACGAGTGTATTTATAACGTTTTATGAATCTCCTACTCGCCAGCAGTTGAATATAAACTTGATGGCTAATATTTCCTACGGTTTTACAGCATTGCGATCAATCAACACTATCTGAGGATCATGAGCATTCATTTTTCTACACTGCCCCCTGGTGGTCTATTGCCAAACTGTATTTTTAGATCACCATTTCTGAGACATTTCTGCCTTCCGTTGTCTGTCCTTTGTATGTCGTTCACAGTATTCATGTTCCTGAGTAACCACACGTCTTCCTCAGCTCGTTTAGCGGTAGTGGAGCGATAACTTTCTTCTCCTGCACGTTACGAGTCTCGGTAGAGAAAGCACACGCACTCTAAAATCTTCTCTTAGAGCATTCCAGACATGACAAACACAGCCATTTTTCTACTAGAATCGAACACCTTGATGTCTTAACAATGGCAACCCTTCGTTTTGAGCCAAGCTGAGCTTTCAAATGAAGCTTCTACTGCCAACGTGATCTTTACGATCTCAGTCGTTTGCTCTGCCACTGATGTTTGTACAGATGAGGTGATTGAGCTGTATTGGGTTTGCAGTAAACAAAAAAAAATTTAATAGAAAAAATTTTCTTTTCCCCCCTGTGTAACACGTGCATGTTTGCTTTTTACACACGAGATTTTCACCTCAGTGAAGCAGTGGCTGACATGGATTTTAACCTTCCTCTACTCAACTTTTGTCTCCATGTTGTGCTGTCAGACATTGTACGGTCAAAGGTCCTTAAATGGAAAACTGTACTTTGCTAAAATTGTGTTCTTGACCGTTTGTTGCAAAAGAGTTCATGAGAAAATAAACTGATGAGTTCCAAGTTCCTGTATGTCTTCATGTTTTATTTAAATTGACTGTGACACAATATGAAAAGAAAATGAAATGATATTCTTTACCTGAAATTGTTTTGCATGGTAATGTTCCGGGTCATTTTAACATTTTATTTATGAGTTTAAAAAAATACAGCGAGGTTTTTCTTAAAATTGTGTGAGACTTTGTAGGGTCATGAACCTGCTAGGAAAGTTTCCATTGGCATATTAAAAATCATTTTGACCTGCAAATTTTAAGGCATTTTTAATATATATATATATTTTTATAATATTCACATTGTTTATATACAATTGTTATAATACTTTTAAAAAATTATGTTCTGTTAATTTTTGGTTTGTGTGAAAATGTAGGATTTATGTTGAAACAGTAACGTTATATGTATTCATATTGCTAGCAGATTTTACAATTACAAAGAAATAGCAACACAATGAATTAAACCAAATTTGAAATTCTTGTCAAATATACTCCAAAAAATGTACTAACTTCACATTTACAACTTTACAAAAAATGTAAAAATAAAATAATGAATTAAAATCAAGCTTAAAGCAACTGTATGTAGCGTATCGTTACGTTTTTGCAGCCTCCACCCAGTCGTGAGTTGCTGCCGTAAAGCAATCCGCTCTTTTTCGCATGATTATGTTCACGCTCACCTGATGACGTCATCCCATAACCGACGTTTGAAGAAAGAAACAAGCCATTGTACTTACTGAGACTGACATTTCAAGGTTATAATTTACATACATTCACACAAAATGAAAATGTGTCTCTTGCTGCTTAGCCTGTAGTTGTGAGCTCATTTTTATGCTAGTAAAGTCCTATAGATTAACGAAGATAACTTGAATATCACTCTTATGCAGTGCAGTCTTCGTCTTTCAGGAAAACTGAATAACAGTGAATTCAAATGTTGCTTGAGACTGTCGTTCTGAACTGTCTTCCCCAATCACGAGGAAGTGGTTTGAGTTTGTTTTAAAGCGGGGTTTGGTCAGGCAGTAAGTCGGTTTTTATACAGTGTTTGGCCGCAATTTCCGATTTTAAGGAAACTGCAGTTGTCAAGCCATCATTGGGGCTGATATGATATAATTATGATATTTAGCCTAATGAACTTCAAAGATCTTTAATGATGGAATCCAGTCACATGTTTATTCTTGATTATTCAATGTGTTAATATCACGATTATCCTTTGCGCATCATTTCTTGTCGCTGTCTCCTCTGGCTTGCTTAGTCGGGGACACCTGATTTCTAGTGATTATCGTCGTCTTGACTACAGAGACCGCCTCTGCATTTAATAAATAAATAGTTTAATCTCGTCATTATACATTACCATCAGTCTGTTCTCATACTTGATAATATTCAGTGCTTTGCTACAGCCTGTATTGTTAAAAGCGCTATATAAATAAAAGTGATTAATTGATTATTCATTATGACAGCATGAGGAATCAACATATAGACAGAAGTGAAACAGTTACAATGTGTTTTAGGTGATTAATTAAACATGCGTGCCCACGATCATCATCATCTCTGTGGTAAGTGGTTTTTAAACCACAGATATATTTGGTCCGACTGTTTCTAACAGGTTGCTCAAGATGTGATTCACTTCCTTTTTTTTGTTTTTATCACTTGAATTGTTCAAATTTGTAGTGTGTTCGTGATGATTGACACGAGGGCCACCTGTATTCAGAGACAACATCCGCTTTTCCACTGCTTCAACGCTTTAAAGAGGTCTGCAGTTTTACCTGCCGCTAATCTTGGAAGCAGCCATAAATTGACATCAGTTAGAGATGATCACTAGGTACCATTTAATTTCCTCTTGACTTTATTTTATCAAGAGTTATCACTTTGTCCAGACTGACAGATGTTTATGGAAACATTTATAGAATAAAGTATCAGTCTTTATCTTGAAGTTGTTATTATAATTAAAGATAGAGACTTGCTTTATAAAGCCAAAAAAAGAGAAGAAATAATTTGAATAGGAAATAAAAGACATCGATTTATAATAAAAACATAAATAAATTACGATGTTCCTTCTGGAGTATCTTATA
This sequence comes from Enteromius trimaculatus, assembly GCA_032361065.1. NCBI lineage: Eukaryota > Metazoa > Chordata > Actinopteri > Cypriniformes > Cyprinidae > Enteromius > Enteromius trimaculatus. Next base: position 1,234,197 of record JAUMHP010000044.1, on the reverse strand, counting down.
ACCCTTCACCTACCCCTGAAAATATTCCCCCTAAGAAATGAGACAGCACTAATATCTACATTATCTTACGTCGTCTAGCTCTTAATGCACATACCTGTTGGCTACCGCTCTAGCTGGTTTATTATGATAATACTTATACCCCTTTGTCTGAAGTTTGGTCCCAAATCTTTGTTTGAAGGGCTATTTTACTTTTTCCCCTTCTCACTATGCCTCCAGCCAAAAGAGAATACTCCTAACCCTTCACGTGAACGCTTATAACGGAGGGGTAGGGGTTAGGGGTGAAATGTAGTCGGGCCTAAAAGTGTGACCCCAGAAGTGGACACAGCTTTCACAAATAAACGTGGAACACAAACAACACATTAAAGAGCAAGTACGTTTCTCACCATATATTTTAATTAATTAGCCGTTTTCCCTGCAAACATGTTCTGAAAACACATTAAAATAGTTCAGGTTTTCTGACCATCATAATTGTTCACTCATACGGTATATGGTTAAATACTGTATAATGATTCATCTTGAGAACCAAAAACATGATTGGACTCACCACCCAAAATGTAGGTGACTTGTTTTTTAGATTTTTAGCTGAAGTTTTGGTCCTTGGTGATTCATAAAATGCAAGTCAATGGGTACCGTCACTTTGAGAGTCAAAAAAGCATCTCGGGCAGCACAATTTTTATGGCATCTGATGAATATTAAGGTCTTATGAAGTGAAACATTTGGTCTCCACGAGAAATGTAACATTATTTACAACTTTATTACCTGTAATGCCTCTGACAGTCTGGAGTAATGTCTGGTTCATGAACGGTTCTTTTTGGTGAACTAGTTTAAGTCTCTGAAACAGTTTGTGACTCGAACAGCACAGATCTACTCAATCAAACTCATTTTCAGATGATAGTCAAGAACCAAAATAGTGGCGTTTCTAATTCTGTGGTGAATAAAGTGTCCTGTGAAGAAAGGTTTATAGGTTTGTAATTGTAATTTTTGGATGAATGATCCCTTTAGTCACTCTAAAAAGCTCTGTGGAGCTCAAAGATTTGCTTTTCAGCATCATCTGCACCAGTGTTGCACCAACTCAAAAATCAATTAATTACACAAACTAATTACATGATCAGTGTTGCATTTAAATTACTTTACTAATTATTCTGTCTGAAAAGTAATTTTGTTACTCGATATTCAAATCGCTATATAAATAAATGCTATATAAAATCATGAGGTAAATTCCAGTGTATTCCTCATACTGTAGCAGTTCTTCTTTTAAAACAATGAAGTTTAGATTGTCCCTAGGCAAGGCACAGATGACTGCATATAATTAGCTCAGATACAGGAAAACAGTAGGCCTACCTCCCTTTAGTTTCATACGGATTAGATAATCAGATCATTTTACATTCATACATTTAAAAGCAGACACTTCAAGCTTTATATAGATATATTTCTCATGTCTATAAACATATTTCTAGATTCAGTTAATTTCTTATATTTCTCTGTGCACAGAAGGTGAAATACTCTACATTCAATTTTATCTTTAGAAAAAAATTTTATTTAAAATTATTTAAAAATAAAATAAAATAAAATTCTTTATAAGAATCTGTAAATAAATTACCTAAAAACTTTTTCAGTTAATAAGAAATTTAATCACAGTAACACGTTACTAAGTAATACGTTACTCCCAACACTGGTCTGCGCTGACCAGCGGCTCCTTCTTTCTGTGGAGATGGCTCGTGTTTTCGTAAATCATGTCTTCTGGTGCTGGTGAAGACGATTCTGTGATCATGTCTTGTGTTTTGGTCTCTGTGGCTTCTGCTGGATAGTGTCGGACCATAGCATATTCGCTGGTCAGCGAGGCGATGCCCCTGATCTCTCCTGACGGCGGATCAGTGTGTGTGAAGTTGATGGTGGAATATTGAAGAGATTCTGGTGCACTCTTTGTGGTGGGTGACATCATGCCATTATTGGTGTGAACAAACTGAATGTCGTTATCTGGAGGAACAGCCTGATGGAGGAGAAACAACAAAATGAGTGAAGAAGATCTGCTGAGCACTGTCTGTAGTGTCTTTGAGAATGAATTACTCACTGTTTGAGTCAGAAAGAGTCCAGATGTGTCATCTTCTAAACATTTTTGTCTCCTCCTTCTAAAAATCATACAAAATTAATGCTTATTCAAAACCACAAATGAATCACAACTCTTCTTTGTGAAGAGGCTAGAACCAGGTAAAATCTCATCAGAACAATGTGTGATGATCATAACTAAGCTTTTTCTAACGCTATTTGAGCAAAAGAAACAACATTTATTATACAGATGTTGTTGGATTTCATTGGAGATTTCAAATATGAAATTTTATTGTAAGCTTAGTGAATAGTTTGGAAGAATTTGTTGTTTTCCAATACAAAGAGATAGGAACTGCATTTAGACGCCCGAGAGGTGTTTCAAAGATGTCCGCTGAGTGACATGACTTGTCTTAAAGAGGCTTGTACCCACCGTTCGCAGTAGAGCGTCACAATGCACAGAATCATCAGTGACGCGCTGACAGCAGCTCCCAGCAGGACTGATGGAAAATGGAAACCTGGAGAGTTTTATTGTCCAGAGGTTGGTCTTTTGTAGTTTAGGAGATCTCAGATGTGAAACTGACATCATTACATAATGCACGTTTTAAAAGTGCTGAACACAGTCATGTAAATGTACTATAAGTGGTATTAATATATTATCTGCAAGTACTTGTTTAATACAATTAATCACACTTTATTTTCACATGGGTAAAGA
>JAUMHP010000044.1:1185909-1202863 GCA_032361065.1 Enteromius trimaculatus | reverse complement strand
CATTAATCTGAGTGCACAATGTTTCCTGATTATTTCCCAAGGGTAAAGTGTGAAAAGAAACAGTCTTAATACTAAGCTACTAATACTAATACTAATACTTGTGGTACTCCATACTGCTTTTGTGGTCAATGCTATGAATTGATTACCGTCAGATAAGTATTGTTTGAACCATGCCAATGCACATCCACTAATGCCAACCTAATTTTCTTGACTCTTCAAAATGTTGTGGTCGATAGAGTTGAAGGCAGCACTAATAGAAAAATACAACAAATGATCGGATAATAGGAGCAGATCATTGTAACTCTAATGAGAGCAGTTTCTGTACCATGATACAGTCTAAAACCTGACTGAGTCCATTTTTTCTAAGAAGGAACATAGTTGTGAGGACGCTACCTTATATAGTATCTTTGACAAAAAAAAAAGGAGATTCAAGTTCAGTCAATAACACTAATTCTCTATAATTATTTTTTTTTTGTTTCAAGTGCATGGCCTGTAAAACCCCATCTTTATAACCTTTTACCACCCCTTTGTCATGTCAGTTATCTGAAGGTCTTTGGCTGAAAGTGAAGCGGCCTCTGCCTCCTAGTGGAGCAAACAGAAAACTGCACTTCCACATACGACAAGTGACACTAGTGTTTGATAACACTCAGCACCAGAGGGCACCAAAGTGTTATTTTATGTGCCGTAGAGACGATTTTTAACAAGACCATATAAATGCGTTTTTATTATTGTGATGGGATTGTTCATAGAAGATTAATAAAACATATTTAACCCTATCTATTCCTCAAACCACTTTCTATACGTTTAGAATATACAATGGTATTATTTACTTTGAACAACACCCAATATAAATTAAAATGCACAATAATTTATGTAAGTGTGGTTTTTATGTCAAGTTAGTAATATGTATCCCTTTGTGCTCTAAACGTACCGATGCTTTTGTTGCTAAGACCACCATTATTTTCCCTAAATAAAAAAAATCGTATTTATTAAAAATGATACATACACGTTTAAAGATTTTATTGAAAGTCGAATAAGCGCGTCGGTGAATCAAACCCTCCGTGTGAAACCGAAGACACAGAAATGGTTCCTAGGGCGCAAACGCGTTCTGTGTTTGTAAGTTAATAATTTACTCAAACAGTATACATAGTTGCTTGTTTAAGCAACGAGATGAATAAACTAGTGACAGAAAAATATATTGTATGACTCGACGTACCAAATACCAAATGTAAAAACATATACCGTTATACAGAAAAAACTACGCGCAAACCAGAAGTCAATCGCGAAAGTCATATTTTGTCACAAAAGCGGAAATAGAAAACATCAAGTGCAACCACAAAGTTTATGCAATGACTGTCTGACAGCGTTATACCCCAAAACACCCTCTTCCGACCCCACCTACTCTCAGCAAGTTCAGACTGGCAGAGAAACTTCACGCAGTTCGCGCTTTCTCACACTGTGATTTATTTAAGGTGTAATTTTGCGTTTCTGTCGCGCATCTCTGCTGCATAGCCTTGGATTTAAGTCTGTTACATGCAGCATTGATTACTGAAGAGTTTGTGAGGGTTTAAACTAGTCGCAGAGATGAGTGAAGCAGAAGACAATGACATTCTTGAGCTGGACTCAGAAGCAGAAGACGGAGACGTAGAGATGAATTTAATGACAGATGCTGGTGAGTTTCAGCATCTTTACTTGTTTTTCTCCTGTCTTTATAGCTTGTTCTTTTAGAAGATTCCGGCCTTTTACTTTCTTTTTCTCTCCAGCGGGTCTGTTGAGCTCATCAGAAGTCATGTTTTAGAGATAATAAAATACATAACGTGTCAAATATAATTCAACATAATCAGTAAATACTGACTTAAATTGCTTGAATACATATGTAAGACGCAAAACAAAAAAACACGACCTAACAAGTTGTATATCTCACTACTGTCCTCTTAATGGCCATCTAAACTCTCTCCTAGTATTTCACATTATAATTAATTGCATTCAGGTGTTTATTGTGTGTGTTTTGCTATGTCTGCTTTAATACTTATACTGTAAGAACGTTTTGCTGACGTTCTTTTTTAATGTTTCCTAAACATTTTCTTGGTTATGTGAACGTTGAGAGAACATTCCAATGTATCATTTTGCAAACATGGGAATGTTACTTTTGAATGTTCTTAGAATGTTTTAAAACAAGTAACCGTAAAAAAGCAAAACAAAACAAAAAAAATTTAAAATATGAAAGACAAGGTATTAATGTTATTGATAGAACGTTTGTTCATAACTTTGAGGGAACATTGCAGAAATATTCTAAGCACGTTCTTTTAGCAGAATCATGATGTCACCATGTATTTGTTCCACTTGCAGTAACATGCAGTAAAAGTGACACAAATTTTTGAATTCATAAAATGTTTAGTAATAACAGTTGTTATTAATATATAGCCTAATTTATGGTTAAGCTAACGCTATACACAAGTACACAGGTGTCTGAAACAGAAAGGTCTGATGTACACTGAGGATTTACGTTAGTGGGTGTTTTATGGATGGTTTTATTTCACATGCTGGAATCAGAGTTTGTTGTGGAGGCGTCAGATGTTCCTGGACAGATGAGTTTTCCCTGCACAGGCTGTTTTCGGGCCGTTGCTATAGACTTTTTCCGTTCAGCCAAGCAACATCTGACTTGAGTTAATTTTTTCCCATTATGCTTCGGCCTCTGGATGGTTTGTTTTGGTTGGGATTTCCCTTATGAGTAAACATCAAATCAGAGAATTCCTAAGTGTTCACATGCTGTGTGTGAATTAGTTTGATTAGTTTGAGGGTAATTCTGTTTGATGCTTTGTGTCATCAACATTGAATGTCCTCACCCTCGCCCTCAGGCCTAATCCAGCACGTAGATAAGATTGTTTGTTCATGGGAACAGGTTTGGAGAAAGGCTGCATGTTTTGGGGGTGTTTTTCATCAGTTTTGACTGTCATTCTGACGGCACCCATTCACTGTAGAGGATCCGTGACTCACATGTATTGGCTTTTGAATGCTACCTTTATTTAATTTTTTTATTTTGTTTTTGTTTTTTCAGTTTATTCTGAAGAGTTGCCAACATACAAATCTATGCCAAAAGGTCAAGCGGTGCCAAAAGTGGAAAGGGTTTGTTTCTTTTCAGTTCACCTTGAAAAACACAGGAAAATGTTATTAGGCAAAACAAACACACCCACACACTCATTGTAAGTCCATAACAAGTTTCATTGTTTATAAGTGGAACATATATCTGAAGTAATTCAGTTTATTAAAGTGCCCCTATTATGCCGTTTTAAAGGTTGCTAATATTGCTTTATGAGTCTCTTAAAACAGGTTTAAAACTTTATCGTGCACTGTCGGCGTCACAACTTTGCAGATAGATTATGTTTACGTACAGCTACCTGACACACTGCATGAAAGATCATATTTGAAAAGGCATGATAGGGGCAATTCAAGATTTTTTTCAGTTCTTTGCATCACTAAATGGAGATGAGTTTGTGCTTTCTGTAACATCAGTTTTCTGTTCACAGGCTGAATTCAATAGGAACCCTGATTCCTTATTTTTTAACGATGGAAAAAGAAGGATTGACTTTGTTTTGGTGTATGAGGATGAGTCTAAAACTACATCTGAGAAAAAAGGCTCAGTTATGAGGAGAAGAGTAAGTCAAAGTCTCTTTCCCACATGCATTTACTTCAGCTGTTGACTAACAGAAACTTCCAGCCCTTTACTAGTAATCTGAACATTAATCATAAAGCATGTTGGTAATCATACCAAATCAAATGATTTTTTTTCCCCAGCATCAAATAAATTAACAGCTACTATCATGGTTTTTATTAATTTATTTTTTGCTGTTAAAAAAAGAAAAGAAAAGAAAAGAAAAGAAAAGGAATTTTCATAATGCATGTAACGTAATTTATAATTATTGATTTTATGCTGACCTAACTAGATGAAAATCTTGAAATTTGTTAAAGACATTGAGTGACATCTTTTTCTTTTGAATTTAAAAAGTTTAAATATTTGTGAGAGATTCTTAAATGTGATATTGGCACACATTACGCTCAACCAATAAACCACATGTAACAGTTTCATTAAAGGCACAGTTAACCTAAAAATGAGAATTTGCTGTTAATTTTCACTCTCAACTTTCCAAAATGTAATTCTTTAGCAGAACAGCAAAGAATATTTTCAGCTGAAACTGTGGTCTTTGGTGATTTCCAGTCAATGTGTACAGAAGCACATACAAATGAATCTGTGTGACTCCTAACAATATAACAATAAGTCTTATAAAAAATGTTTTAAACAATGTTTTTCATACCTCAAAATCAAAGATTCATGGACATTGCCTCTTTTTCCTCAATGATTCTCTAGCTTAGACGCAGAGAGTTTTTCGAAGGAAGCCTGATGAATTCGGGTGTGGAGCTGGAAGCGACACAATCTGTAAGTCATTTAATCACACAGCATGTAAATAAGAATTCCTATAGAGATGTTTCTGCATCGTGCCTGTTTATATCAGTTTTACCCGTATGTATGGACTTCTCAGGAAGGATACTGCGAGTCCTGTCTGAACCTGCTGCTATGATCGGCAGGAATGTTATTGTTTTGGATGCGCGCCTGTCTTCCTGTAGTGCTGATGGGACAGTTTCCTCCCTGTGTTTTGTAGGTAATGGATGAGAAGCTCATCTTTGTGAAATTGCACATGCCTTTTGAGGTTTTGTGCACTTACGCTGAAGTGCTGCACATCAAACTGCCCATCAAGCCCAACGATCTGGCTCCACAATCACATGCATACAACTGTTTCACACGCCACTTCTACCCCAGCGAGGACGTCATCGCCAAGGAGCCAGACTACTTCACGGCTCCTTTCAGGAAGGACCAGCTGAACTGTTTTTGTGTGAAGGACAGAGAGCAGTTCTTCACGCCGGCCACGAGGAGCAGAATGGTGCGTCGAACGTCTCAGAGTCATTGTGTGTTTCACTGTTGCCTTTGTTTTACTGATACGCCGTGGGTTGCAGGCTTACTACATCCTCAGCCGAACGCCGTATGACGTCAAAGGAAGCCTAAAGAAGTTTGGCATCAATAAGCTGTTGGATGGAGGTGTATACAAGGCTGCTTATCCATTACATGATGTAAGTACCATCCATGTGCTGGTTAAACTAAACGAATATTTGAAATGATGAAACTGGGGAAAAAATAACATTAATACGCTAAATGTCAAAAGCAGAAATTAAATTATTATTATAAATATATACATGCATGTGTTTGTATTTATATATACATAATAAATATACACAATGTACACACATCTATGATGTAAAATAAATATTTTGGATGGCATTAATAATGATTAATCACTTGACAGCATTAGTTTAAAGTAACTAAAACCATTAAATAAATAAATAAAAACCTTGTTTGTACTTGAAATAAAATAAGCATTAACTGATGGATGCCGTCTGAACACCAGATTGAAGCCAAATTCAGCATTCTCGTTTCATTTTGTTAACATATTAAATATAATGGAATAAAATGTGTACATCAGATGAATGCTGTAAGAACAAGGCCCATTGTGCAGTTTTGAGTGTAGTATATGTAGCTGAAGTGATAAATGGGTATTGATGATCACTGTTTTTGTGATGTCTGTAACAGAGCAGATTTAACGTGAAATCTAAAGAGCCCGGTTGTCCTAATGAGCGGTTTCTGCTGTATAATGAGTGGGCTCATCCCAAGAGCTTCTATAAGATGCAGCCGCTGGATCTGATCAGGTGTGTTCTTCTGTTGATGCGTTCATGCCGTTTCTGCTTTTTCTTCTGATCCCCGAAGGATGAGCTTGTTAATATGCTCCTCTGCTTTCAGGAAGTATTTTGGTGAAAAGGTCGGCATTTATTTCGCCTGGTTGGGTTTCTACACAGTCATGTTGACTCTCGCTGCTGTAGTTGGACTAGGTTGTTTTATATACGGATACCAGACTAGAGAGAGCAGCACATGGAGGTAAAGCAGACTTCTGTTTTCCAATTAAATAAATGACATACAGTTTGATTTAAATGAAGAAATAATACAATGTGATCAGTGTGATTAAGACTTAAAGTGTAATATTAATATAAAATATACAAATTTAGGTATATATATATATATGTTTGCTTTTTATATAATTTTGTTGCAAGATATAAACAAAAGTTTGGCCAAAATTAGATATTATTATTAGATATTAATTTAAAAATGACCTAAATTGTAAAACTAAATAATGCCTAAATAATTAAAGACAAGATTACAATAAATATTATATTACAGTGTATTAAAATATATATATAAATACAGACTGCTGCTAACAGTACAGTACAATTGTCAGTAAAAAAAAAAAAATTGGGTCATAACAATTTTTTATTGTTATTATTGCCGTTTGTATAAATAAAAAAAGATTCTTCTTGAAATTGTCCAGTCTTACTTGTGAGCACTTATGTTCTTTTGATTTTGACTGATTATGACACTTTTTTGGCAGCAAAGAGGTATGTGACCCTGAGATTGGTGGAGAAATCGTTATGTGTCCCCAGTGTGATCAAAGCTGTCCATACTGGAGGCTAAACACCACCTGTGAGTCGTCTAAAGTGAGTCAAACACACACAAACCCACAGCCCGCCCTCTGGAGGATTGTGGGATTTGGTGTCTGATCTAAGGTTTAATTTAAGCACTGAAGCTGAGAATGTGTTTTCCTCCACAGAAGCTATGTGTATTCGATAACTATGGGACATTGGTGTTTGCAATCTTCATGTCTGTTTGGGGTGAGTTATGTCATACGCTGGTCACATGATCCCTTCTGCTAGTGTTTCCAAATCTTTGTCTGCTGGCAGAAAGCCTGCTTCACATTGCAGCTTATTCTGGCCAAGAACCAGCTTGCAACATGATTAGTCATGTTTGTTAAAAGGTTCCGTTATATTGCATAAGTATGTTTGGAGTTTTAACCAAGCTTTTGCTGTATTTGTATGCAGAATGTTTCATTGGTAACACTATTTAGTAAGGCATAATTTATTGAGGTTAGTAACACTTTCAAACAGAGCATTCTGATGGGGAGTAATAAACAGGACAGAAAATAGCCTATTAATTCTAAATTATGATTTTTTTTGATGTAACAATCTAGATAACCTTATAAGTGGACCTCAAAGAACAGTACAGATTATGTTCATGACCCCTTTAATGCAATAATTTACAATTTACTAATGGGACCTCCCTGTTATTACGGTAATTTTGTAATGCAGTATCATTGTGAATCTTGTCATTTTGTATGCCGCTTGTGCCGTCTTGAACAGTGACTCTGTTTCTGGAGTTCTGGAAGCGCTATCAGGCCGAGCTGGAGCACGACTGGGACACGGTAGAGTTTCTCCAGCAGGAGGAACAGCCTCGACCCGAATACGAGGCCAAATGCACCTATGAGAGACTGAACCCTGTTACACAGGTATGAGTGTCATTGCATGCAGTGCTTGTGTTCAGAAGAATTCATTGTTTTTAGTTTGTTGACATTAATAAAGAGCTTTTGTGTGTGTTTTTGTACAGAAAATAGAGAAGGTGCCGCACACGGCCTGCGGGAAGTGCATGAGAGTGTCGTGTGGCATCAGCACTGTGTTATTCTGGGTAATATTGAGCTTTTTTTCTTTCATAGATGTAATCAAATATTTAAAAAGGCATGTAAAAATCAACACAATAATAATAGAGTACAGTGCTGTATGATTCCTGTTTAATAATCACATAATTTATCATCCATCATTTTTCATTCATAAGATTTAATGTTAGAATTCAACCTTTGTTTAGAACCACTGCTGTCGAGTCCCAGTGAATGTAAGGGTTTTTATTTAATTGATATAAACATTAGATGTTTCATTTCTTCAGTTAATTACCAGATGAAGAAAAAAAACACAAAAATAATAAAACAGAGACTTAAGGGCAGTTTCCCCAGATATAGATTAGATGAAGTCAGGACTAGGCCTTTGTTAAATTAGAAACATTTTTATGTAGTTTTTACAAACATGGCTTGCAAATAAGCATTACTTGTGAGCATTTTAAGACCAAACAATGGCACTAATGTTTTTTAAATATCAGTCAGTCAAAGCTTTCTTCAGTTTAGACAGCTCTGACATTTATTTTAATCTAGCACTGGTCTTAAACCCTGTTCAGCAAACCACCCCTAAAATTATTCAAATTGAATAAAAAAAAAATAAATAAAAAAAAAACACAGAATTTAGGGCCCTAATTTATTAATCTAATCTATAAAGATCTAATGAAAATGTTGTCTTATCGTTGTCTGATGGTTTTGTTGCAGGTTCTGTTGATCATAGCATCGATGGTCGGTGTGATCGTGTATCGTCTGGCCATGTTCATCACTTTCTCTACAAAGCTGCGCTCAGATCTGAAGTATACTAAGGAGCTGGAGCCATTCAAAGAGTACGTCACCCCTCAGATGGCCACATCCATCACGGCCTCTATCATCAGCTTCATCATCATCATGATTCTCAACATCCTCTACGAGAAAGTGGCCATCTGGATCACAGACTTTGGTAAGTGACCCCTTTCACTCATACTAGTGATGATTTACACCAATAATTCCCATCAGTCTGTCAATCTGTCAGCTGAATCCCTCTGAAGCCTGTGTTATACTTTCAATATGTTGACATCAGTGTTATCCGTTGTTTTTTTAAATTATGAGTTTAAGTTTAAATCTTCCCGTTTTTTATTAGTTCAAGTTATTTGACAAGGCGACATTTCTCATTTTTATTTAAATTTTTTTGTCAAAATATTTGAATTTTAAATAATTTATTCAGTGCAATTTTCATTTGTATTATTTATATGCCATTATAATTTTTATTTGGTTTTACATTAGTTTTTATTTTAATATGTTTAGTTTAATAGGTTTTTTTTTGTTGTTGTAATTTTATTTTATTTTTTTATATTATTATTTTATTATTTAGATTGTTATTTAGTATTTATTGCAAAGGCAACATTTCATTTCAGCTTTAGTTAAATTTTTGATAAAAAACAAATAATAACCATGATTTCATGTTCACTAACTGTCTAATGGCAGTTAAATGTCTCATGGCATGCAGTTAAACAAAGATGTCATTATTTAAAAACTATTTATAATTTTTTTGCTACTTGTAATTTTATTATTTAATTCATTATAAACTCTTTAAGAAACCTGGACTTGCAGAAAAACATGAGGCTTATCATGAATGCTCATTCTGTGATCTGCAGAGCTGCCGCGGACCAAAACGGAGTATGAGAACAGCCTGACGCTGAAGATGTTCCTCTTTCAGTTTGTGAACTATTACTCGTCCTGCTTCTACATCGCTTTCTTCAAAGGGAAGGTGGTGGGATATCCGGGACAGCCCGTCTACTGGTTTGGTGCGTTCCGTAATGAAGAGGTGAGACTTTTCTGAGATTTGCATGGATTGATATACACCTGTATTCCTTGTAATGTGTGCAATGTTGTGTTCAGTGTGATCCTGGCGGCTGTCTGACTGAACTGACCACACAGCTGTCCATCATCATGACAGGAAAGGCCGTCTGGAACAACATACAGGAAGTCCTACAGCTGTGAGTTTCACAGAGAAACCTGTGCCTAAACAAGCCTACTATCTATCTATATATCTATATAATTCAATCTATTGCTCTATCGTTAGTCATTTTTGTGTTTCCATTTAAACTTATTCCAGTTTCTAACTGACTTTGTTTTTAAATGTTCTGTTTTTGTCATTTGTATTAGTTTACTGATTAAGGTTATTGTAGTTTACTTGAAGAATTAATGGGTAACACTTGAATAGGTAACTTGGTAGGTAATTTTCCCTCAATTAATTAGTCATTATTACTTAATTAGTGCTTAATTAGCGTAAACAAATGGGTAAAATTCTAGTAATATGCATGCTAATAGGTTTAGCCGTAAAATAAAGTATTACCAATAAATATTAACTGAATTAACTGAAACAAATAATGAACCAAATTAAATAAAAAAAAGGAATATTAATAAAATCTATAATAATATCTCAGTGATACTAAAATGATATTGCCACTGATTAGTAACAGACTTGAAGTGAATAATAACCCGTGGTGTTTCTAGGTGGGTGAAGAATCTGATGTTTCGGCATTGCACCAAGGTGGGTTCAGAGAAAGTAATTCCTCGCTGGGAACAAGACTATCAGCTCCAGCCGATAGGAAAGCTTGGCTTGTTTTATGAATATCTGGAGATGGGTGAGACTTTACACGCAAACCAACCATGAACTGTTACTGTTTACTAACCAAGTTGTCTTGAAGGAATAGCTCACCAAAAAACTTATATTTGCTGTTAATTTTAATCAACAACCAAGATATAGGTAGATTTTTTCTTCAGTAGAAGAGTCATTTTTAGCTGAAATTCCAAGTCAAACGGCACTTTAACAGTGGAAACAAGCATATCAGTCAACAAAAAATTAATACCCGCGGCTCCTAATGATACATTGAGGTCTCATGATGCGAAACAATCGGTTTGGACAAGAAACTGTGCGCTATTTTCAACATTATTACTACCTGTAATTGAGAGAATCGAGCAAACAGGGAAATCTGATTCTTTTTTTGTGAACTGGTTCTTTTGGACAGCTCATTTCAGTGAACTAGTTCAATTAACTGATTCACCAGCTTCTTTACATAATCGTGCAATGATGTCGCATATGCAAATATATTACTAAAGCATAATAATTGTGTGAAACATGGAAGCATATAAAGGTAACAAACTAGTCTTCATCAGCTCACCTTTTTACATAAACCGTAAGAACCATAAAAAATTGGAGGAACTGAATTATTTGTTCATCAGAGAATATCAGATACACCGCTATTTTGTCTCATTTCGAGTTGGAGTGACCGGATTGCTGTGGAGTACAAGTAATAATGCTCTAAATAACGTTTTTTGTTTTGTTTTTAGGTTTTTTTGCACAAACATATTGTTTCTTTCCAAGAAGTAAAGTAAAAATATTACCAGGAGTCCCAGGTATTCATTTTGTTGCCTGTATGTGCTTTTTGATTTTTTTTTTTGTGCTGGTAGCCATTGACTTGGCTATTATGACTCTCCATACACAATGATTTTAGCAGAAAGTCACCTTGACATGAGGGAGAGTAAATGAACAACACGTTTATTTTTCGGTGAACTACTCTTTGATATTTTGGTTTGTTTGTTTGCAGTGATCCAGTTTGGTTTTGTGACTCTGTTTGTGGCGTCCTTCCCTTTGGCTCCTCTCTTGGCTCTGATTAACAACCTGTGTGAAATCCGTGTGGACGCCTGGAAGATCACGACTCAGTCTCGGCGGGTCGTTCCAGAGAAGGCCCAGGACATCGGCGCCTGGCAGCCCATCCTGCATGGGGTGGCGATTCTAGCAGTGGCCACAAATGTGGGTTTAGAAGAAGTCGTTTTTACATCTTCACTGTGACTGAGGTCACGTTCACTCACTGTGGGTGTTTCCCCTCTAGGCTGCTATCATTGCTTTCACCTCTGACATGATCCCTCGGCTGGTTTACTACTGGGCGTTTTCTGTCAGCCCTTATTCAGATGGCTCTAACCACACGATGACAGGCTTCATCAACAGCTCGCTGTCCGTCTTCAACATTGACCACTTCAATGAAAAGACCAGACCTTCTGTAGACACACCGTACTGGTTCAACAACATCACCACATGCCGGTGAGCTGCTAAAACACAAGCAGCTGTAACTGCACTAAATATTTTCAGTTATAAGCTCGCCACTTTTACAAGCTTTCGGCTGCAAGTTTATTTGGGAATGACGGTTTAATACACAGCATGCACATGTATAAGAATTATAACTGACGTCCATAGATTTGCATAGAAAGAGCAAAAGCTTGTCTAATAATATGGCAGGTGACAAGAGATATTCAAGATAGATTGATCTGTGGTTTTAGAGGTGGAGTTCAGTCAAAGGTATTATTAAAACCAGAACAGGTTTGACAACCTGATTTCACAGTAAAAAAACAACAAAGGCCTTTTTAGTTCTGTGGAAAAGCATCGACTGGTATGATTACTAAATAATGCGTGCAGCTTTAGTGAGACACAGTGTTGTTTTAATGGAATATTAGTAAATATTAAGTTAATTTTATTATGTATGTTGTGCCTTATTAATTTATTAGTTTTTTAATGCCTATATGCTTTTTATTACTTTTTATTTTAGTTTTAGTTATTTTGAGTTCTAAAATGATAAATGTATAATTTTTTAATAGTTTATTTAATATTTAGGGATTTCACTTTTTGAAGTGTAATTATTTAAAGAATATAATGAATGTAGTTTAAGTTTATTCTTTAAACATTTATTATATTTTTTGTACTACTAAAATTATTATTAGTTAGAATTCTTTAAATTATGTATAATATTTGGTCAATACTTAACAATAAGGTTATATTTGCTAACGTTTGCTAATTGTATTAGTTAACATGAACTAACAATGAAAAACTTCTTTTATTAAAGAATTTATTAATCTTAGTTTTAACATTTACTAATATATGATTGAAATAAAAAAACTTTCATATTCTAGATTTTTATGCATTAATTGATGCTAACAAAAGATGCTTCATAGTAAGGTGTTACCTATATATATATATATATACATATATATATACAGCATTGTTATATAAAGTTCAGTTGTTGTTGTTTTTTAAACTATGACTTGTGTATGAATCAACTGTTCTTATGTTTTCAGGTATCGTGATTTCAGGAATCCTCCTGGTCATCCTAATCAATATGAGTACAGCGC
Organism: Enteromius trimaculatus; assembly: GCA_032361065.1. Classification (NCBI taxonomy): domain Eukaryota; kingdom Metazoa; phylum Chordata; class Actinopteri; order Cypriniformes; family Cyprinidae; genus Enteromius; species Enteromius trimaculatus. The sequence continues at coordinate 1,190,099 of JAUMHP010000044.1, read as the reverse complement.
ATATTATTGGCATGTTATTGCTGCCAAACTGGCTTTTATGATTGTGGTTGAGGTAAGTGACTAGATGTGATATACAGCTAATGCTTACTTAATAAACAGGTTGTTCTGTTGTTGTAAATATGCGGTTTTCTTTTCCTCGCAGCACATTGTTTATTTCACCAAGTTTATGTTGTCCTACATGATCCCGGATGTGCCGGAAGCTCTGAAGGAGCAGATCAAACGGGAGCGTTACCTGACACAGGTCATCCTGCATGAAACTAACATCAATCACTTCAAGGAGCTCATGAAGCCCGTCAGTGACAATCTGCTAGACGAGATGGAAGAACCAGAGTTGGATCTGAAACTGTGAAGCTTTAAAATGCCAAACTCATGTCAAACCTGAAACGGCATTCGTTTCTGTCCTTTACCCTAATGCCTGAAGCGCACCCCATCTCAGACTCCAATTCAATCTTAAACATTAAACAAACATGACAAGAATGTTTGCATAGTCATTTTCATTTTAGCAGACACTTCTGATGCTGAGTGCTGTATAATATGCTCATGGTATCTGAATGAAGTGACTCGGTTGCTACTGATATAACATGAGCAAGTTTTATATTTTTTATTTTTCTAAAAAATTCCTCTTTATGGGTTATAAGCGTCAGTTTGTTGTATACGGTTACTAAAAACCAACAGCCTTGGCTCTGACAATCCCTTCAAGCCATATTGTTACATATTATATAGTATCGAAACCAGATATGTGTTCTTAAACCACTTTGTATTGAACTAATGATCATAATCTGGTAAAACAATGAAAGATATTTTTATTTTAAGTATTATGCTGACAAATCAGGTTTTTTGTGGAGTTTATATAAAATAAACGAGCACTTAATTTGTTTTTTAAATAACCTATACTAACAAAAAATGTAATGTAACCATGTTTTTTGGACAATCGTGTGCCATGGTATTTGTGTAATAATTGTGTTTATAATTGAAGTTTATTGTGGTAATACGGTATTACTTTGGAAAGCATCATTGTGCCATGGTACTGTCACACATGTGAGCAAAAATGTTTTTTATTAATATTGTTTTACGTCAGCTAACATTTCAGTCATGCTCTGTAGGTTAGTGAATATTAACAGTTTTTTGTTTGCTTGTTTTTGTTACCGATTTGTAAAATACAATGTTTACATATACATATATACGTATATTTTGCACATATTGACTACAACATTTTTATAGAAAAAATAAATGGTTGAGGATGTACAGTACAGTTTACATAATTTCAGCAAACATCTCTCTTACTTGCAACTTACCACAGTAAACGTAAAACATGCAGTTATGCATTTTTCATTTCCTGTTTTAAAGTTTTAGTAATAGGATTTGGGATTTTATAATTATATAATAGTTTATATAATTATATTGTGTAGTTGTAGTTATTTTATTACATCAGGTTAAACTATATAAAAAATTAATATAGCTGCAAGCAGCAATTAACGGGGTTCGAGCATTGTAAGGGTTTTGATGTTTTTATGGTTGTTGAGGGCAACCTGGATGTATGGCAGAAAGTCAAGCAAAGTGAACATGGACAATAGTTTCACAGACACACAGACACAGAAATGAAATGGTTAAACTATTATATTATTTTAGCTGTTATAGCGCCACCTATGGTCCGATTTTCATGAAACTTTGTATAATTGTTAAGAGTCCTGTCAGACATATTCATAGGAAGTTTTGAGTTTTGGTTTACGTTTCATAGGTTGTGGGGTTTCTGTGGCCACGCCCCATTTGTAAATAAGGTAATTAGAGCTAACCAAAGGACAAAACTCAACATTTTTTTGATAATTATTGATCTAGAGAGTTCAGAGATTATTACTGCAATGGTTTGGTTCGGATTGGACGAAAAACCAAGGACTAGTTCGCAAAAGTAGGTTTTTAACATAAATGTTAATAACTAATGAACGGTTTGATTGACAGCAATGGTTCTTGAGGCAAAGTTGCTCATTAGGAGGATATCTATCAATTGATATGCATATTGTGTGGGTGTGTCAAACACCACGTGATTGCTGAGCCAAAAAACTCGTTAGCGCCAACTAGTGGCCGATTTGTTTCAAAATTCTTACAGCCCTTTAGGGCCATGAGTCAAACATGCCCAGCGAGTTTCGTTCCGATAGACCTCCGTTAATCTTGTCTAATTAGTGCTTAAATTTCATTGGCCGATGGCGGCCATGTTTTTTAAGATTTGCCTATTTCCTTTTAAAGGGTTGTGCCAGTTTGCACCAAGTTACACATATGTGTACCGAGTTTGGTGACGATAGCTCATTCCGTTCTAGAGTTATAGTCCGAATAACATTTGACTAACGTTAGCATTCATGCTAATTAGCCTACTGTTTCGCGACAAAATCAAAATTTCAAAATTGCGGGAAAACGGTGCGTCGTAGAGCAAAAAGTGGGGAAAACGTTTTTGTTGCCGACCGATGCTAGGATCGTAACGAAGTTGAGTTTTTGAGTCTACGACTAATTTTGGACGATCCACGGCCAAAAATGTCTGAAATTTAGTTTTGTGCGCTGTAGCGCCCCCGTTTGGCCGATTGGGCCGGTTCTTTGTGCCTGAGTAGCGAGGAGGACTACTATCATCTGACCAAGTTTTTTAGCTTTCTAGGCCTTACGGTTTGGGCTGCACGATCAGTTTTAGGGAATAATAATAATAATAAAAATCTTAACAATTACAATAGGGTTTCAGCGCTACGCGCTCGAACCCCTAATTACCATTATTTTGTTTAGAAGAACTGCAACTTTCCGCTCTGGCACATTTTATTTCTGTCTCCGCGCACGCGTGACGTCATCAGGACGCGTCGCTGTGACGACTGCATCTCGGGGAATCCTCGTGTGTTGTTTTATCGTCCTAAATCTGTACGAATAAACCATGAGTTCTCAAATAACGTGTGTCGGATGGGTGAAGCGCGGAGTCGCTAAAGAAACGCCGGATAAAGTGAGTCTGTCACGTGATTGTGTTTATAACGTGTGTTTCTGTGGAATCGCACACGTGTTTGGGTTTTAACTCGAATATGATCGTCGTTACAGGTTGAGTTGAGCAAAGAAGAGCTACAACGCATCATATCAGAGGCTAAAGAGGAGTTGGGGTGAGATTTGAATCGCTTAGTACTGTTTTATAGCAGTAGTAGTAAACATGTTAAATGGTAAAGATTGTTGACAATAAAAACAATAATATATCAAGCAGATGAAACCAGCTGTTCTAGTGTGAAGATGTCTGTATGTTAATTTTATTACACTTCTGTCTATCCAGGGATCCCAGTGGTGAGGAGGAGGAGGAGGATGAAGGTCTTGATGTCAGTGAAGAGGCATCAGCTGTTCCATCTGCTAAAGAAGAAATAAAAGAGGAGAAAAGTGATGAGGAAGAGGATGATGAGCTTGCAGAGTACGGACTGGAAAAATATGACGAAGAAGACATAGGTTTGTCATCTCTGCTTGATTGATCTGGCTTCAACATTTTTTTGAACATGAAAATAAATGAGAAAAGTGTATCAGTCTCTTATTGATCTCTCAACCAATGGGATAAGATTAGGGCGGGGCTATCTGTTCACCTGACCAATAGAACGTGACCGCCCATCCCTTTTTTTTAGTTTCGCTGGTTTTGTACTTTTTTATTTTTTTTATTTTTTTTGAATTTTATAAAACGAAACAACAAGCTACAAGGTGAATCATAATAATACAAAGTTGGAGTTAAATCAAAAACGTTTACACACAAAGACTTAAAGGCTTTATTGAGGGAGACAACTACAGAAACATGAAACGGTGACAAATGTGAATTAAAAAGGTTGAAGAATTGTAAATTCATATGTTTGAAGTTAATTGTGTGTATATATGAAAAACTATATATTTGTTTATCGCTGCTCTTCATGTGCTGAACACTTCGACACTCTCTGATTGGTGGAATGTTTATTACAGCATTATGGGTAATGTAGTTTTTCACCAGGGATTCCACTGTTAAGTATGGAAATTTAAAGAATAAGCAGAAATAATGTGAGCTGATGGCTTTAACAAAAGCATGTGTGATCGATTAACAGCCTCTGAGCTCACAGTAGAGCTGTGTTTAACAGTTTTGAAGTTATCAATTCACCATGGGAGAAAATAAATGGCATTTTACTTCCAGATCCTGATTGTTGCTCTCTGTAACGGACAGATGGAGT
>JAUMHP010000044.1:1175666-1185809 GCA_032361065.1 Enteromius trimaculatus | reverse complement strand
AATTCACCATGGGAGAAAATAAATGGCATTTTACTTCCAGATCCTGATTGTTGCTCTCTGTAACGGACAGATGGAGTTTAAGAAACCTCTTTGATATTTGATGATGATCAACATGGTACAAATATTCACTTTTTGCTTCTATTTTCTTTTATGCAGCTACGTCAAATCTTGGAGACAGTCTGGCAGGACTCACAGTGTTTGGCACCAATGAAGAGGATCCGTACATCACCATCAAAGACACAGTGAGACACACTAACACACACATTTTATAGTTTATCTGATGGATCTGTGTCTGTCTGAAGCACGGTGTGTTTTGTAGGACCAGTACGAGAGGGAGGATTTTCAGATTAAATCCACAGATAACCTGATTCTAGCTGGACGAGCCGAGAAAGACTGCTGTAACCTGGAGGTTTACGGTAAGCAGTGTTATTAGGATACTGTATAACCCTTCTCAGGGCTGAAGAGCGCGTCTGATGTTGATTGATTGATTGTGTGTTTTGTCAGTGTTTAACTCCCAGGAAGACTCTATGTATGTGCATCATGACATCCTGCTCCCTGCGTATCCGCTCTGTGTGGAGTGGCTGAACTTTGACCCCAATCCAGAGGAAGGACAAGGTGAACATTTGAATTTCAGTCATCGGATATTTATGTAAATATTTTGTGTCGTAGGAAAATATTCTTAAGCGTTTAAAGAATACAGAAAGAAAGGGGATTAGCTGCTGAAGCATAATCATTTTAATCCAACAATATTGATTTCTGTAATAACCTATATCTTGCATAGCAGGGTAGCTGTTGGCTGACATAAAATCACATGCATAATTGATTAGATTGATATTTATTCTAAAATAGTCTTTACTAAATTAGGAAAAAGATAATTAGCAAATTAATTATAAAATATAATTAGGACTTAATTATAATTTAATTATTTTTTTCTGATTATAATTAGAAAAAAAATATGTAAAATAGGAAGATGTATACTTAGCAACCTTTTGATTCTATAATCCTTTTATAGGATTTTTCACAAATCGTTAAAACAAATAAAAGGGAATTAAACAGCAGTGCACTCAGTAATCTGCCAAGTTTATGTTAAATGGCAAGGTTTGTGAAATCTTTATCATATATAAATACCTAATATCTGATATGAATGCATGTTTGTCAAATACTAACAGTGATGAGAAATATTTTAGCTTTGACTAATCTATTCCTAATAATAGAAAAGAAATTGGTCCCAAAAGTGATGTCAAAATAAAAGTTCTGCTTCTGACTTATAGGCCAGTGCCGAAAACATGTATTTACCTTTTAAAATTTTTATTGTATTTACATTTTTTTAATTAAAGCTTAGATTAAATTTTTAGAAAATGTTGGTTTTATCAAAATTTTCTTTTTTTTTTATTTTTATTCTTTTTCATTTGTTCTTGTAATTTTATGTTATTATTAATCTTAATTAAGATTAATTAAAAAAAGCCGATTTGGTAAAAGGATTTTATTTCAGCGAGATGCAAAGCTGTTGATGTGTTGTGCTGCAGGGAATTACGCCGCGGTCGGGAACATGACGCCGGTGATAGACGTCTGGGATCTGGATGTGGTGGACTGTTTGGAGCCGGCCTTCTCACTCGGCTGCAAGAAGAAGAAGAAAAAAGAGGCGGCAAAGAAGGTGCCTGTTTGTACTCGGATCACTTAAATAGTTCAGTATTTTAACATTAATGTGTTGAATGTGACATTCTAAATGCCGCTCTTTGTAATTATGGTCGTGATGCTCGAGTGGTTTCTTGGTTCAGAAGTGTTATGTGTCTGTGTTTTGAAGGCGGCGGAGCCCGTCGACGGACACACGGATGCTGTGCTGGACCTGTCCTGGAACAGACTGGTCAGGTGAGGCCGCTGAGCAGATGCTTTTCTTCATGCTGTCGTCAGAGTCTGATGAGTGTTTCTGCTGCAGGAATGTTCTAGCAAGCGCGTCTGCAGATGAGTCGGTGATCCTGTGGGATATGGAGAAGGGAAAACCAGCAGCCACCCTCAACAAACACACAGATAAGGTACTGATTGAAAGAGGGCTCTTCTACTCACAGAGGACTGCGATTAATTAATCAAAAATACAGAAAAATTGTAAAATATTTTTACAATTCCGAATAACTGTTTTCTATGTGAATATATAGTCAAATGTCATTTATTTCTTGGATCAGATCTGAATTTTCAGCATCATTGCTTCAGTCTTCACATGATCGTTCTAATATGCTGAATACACTTCATATATTTTTGCAAATTTCCATCGACCTTTATTTTGCAGGTTCAGACGCTGAAGTTCCACCCGTTTGAGGCTCAAACGCTCATCAGCGGATCGTATGACAAGTAGGTCTTGATGTAGAAATGACTTGACCAATTAGAGCGCAGCAGACTGAGCCTGACCAATCAGAGCGCTGTGTGTCACAGGTCTGCAATTCTGTACGACTGCCGCAGTCCAGACGACAGCCATCGGATCTGGCGCTTCAGTGGACAGGTGGAGCGCCTCGTTTGGGATCATTTCTCTCCGTGTCACTTCCTGGTGAGTGGCTGAGCCGTTTGGCGGATTTACTCTGAACTCTGACCTGGAATAACTAGTGATGTGTGTTGCAGGCGAGTACAGAGGACGGCTTCGTTTATTGTCTGGACGCCCGTTCGGATAAACCTGTGTTCACACTCAGAGCTCACGATGGAGAAGTTTCAGGTCAGTCACACATTAACATTCATTTCTTTATATAAAACAAAAATAAAACTGGAAAGAAAAGAAAATTTAAGCTTATTTCAATTAAGTGCCAAGGCAACATTTCTCATTTATTTAGGTTAAATTTCACTTGAAGTAAAGACCATGTAGACAAGTATAGAAATAACAAACATTTCTCAATTTGACTTAAAATGAGAAACATCATAAAAACTATAATTAAACCATTCATAATAGCATTAAAAAAAAAAGTTACATTCAGCTAGTTATCAATGCAACTTGTCTCATTTTTAAAGTTAAACTTAAAATAACTAAAACTGAAATAAAAATTATTCATTAAAAATAATAGACTCTCTCTCTCTCTATATATAAATATAATAAAACACAACAAAATGTATAAAAATTTAAATAAAAATAGGAAATATAAAATCTGTTTCCAAATACTGATTGCAAACTATAATAGTAAATCAATTACAAACAAAACTAACTCATGAAATAGTCTCGGATTAGGGTTATTATAGTTAATACTTCTTCTTTTCTTGAAGTAAAATAAAATGTTTATTTTAATTGTTTGTCAATTATAAAAAATATGTAATAATATATCAGATGGTTCATAGAAGTTAATTGATAAATTAAATCTATTTAATTTAAAGCATCCTAATTTTACAGAATTTTTTCACGAGTGTCTAAAACTTTGAACAGTGCTGGAGTTTTCCAGGTAGGTTTTTTCACAACCACGGGGAAGACTGCTGATGTGACCGTTGTCCAAAGGACGACCATTGACACCTTGTACGCGGAGAGCAAGACACAAAAGATCATTGCTGAAGAGGCTGGCGCTCACAGCGCTCTGTGTCCAGGCACATTAATAGAGAGGCCGGGGGAAGGTGTGAGAGAAAAAAAAAGTGTACAAGCAATAGAGATAATCACACACTGGAGACAACTGAGAAACAAAACCCATTCAAAGATGTGTCGGAGATTCACTTCAGCTGGAGTCAGAGTTCACACAGACGTCTGCAAGACAAGGGTTTCAGCTCCGCATTCCTTGTGTCAAGACACTCTTGAACAACAGACAGCGTCAGAAGCGTCTCACCTGGGATGAAGAGTGCTCCAAACGTATGTTCTGATGAAAGTACATTTTGCATCTCCTTTGGAAATCAGGGTCCCAGAGTCTGGAGGAAGAGGGTGAATTTGGGGTTTTCATTAGTTGTCGGTCATAATCATCAAAATTAAAAGAAATAAACTTCACTTTTTTCACTTCTTGAATGGGATTAGTGAAAGAAATCAACGTTTTGAAGATATTCTAATTATATGAGCAGCACCCAAACTTAAACCTGAAATTAAAATGACATTAATTTTTCTGTATTAATGATAATCATACATATTAATAAAACCTGTAATTATGTATTAATGTCTCTGACGATAATAACCGTTGTGATGTTTTCCCAGGGATGGATCTGAGCAGTCAGGTCCGCGGCTGTCTGGTTACGTCTTCAGAGGACAAACACGTAAAGATCTGGGACATCATGGGAGACAAACCCAAGCTGATCCACTCCAGAGACATGAAGATGGTGCGTATCTAAAACACAGGCCCGTCTCTCCGCCTGAAAGCGGCTGAATAACGCAGCTGTGTCTCTTTGTCAGGGGGTTTTGTTCTGCGGCTCCTGTTGTCCGGATCTGCCGTTTGTCTATGCATTTGGAGGTCAGAAGGACGGGCTGCGTGTCTGGGACATCAGTGATGTCGCTGCAGGTCTGTGTGAGGATCTCTGCGTGTGCGTGTGTGTGTGTGTGTGGTGTTAACTGTATTCTGTTGTATCTCCAGTTGCAGAGGCTTTTGGCGGCCGGGAACGCTTGGTGGCGAATACAGTATCCGGAGCATCCGGCAGTAACATGGACGTCGCATAACCACCAGCATAATCTGAGACTGAATCATTGACCAGCAGGAGACTCATCATGGAGCAATGCTTCATAGTGAATAATATGAACAGCGTCTGTCAATGTACAGAACAGACTTATCTTCTGAAAAGATATCTTCTGATGTAAATGTGCTGATATCAGAACTTGGCTGTCTTTGACAAATGTTTGAAGCTGCTTTCATTTTGAGGAAATCTTAATGATGATTGAAATTTCTCTCCAGATTTCTTCTTTTTATGAAGTGTATAAATAATTAGAAATAATTTCCAATATAAAAATATGGAATCTAAGGTATTCGTCTTATTCTGTATTTCCAAATTATTTTTGTCACCATTTAAAAACAAACTGCTTTAATGCTTTCATAAATGATTATTGAAAATAATAATATCTAAGGTGGCCCTCCAGTGGTGTATCGCGGTACTGCTGGCGTTTAAAACTTTTTTTTATTTTTTTTTTGTCAAATTTAATTTTATCCTAATGACTCAATTTTATTTTATCCATGATTTGACCCTTTTGAATAAAACACTCTCTATGGCTGTGTTTCGCTGCCCTGCAGTGGCGTATTGCAGTACATCAGTTTTTTGCTCTTTAAAACATTATCTTTCACAAATGTTATTGATAAATAATTAGCTAATTGATTTATTTTTTCCTAATGAATACATCTTATTCTTTTTCGCGGTGTTTCGCTGCCCTCAAGTGGCGTATTGCGGTACTGCTGGTGTTGATGCCCCCTTAAAATAATATCTTTTGTAAATGTTAGTAAACAATTAATAAGCTTGAAGATGGTATTTTATCCTAATGACTCAACTTTATTTTATCCATGATTTTATTTGACCCTTTTGAATAAAATGATCTCTATGGCGGTGTTTCGCTGCCCTCCAGTACCATATTACGGTAGCACTATTATTTATTTTTTCCCTTTAAAATATTATATTTTATAAATGCTAGTGAAACATAATTGGCTACATTATTTATTTTCTCTTAATGCATACATTTTATGATTTTATCAATGATTAATTTTTTTCATAATGAATAAAACGATCTCTATTGTTCTTTCACTGTCCACTAGTGGCTTATTGCGGTTCTGCTAGTGTTAATAGGTTTATTTTTTGCCTCTTTAAAATATAATCTTTGTAAGTGTTTGTAAAAACTAATATGCTTGAAGATTGTATTTTATTCTAACGATTCAGTTTTATTTTATCCATGATTTTATTTGACCCTTTTGAATAAAATTCAATGTTTTGCTGCCCTCCAGTGGCGTATTGCGGTACAGCTATTTTTAAGTTTTGTTGGTTGTTGCCAACATTATATTTCATAAATGTTAGTACAAAATTATTGGCTGTATTATATCTATTTTTTTCTAATTAATAGACTTTATTATTTTATCCATGATTTAAATTTTTTCATAAGGAATAAAACTATTTCTATTGAGGCGTATGTGGTGTACCCTCCAGTGGTGTATCGCGGTACTGCTGGCGTTTAAAAGTTTTTTTTTTTTTTGCCCCTTTAAAATATTCTCTTTCATAAATGTTAGTAAAACTAATAGGCTTCGATAATTTACTTTATCCTTATCCTTCAGATTTATTTTACCCGTGATTTTATTTGATATTTTTGACGAAAAAAGCGACCTCTATGTTGGTGTTGCGTTGCCCTTCAGTGCCTCTCACATATGTTAGAGAAAACTAATTGGCTTTGTGATTTATTTTATCCTGCTCTGTTATCCATTTAATATAGTTATGTTGGTAAATAAAAACATCAACTGGATATTTAGGCCGCCAGAGGGTGCTCAATGTAATAATGAATACCACATAACGAAAGAAAAAAATATTTTATTAAAAATATATATTTTAAATTTTTTTCTAACGGTGCCAATTTATTTTATCTATAAACAATTATTTATACTATTCATTGATTTATTTGCCAGTGTTTATGTGTGTAGGCTACTGTGTCTACGTTTTTTATATTAATAAATAAAGCAGTCGGATTGTTTCCTACCCGGAAGAATATTTATGTAGCGCACTGTCTGTAATAGTGCCGCTAGAGGGCGCTCTAAAGTTCAAAACCCGAATTCCTCGTTAAACCTCGTTAAAGAACCAAGGCGTATTTTGAGTCTATTTTCAAGACGGTTTCGTTTATAACAACAGAACAAAACAAAACAAAAATAACAAAAGTTAAACATATGGAGTAATTAAAAAAATATAGTCTTGAGGACGTTGCAAAACGTGTTTTTGTTGCGTATCCTCTAACTTCCGTTTCCCATCCTCTGATTCAGTTTTGTTAGCAGAAAGCATGGCGTCGGGTCACATCAGCAGACTGGCTAACCTGTTTAATCGCGTTAACACGAGCAGAAATATTAGACAATTCAGAGGTGAGCTCTCATATTGAAAAATAGTCAGATTTTGTTTATAAATAATATGAATTTGTACGCGTAACTGCTGTAAATATGTAGCAAAAATAATAGAGTGTGGAATGCTGTACAGTATAACCTACAACGCTTCTGACCTTTTGAATGAGAGCGATTTTTTTTACTGTTTTGGCTTGTGTGTTTTTACTTTATGCTCAGAAAACGACAAAAATGTGCTGTTTTTCGATTTTAGCAGGAACTTTTCTGTCATCTTACAACAAATCTACTGTCCGAGGTGCATCCATTAACAACAACAACAGGTCAGTTTGTCTTCATAAGTGCACACTAAATAGTTCAGTTATTATCTGTAGTTATTGCATTCACCCATATCAGATATTGTCAATGTGTTGCTTGTTAATTTAAAATGTTTCATTGTTTCAGTGATGTGGAAATCGCAGTGACATCTGACGGAAACACTATAGTGTGTTATCATCCGACAGAAGACATACCTTATGAGCTCACACAGGTGTGTGATGGTTTGTGAAAGTGCAGAGGACAGATTTATGTGGATGTTGTGCATAAGTGTGTGTTTTGTTTGTTGTAGCCGATTGTAAGGCCAGACGCTATCAGTGATCATGCAGAAACCCACGAGCAGGTTCTCAAAGCCAGACTCGGTAAAGAGGTTTTAAATAACAAACAGGCCCCGACAATAGAGGAGCTCAGTAAGATGTTTTACACCACCAAACACCGCTGGTACCCAGTCGGACAGTGAGTTTGCTTTCTCTACTGGACAAAAACAACACATTCTGCCTCTGTTTAGTTAAATTAACTGGTTTGTGCTTCTCTTTTCAATACAGGTATCACACCAGACGCAGAAACCCAAATCCACCCAAAGACCGATAGTCCTGGATGCTTTTTCTGTCTTCTCTGATGTCCTTTATACATGTACTGTTTCACATTAAATAAACCCAGTTTAATGGATTGTGTATTGTGATTTTAATTATCACTCATATTATAATTAACCAAAATCTCAAAAAAAATCTATTTTTGAAATTGCAATAAAAATTCACCTTTAATTAAAAGAACAAAAAACGTATCTAGTTTAGCTTGAAATGCATTAGAACTGTAAAGAGATATTAAAATAATAATACTGATGATGAATAATAATAATACTGTATGATGAATCATATATATATAGAGAGAGAGAGAGAGAGAAATGAAAACTATTTAAACATAATGACTGACAAAATTGTCTTACAAGACATATTTACATGTTTTACTTTCTCAGTGTAGTATAACATAAAAATTAGTTTAGACTCATTAATTTGGTTAACACTTTTTTGTAATAGATAATTTTCTGGAGTAAAGCAGTTTTATATAGTACATTTCATACTCATTTTAAAATTGCTATACATAATGAAGGGTTTAAAATAATCAGCAGATGCATAAGAACTAAAATGAACCATATGAAAGTAAAAAAAAAAAAAATACATGTATGCGATTATACAGTGTATAACAAGGGGAAAACATTTAAACAATTAGAAATGCGCACACACAAAATAGTAGGCATTCAGTGGAAAAACTACATTTCCCAGATAACCTATGCGGAACAGACGATGACGTTTTTTTCCGGAAGACTTCCGCGCATGCTCTGTCAACCTCAACGCGAGGAGCAGGGACCGGGCCACGGCGCAAACCTCATTATTAAAACGAGATGGCTGGATTGCCCCGCAGGATTATTAAGGTAAAATTCTCATAATGTTTCTCTTGTGCTTTCCGTTGCGATATTTGTGCGCTTTACGAAAGCAACGCGTAAAAAATGCAAAAAAACGGCACGTGCTGCTGTTACTGGCCCGAGCTCGCGCTGCAGTAGGGAGGCTCCCGCGCGCTTACTGTTTTAAACATGCACACTGCATAAAATATATGGAAATAGCCTTTACAGAAAGATAAGTGGCATCAGAGCTTTCTGGATTGGAAGCGAGCAGCGATGAGAGTCTGTCAGTTGAGAGGCTCTGGGTGTGTTTACAGATGCGGATCTCTCGCGCTGCGCTGGGAAACACTCTGGAAATGTGTGCATGTGTTAGCAGAATATTCTGTACAAGGAGAGTTTGCATGCGAACGGGAAATGAATTGAACTGTTAATACATAGTGTGTGTCGTAAATATGTGGTACGCAGATTCACCACTGTTTGCGTTGTGCATACATGTCTCTCATCTTGCATTGCAGAAATTTATTTGTCAGCAAGTCTGATCCATACCGCAGCTAGTTCTGCTCAAGAACCGCCCACTTAGACAGGAGGAGACCGTCTGATTGACAGTTGAACAGACCAGTCACAATTCAGTTATACAGTCATGTGCCATTTTGGGCGTTGATTTATCTTTAATGGAATACAACATTAATAATTTGGTTTACACCAATTTGGTATAGTCAGTAGTAGACTGGAATAAATAAAATAATTGGCGTCACAAACCATGACCGGAATCTCCATGAATTGTGAAAAGTGCACATAAAAAGGCACTCAAAATTTCTTAGACAGTGTTATTTAGTTTGTTTGCTATTTACCGCCTTTGTACATTTTTTAAAAAGTGTTTTATGGACAAAAGGTATCAAAAGTGTTTAATGCACCTGCAGGTACTTTATAATAGGTTTAGCTTTCATGCAGCTGGAACCAAATAAAGTCCATCAGTATCATTACATTTATGTTCATGCATATGGCAGACCTTTTTACCTGAGGAAGAGATTTTAGGTTAAATACAATTTTGTAGTTTGTAAAAAAATGTTATAAAATCATGGTATAATTCAGTCAGAATATTTCTCACCATGAAAATAGCCATAGAAGCTGGAATGGCGTTAAACACAAAGAAACATTGCATTCAGGATTTGCATGTGATCAGTTAATGCATTCGAACCCATGACCTTGGCGTTGTGTTTCACGTGTGTGTGTTTGACAGGAGACACAGCGCTTGTTGGCCGAGCCTGTGCCTGGAATCAAAGCGGAGCCTGATGAGGGAAACGCTCGTTATTTCCATGTGGTGATCGCTGGGCCACAGGATTCACCCTTTGAGGGCGGGACGTTCAAACTGGAGCTGTTCCTTCCAGAGGAGTATCCCATGGCTGCTCCCAAGGTCCGATTCATGACCAAAATCTACCATCCTAATGTGGACAAACTGGGCAGGATCTGTCTGGACATCCT
>JAUMHP010000044.1:1161636-1175566 GCA_032361065.1 Enteromius trimaculatus | reverse complement strand
GCTCCCAAGGTCCGATTCATGACCAAAATCTACCATCCTAATGTGGACAAACTGGGCAGGATCTGTCTGGACATCCTGAAAGGTGATTATAGTGTTTGTACATCCTGATATATGATTTTTTTTTCATCTTTTGTATCACATTTGATATATCAGGATTTTGTGGTGCATATAACATAATACATTGAGAATATAGAGGAAAAACAGCTATATTTTATTCAGAGACCCAAAAACATAGCAATCTGGCTCAGATGCTGATATTTACATGGACAAAAAATTCTGCCAAAAGACACGTGCAGCTGAAGGTTGACATTTGTACAGTTATACTGAAAGAGCTTTTACTTGCTAAAAAACTCAATCAGGTGACAGCAGGTATGTAGATATTGTGTACAACAGCAAAGCAATGCCGTCTCTTCTCTCTTTTAGATAAATGGTCTCCGGCTCTTCAGATCCGTACAGTGCTGCTCTCTATCCAGGCTCTGCTAAGCGCTCCAAACCCTGATGACCCGCTGGCTAATGATGTCGCTGAACAGTGGAAGAGCAACGAGGCTCAAGCCATTGAAACAGGTGGGACCTTCTCATCAGCACTAGACTTGTTTTGTAATTACTTGTACTTGTTTGGAAGAAATGTATTTATTGTTATTAGCCATGTAATATGTTTTAATAAATAAAGTTTTAATAATATAAACCGAGACATTTCACCACTGTGCTCCTTTTGCCAAGACGCTATTTGGAAGAATCTCTCTCATATATTTATTTATTTATTTATTTTACACTTTTACACCTTTTTTTTTTTTTTACGCTTTACACCAAAATCATATCGTGTCCTGAAGGGTGTTTTCCTCTCTCTCACAGCCCGAACATGGACCAGGCTTTATGCCGGCAACAACATTGAAGTTTAGACAAAGGAAACAGTGGCATCACGTGAGAGAAGTGGAACAATCTCCTCCTGTCTTCTTTTGCATTTAAAGGACACTTTCTCAGACAAATTAAAACAGCAAGCGAAAAAAAAAAATACGATTCAAAAGCAACTACTGCAGCCCTTTGGGTGAGTGTGGGTGTGTTCCTGGTCAGAGCTAATGTTCGCTCCACTATATGATCTCTCTGCTTCTGGGTTTGGCCAGGAAATTATGTGTGGTGATGGCCTGGGGTTTCCCAGCATCCCTTGTGTGGTCACTACACTGGACCCTGTCAGAATGTGTAGTACAGTCTCTATTACAGTCATTAGCGCAGTGGATTTCACTGGAAACTGATTGTAGGCTCCAGGCCCTGCATCCAGGTGGATGGTTAATTTTTGTTAGTTCATTTTTATGTTATGGGGTGTAGAGGGAGGGCCTGTTAAACATGGGATGCATATATGCTGCTTCTCGGTCAGGGACAAAATGATGTGAATAATTTTTTTTTTTTGTTTTGTTTTTGTTACCTTTTTCTTCCTGTGAAACTCTTCAGTTCATTAAACGCATGTGGTGAACCTGTCTATATCATTGCCTGTCTGACAGAACTTGCTCTGACGTTGTTGTATTCCAAACGAAACTTGTGTGAGTGTGCGTGTAAAGGTTTGTTTCGGCCGGAATGGAATCTGTATGACTTGTCTGGGAAAATTAAATCTGTAAATGTTCAGTTTTAGTAAAAATATTTTTTTGTTATGTTATTTGGTTTGTTCTCTTTATTTCTGAGCTGTTTTTACAGGTTTGAATCTGACTTATGCTAGCTTGTGGATGCCATGTAATTAAAAAAAAAAAGTAGCGGTATGCAATTCTGGATTTAATTATTTTTACATAAATTTCAAAATTGCCTTTTTTTAATTTCTAGGAATTCTGAATTTTGACACTTTTTTTTTTTTTAATTCAGAGTTTATATATTGCAATTAACCAAATATGTTTTACACTTTTTAGAATTGGAAGAAAATATCCAAATTGTAAAATATCAAAATTTAAGAATTGCTAAAAAAAAGTCAGAATTGATATTAAGTTACAATTACTACTTTTTTTATTCTGTGGTGAAAACAGTCTTTTAAGGACTTTAGCTTAAAACCTCTCTGCAGATATAAAAAATGTATTTAGTCAAAAAATGTCACACTATGAATGTTATAATTACAAACACAGCAGGTCTTTAATCTTAGAGACTATTAATTATGCTTAAACATGGCCGTTAATGCAAATAAAACAGAAAAGAACGGATCTGCATGATCACATAAGGTGCATCCACTCAGCTGCCCAAGTTTTTGAAAATATAGGCTCCATATATTTTGTTTAATACAAAATGCATTCCTTCATTTGAAATTAAGTCATTTCTCCAGTACAGTGCATAAAAGGAGCTTTTCCAGGTTTCCAGTTTCTCAGACTTTTGTATTTGAGTCACAGTGACCTCTGACAGAGCTTCATTTCTGGATTTATGAATCAAGCTGTCTGAGAACCGCAGGACGGGGGCTCTGTCGTGTCTCTTATCTCACTTCTGTTCCACATGACTCGGTTCTGCTACCAAACACACATTATATAACTGTCTGAGTAGCAGTACCACAGAGCTGCAAGTTATTTCTCCCTTCCACATTTCTCTGTCCTGTATGTTTGTGTGTGTCTGCAGGCCATTTATAGGATTGGGACATTGAGAGCAATCAAAACAGTCTCTTGTTTCTGTTTTCTCATATCTAATGAGCCGTTTGTTATGTCTGCCTTGCCTGAATGGCTACCATTACTGCATTTCTAAAGACCTTGGGAGCATAGCATGTAATAATGTCAGAGTGTTTGTATATAGTCACGAATAGAACTGATTACTGTTTACTAGTTAGCACTGACAAATGTGTATTTCTGACCAGTAAACTTTCATATTGATTATGAGGTTTCTGATTCTACAAAAACCAAGAAGGTAACTCTCATGCAGCTCAATAAATGTGAATTAAAAGTCACGTTCAGTGAGTGTGTGGCAGCTGTTGCTCCAATCAGATCCATGTAATCTCATTAAGGCCATGAACAGATTCACACTTCTCTGTTCTGTCTCAAAATCTGTTGAGCCAATGGCAAACGTTTCCATCGTGCCGGTGTCTGATTAATGTGCTTATTAATGGCCCACGTTGAGATGATGTTGTATTCTTCGCCAGCATGACGACACTAAGAGCTAGAGCTAAGAGCATTTCTCACTAACCAGATATCCGTAGTTCACTCAATAAGACATGACGACTGCAGGCATGTGTGGTGATCCCTGTCTTAAGTTACTAAATCTACTCAAGAACAACTATTCTCTATAATTTTATAGGTGCTAATATTATAGGGCAAGTCACAAGTCTATATCCAGTAACTGCGGTTTTGAGTCAACTGTCCAATTGTATTTTAAATCTATAGGCTAAACCTACCTTGAGCATTTATTGTTAAAAGTGCCCCCAGTTTCACTCAAATCTGCTAATGACAGTTCTCACCCAAACGGTTTCTTCATCATGTTTGCACAGCGATAGCAGAAAAAAATGTTGTCAGATTATTTTCTTGTCAAAGTTAAACAGTGTCACCATCTTAATTCAATCAAATCAGTATCTATGCCAAAGTTCAGTGTTCCAGTTTGTTTAGCACTACATTCATGTAAAATGTAAAAGAAAATATTAAATTATTACCATGGTATTATGTAATATGCTAATTTTATTTATTTATTTACATTACATTAAATTTACATTAAATGCATTAATGCACTGCAGTATATGTAACTGGATGGGAATTTATTTAGTGTTATTCATTCATAATTTCATGTAAATAATCAATTACATTTTTACAATTTTTGCAAACATGCTACTTTTTGCTTTATAATACATTAATTGATAGACTGGAGTGGCATGGATTACCTGTGGATTATTGTGATGCTTTTATCAGTTAAAATCTATATTTTCTAAGTTATGCATAAAACGTTACTGTTTTATTATGCAAACAGCTCAGAAACGTTACTTTTCAAATTTCTCGGAACCGTCTATTAACCAATAGCCCTATGTATAAATCTGCTTTTTAAAAACCAGAGATAACTGACATTGAACAAGAAACGTTCTATCAACGTTACTAGAAGAACGTTTGTCTACCGTGAGTTATCTGATGCTCAAAGTACGTGTCTTGTGTAAACTTCTAATTTATATATTACCATTAATGTTGTTAATAAACATTTACGGTAGTACATAAATAGTTGTGAATAGTAAAAGAGTTAATAGTAATTATGTCATAACTAGCTGCAGTAGATGTGCCAGGAGGCCACGCAGTAATGCGGTAACAGATGAGTGTGAGCGCAGTTCGCGGAGCGGCCTGACGGTGGTCTCGAGCACTGCGGCCGGTAATTACAAATCCTACTACGGCAAAGGTGTCTCTTATGCATATTAATTAGTGTGTGATGACGTCGCGGAGTGGCCTTCCAATGGCGACCGCTGTTGATTAATATATGCTGACATTGCCTGGTAACCTTCCAATGCTGACGGTTTATCTCATGAATATTAATCACCAAGCCGTCAACATACTAGCGTTAGTAATTTCGCACCCGGCCCACCACACACGTATATATATATACCGGGGAAACGAGATATTTTGACCTGGGAATGGACAGCGGAATACAGAGTTGTTGTTAGAGAATCGAATTCGCCGGACTTAACGCGGAGGGATGATTTAAATTGGATTTTAAACCAACGCTAACCCGTAGGCTCGGTCCAGCCCGGTAACGTTACTGGTCCGCCTCTCGCCGTCGGTTGTGACTTACGGAGCTCAGGCCGTTGACGGAGCATTGCTGACCGGTCGGATAAATCTACGGAAGGACCGACAGGTTTTCAGCATGAAGTTCAAACCGAACCAGACGCGGACGTACGACCGGGAAGGATTCAAGCGGCGAGCGGCGTGTCTGTGCTTCAAAAACGAACGGGAGGATGAGGTACGGAGATATTAACGTCGTTATCTAAACCAGACATGATGCTCGCATGATAAATCAGTGTATCAACACGCACTGACACTTTCACCTGTGGCCTAGTCAGAATAAATGTGCGCATACACATATTTGGAGAGTAAATATGTATATATTGCATATATATAAGAGCTATCAATCGGGTTCTAGTATGCTGTCATGTAGTGGCATCTAGTATATCGGTGCTGTCAGGGAAGAATTCCTAGTTGGATTGATGATGTGACTTGGAAATGTGTAGTGCATCAGCATACAATACATTACACAAAACAATTTATGCACTATATAGACAACTGAAATAAATCAGTTTATCAAGTATTCTTAGAAAGTGAAGTTTTTGCAGCATGCACTGCTCAGATCACTGCACATTGTAATTTAGAGCACATCTGTTCATTTAATTCTCATCCAGGGCTGTAATCTCTGTCACACAACCCTGCACTGGCCAAAATCCCATTGATCCTTATTAGTCAAGTAAACCTGTTTCAACTGCATTAGAAAACTGGATCAAACCTTTCGTTCACCATATCTGTCTATCTATCTATCTTGTCATTGCACAGATGTTCGTCCCCTGTCACCCATGATGACTTAAAGGCACTTTAGACTGCTGGTCACTGGGCCTCCTTAGTGCAGTTATGCAATAAAAGCATGTCAGACTGCAGCTCTCTGAAACTCCCCCTGTTTATGCATGTATACAGCTGCACCAGGTTCATCCACTTCTGAAAAAGGACTGTCATGAAAGACCAAAAATTGAATGGCATGTAATGTAATGGCAGTGGCACATTTTGAAAAATCACATAAAAAAAAAACACTGTTGCGATGTTAAATCCTTTTGGATTTTCTTGCTGTAAAGGTTTGTTGCTGAATTTCTTGCATCAGCTCCAAAGAGAACTGCTTTTCATGAGTTGTGTTTAATGTGTGATTTAATATGAATAGAGACAATAGAGTACAATCATCTTGTTGGTGACCAGTAAAGCCTTGAGTGTATCTTGTAAATAATTAATCACACCTTAATCTTGAAGATATGTGAGCAATGATGCACACAAGTGAATGTTGTGCTTAAAGGAATAGTTTATCCAAAAACGTTTCTGAAAATGTGTTGACTGTTGAAGATACAGATGAGTTTTCTTCTTTATGGTAACATATTCACACATTCCGTTAACAGCATCTTGTGAAGGCAAAAATTGTGTGTTTGGGAGTTTGCAAGTTCCAAAACACTTCTAACTAAATATATGTGGTTGGATATTGAGGTGAAGGACAACAGGAGATGGACTTTTACTTTGTTATAAATTATGAAAGTTTTTATTTGGACAGAAATGATGTTTCGAAGTTAAACACATCTTAATGACGGACTTGTTTTTTACAAACATGCTACTTTTTGCTTTATAAAACATTAATTGATAGACTGGAGTGGCATGGATTACCTGTGGATTATTGTGATGCTTTTATCAGCTGTTTGGACTCTTATTCTGATGGCATCCATTCACCGCAGAAGATCCACTGATGAGCAAATCATGGAAAGCTGAAAAGAAACTCAACTACATCTTGGACGGCCTGAAGTTTTCGTTTTTGGGTGAAAGTTGATTCATTTTAAGTGGCTATTTTCAGAGGTTTTTGCTTTTCTGATAATCCTTCCTTCTGTCACTTCTCTGTATCCAAGTAACCAAAGAGAAGAATCTGAGTTGTTGGAGCTGTCGTGTGGGATTGCTGGTGTAAATCTGGGGTTGCTTCATATCCACTCTGTAGTCTACGCTTATGCCTGCTGATCACAGAGCAGCTCCACAAACAGTCCTGGCACTACATGCCAACTCCAGACTGATCCACAGTCAGTGCATGTCTGTGTAAGTGAGGGGGAACTCATTTGAAATGGCTTCCCTTTGTGGCGTAGTGAAAGAGGGTGAGCAGGGGGCAGAGGATCAGCGATCGCATGAGTCAAAATCCCTCCCATTCAGTGCACTTCATAGACTCGGTCTCTCACCACAGCGGCAATCAGAGACGGCGGGACAGAGAGTGTGTTAGCAGAATTTAAACATCATCCTAGTAATTTGTCTCCTATAAAAGCTTGCAGTTGTTCAAAAATGCAGAACTATAAAATGGCACGTGTTTAATGTTGCACAATAATGGTTAAATGAATAATGGTTTTCCTAGAGAAATTCTAGCATTTTGCAAATTCTGGCATTTTATAAGAATTTTTGCAGTTTCGTCTAAGCATAAATGAAGAAAACATCAACTCGTGTGCGAGTTTCTTTCTACATCATAAACAAAATAAAACTCTTTAAGTGATAGTTCACCCACTCAAAAGTGCTAATACAGATTATTTACTCACCCTTAAATTGTTTCAAAACCGTATGAATTTATTTCCTCTGTTAAAAATAAATAAGATATTTTGAAGGATGTGTGTAACTAAACTGTTGGCAGCCAAATGATAGCCACTGACTTGCATAGTAGGGAAAAAAATACTGCTCAAGTCAATGCCTACCAGCAACTGTTTGGTTAAGAACAATCTTCAAAATATCTTCTTTTGTGTTCAACAGAAGAAAGAAACTCCTAGGTGTTTTTATTGTATTTTTGGACTATCCGTTTAAGAAGTCAAATTCCTAATATTAAATTCATATTAATTAATATTAAATAATTCCTAATGGTTTTTTTTGTTGTTTGTTTTTTAAATATAATTAACAAAAAAGCTGTGTGCTGTACCACAGAGGTAAAATAACTGCATTTTTTCAGGAACCATAGTATAGCTTAGATAACTTTTTGGATATTGCATTTGATGTTGGATATTGTTAATTTTTTTAAGCTTGTATAATAAAGACAAGCAAATACAGTGATCACTGTTAAATTACAGAATTACAAGCAGCTTCATGGTAAAAAACAAAACAAGCATAAGTCTAGTTCTAGGAAATCAGGACAAATGTCCGTGCCTTACACCATTTAGCATCATGTTTATTATTAAATACAGTCATGTTTTCCCAGAATCTGAGTTATTGTAAACGTACAGCAGATTTAGAATAACTGTGACATGCCACTGCTAAAACAGTCACATGTATACGTACTCGAGAATGATTTCAACCACACTGTTCACTGGAGACTTTTTATTAAGTGATGATAGATTTTTCTTGTCTGGGTCTATTTGTGGTGTGGTGTAAAGGCTGGTTAGTTCAACTGATATACACTGGTATGTCCTTAAACAGGACGCTTAACCTCAGGGTTGCTCCAGGGAGTTTGTCCTTGTAATAAGTTCATGGTGCTGTGCTGCGGTGACATTGGGTGAAAGTCACAGAAACCGGAAAACTCTAGTCGTGTGGTGAGAAAATGAGATTTATAAATATTATCTGTTTGTTCATTTGTGTCAGTGTGACATCTCTTTGTGCTAGTGTTTAATCATTCTGATTGTGACCGCTGTATTCAAGTGGCTGTGATTTCGTCATATTAATTAAACACCTGATGATTCATGTTTTGCACCCATTTTGTTTTGATTACAAGCATCATTGATGCATCACTGAGAACCTCATGTCAACATGAAATTACATTCAACATCCATATTACTACAGCAATGATAGGAAGTTCTGAACAAAAAAATGACTTAGTCAAATCAATTGATCCTAAAAAGTAGATTTTGATTTTAAGTTGCCTTTTGAAGTTTAAAAATGTATTTAATTGTCATAAAATGTCATCTATAATAATGCACTTACAAGTGGTTAAGTGTATGTGTGCATGTGTAAGTCTGTCTAGAATATATATATATATATATATATTTTTTTTTCTTTAACTTCTTTATTTATTTTTGGTAAGTCATTCCAGACAGATTTTTACAGCCATGCAATAAGAGACAAAACCCCTCAATTTTGAGTCCTGATCACCATTTCAGAGTTTATTTTGCAATAATGATTGGTTGACTCTACATTATCCTTGTTTTATTCTTGTTGTTTGGGGTCAATTATGATGTTTTCACAAGATTCGACAGGGTGGAATTATGGGACTGTAAATTACTGGTTGTGTTTGAGTGATTCTCAAACCTCTTTGTACAAGAGGTTTCATTGTCATGTACTTTTCTTCAACTGTATGGTGCAGTACTTCATCACAGTGTGACAAGAACACACAAGTCATAGTTGTTTTGTAGACTGAGTGGTTGAAAATAAGCTCTATTGTATCTTAAGCTGATGGAAATGTGTTACCTGCCCTGGTTATCTGTGGGAAACCAGAACTGGACTAACGTGTTTCAAGACTGTTTTAGGTGAATTGCATGTAAACAGAAGAACAGAAGAGTGTGTTTTGAGCGTGCAACCTGAAGACGCCACATATATATTCAAATCCTGTCTACAGAAAGCTTTCTTTTGTGGGTTCTGTAACAAAAACTCAAGCCGGCTCTCTTTAAGCAGGTGACCCGTTCCTCGCGGTCAGCTATGCAGCACGCCGTAAAAATAACCTCAGTCTGGCCCAGAACATGCCAGGTGACAGAAAGTGTCATGAACTTGACAGACGCACGTGATGTCACAATGCCACCATCAATCCCACAATCCTCTTAGTACAGAACACACCTGAGGGCTGATCAACAGCTGGAGGATTAGCCAATCAGAGAGCAAGATCAATCACAATTGCACTTCTGTTGCATCCGTCTGTCAGAAGTCACTCACACCAGAGTTATTTTTATTAGCTAAAACTATTAAACTAGTTTAACTACTAAAACATTGAAGCTCAGGAAAGCAAACGTCGCTGTTTAATTTGTGCCACCTTTACTTGTAATTAATGTTTTATGTGATTTATACCCTTCTAATGCTCTGTAATATATTTAGTTTGAATTGTATTTTTGCTCATTTCTGAAAAGGTTGTCAGACCAGGGATATTGCTAATTAAAACTAAAAGCATGTCTATTTTTTATTTTAAATAAAACAAACCTAAATGAAATAAAATCAAACCTTAAACGTACTTTATTCTCATTTAGTTTAACTTAATGTATTGAAATACTTTAATAAATACATCTAAAGGAATTAATTAAATTAATTAAACATGAATAAAATGATATAACAAAATTACTAAAACTTAAATAAATATATTAAATACATTATTTTATTTTTATTTAAGAAAATGCATTAATAAAATACAAAAAGTAATCCAAAATAGGAATTTAAACTATGGTTTCTTTTATATATTTATATAAATATATATAAAAGAAATAACATGACACGGTTTCTCAAGTTCTGCTTTTTCAGTTGTGATAAAGGCCTATTGCGTGGCAATGGGAAAGGCTCTAACAGTAAAGCAATTCAAATGGAAACATGGCAGATGAGAAAGAAGCTTTAAAAGCAGAAATGTTGTGTGCTGGCTTCTGCAGGTGCTGTTGGTCAGCAGCAGTCGAAACCCGGATCAGTGGATTGTTCCTGGAGGAGGAATGGAGCCGGAGGAGGAGCCGTGTGGAGCTGCTGTACGGGAGGTCTTTGAGGAGGTGCCACATTGTCTTTTGACATCATTTCTATCAGTCAGGGTTTTACCAGTGTAATTTACATGACTTTGGGAGTCTCATGGCTATCTCTCTCTCCCTCAGGCTGGAGTAAAGGGTAAATTAGGACGTTTGCTCGGTGTCTTTGAGGTAAGGCTCTTCTCCCACTCCTGATTGGACAGTTGAGACTCCTGAATGGATGTATCATGAGATGAGGCGATTACAGTCCCTCATACTGACATTGTTTATTTATCAACAACAGCAGAACCAGGACCGGAAACACCGGACGTACGTGTATGTGCTGACGGTCACAGAGACGCTGGAAGCCTGGGAGGACTCGGTCAATATTGGTGAGTTTGTGTATGTGTTGTTTGTTCTGCTTTTTATGGTATTTATGCCCCCGATGCATCTATTTGCATTTGTTTTTAAATGATTTTTAAAAATGTTATTTAGGTCATATATTTTTTTTGCAAAAATATAAATAACCGGATCTCCCAAAAGCACAATTTAGATGTATTTTCAAAATGCCTTTTTATCCTTTCTAAATTAAAATCACTTTAGTAATTCTTTCCCTGCTCCATTTAATTTATATTTTTATGTAATTTAATTTTGTAATTAATTTAAAACAATCAAATCAATATTGCAAAAATGTAAAAGATAATTCTATACATATTTCAACTGCCTTTCCGTCCTTTCCTCCTCCCTAATATTTAATTCCTCTTTAAAATGTAATTTTTATTTTTTTTTTAAATGTAATTTAATTTAAATCATATCGTTATTGCAAAATAATTTAAAGGATAATAAAATGTATCCCATCCCCCTACTTTAGTTCAATTCAACCTTTATCATTATTGTAAGAATATGAAAGATAACAAGAAAATCTCCAAACCCCCTTAATTTATATATCTTATTTGAATTTTATTTGATTAAATTACTTTTTTTTTTTTTACTATATTTAATTCAGTGTTAGAAGTTGTTTAATTTAATAACAAAAAAACTCTTGCATGATAATGATCCAAGATAGTTATAAGACCCCACAATATATTCATAATATTCTAATATTTGCAGTCTTTGCAGTGTATTGTGCTCATGCTGCAGTTTTTGTCCCGTAGGCCGGAAGCGTGAGTGGTTTTCCATCGACGAGGCCATCAAGGTCCTGCAGAGCAACAAACCTGTTCACGCCGAGTACCTGAGACGCCTGCGGATCAGTCGCCCATCCAACACCACCAACGGCAACCTGCTCCTGCCCCAGACATCTCCCAGCACCCTCACACCACTCTTCAGCACTCCGCCGGTAGCCACACGCAGATAGGACACACACATACACACCCAGTACAACACGCACATCAACACTCCTCTGTCTACATGAACCAACCACACACATCTCCAGGGCCCTTATGACCCTCACAGCACCTCTTAGGCACCTTTGGGACGTTCTTTAGAGGGACAAACCAAAGTTGTGTGGGATTTCTCGTGAAGAATGCCTTAACCATTTATTTTTAAGTCGGTTATTGTCGGCTGACTGGTTTTATTTGTTGTAATGGAATAATAATTATTGACCAGTTTTACAAACCAGTTACATGGAAGTGCACTTCCATTATTCCTCCATCGCACTCACCCGCAGAGCTCGGCATTCTGGGATTGTGACGTAGGGAATGTCAGACTCATTCCACGCGGCTTATTCAGCGCTTGACCAGTTACCCAGACTTCCCTTTAAGACTCAGACGAGCCCTTTAAAAGCCCCCTTCACTGCTGCTCCTGAACGGATAACTGGATTCCTGACAGCATCAGAGATTCCGGTCGATGAGATTTCTGGGAATTACCTGGTGAGCAGGAAGGTCGTAATCTCATTTTATCCTTTGATTAAAAACAAACGTTTGTACATATACTAAAAGACTGAAGATGACAAATGATGTATGATGGTTTTTAACTAAAATGCAAATGTATTAATCTTTTCTGCTCTTAACTCTTTCTATGAGGTCTTTGTTTTGGTGATTTTGAAAAGAACAGAACTGTGAATTTTGTCAGAGAAAAGAAAGAAATACTGACAGGTAAATCTCATGGAACTGGTCAAGAACATGCACAGGTCATATTTCACTACGAATATTGATATATTAATAAAGATAAAGCAGCCTATTTATGACACATTTTCCTATATGTATTACTATAGTGCACAAAGAATGATGTATTATTAAATTATGTTGTATTTATACACTGTGGTATTACTTGTTTTACTGGCCATGATTATTTAATAAAAAACAAAAGTACTGTATTACAGTCATTTAAAATTTTAAAACTTAAAAATGCGAACTAAGATCACAAAATTAAATTAAAAAAATCTAACTGGTCACGGAAATAGGCTGAAAATACTGAAATTTTCCTTATTAAAAAATATATAATATATATACATTTTTAAGAAAAAAATCTATATCTTTAAAGATCACAAAATAAAAAATCTAAATGGTCATTGAAATAGGCTATATAAAAAATAATGATATTAAATTTAAAAAAAAAAATGAAATGTGAGCTGTAAATGTTTGGTGAGAATAACCCAAATGTATTTTTGGCACCAGCAAAGCCTTGAATATCTGTCAGATGTGAGGATTGGGTGCCTTTTTCCTCTTTTAAAACTTTTAACAACTCCATTGTACTGTCATTGTTTTTTTGTTTGAAACACTGCTGAATATTTGTTGATGAATGCTGCTCTGAATGCATTTCTCCACTGGCTGTGAGTGAGCTGGTCTCAGATCTGCTGTAATCACACTGAACCCCAACATGTCTCTCCAGCTCATGTTTAGGTTTGCGTGTGCTTTGCGTGTGTGTTTAGGTAGATGAAAACGAACAGGTTAGTGCCAGTTGTTCAATTGAGCTGATGTACAAATAACACTTTAACACTTCCTTTAGATTACACTGAGAAGTGAAGTGTCAACAGCAAAACTAACTAACCAAATGTACATTTCCTCAAACGTTTTGGACTATGTCCATTATTAAAACAACAGCAGTGTTATGGTGATGTTATTCACCACACGAGATGTACAGTCTAATATTTGGGGTTTTCACAATGAATTATGATACTTTGTGAACTGTAAACTGCATTAGGCCCGAGGAGTGTTTTGGTAGGTTTGTGAGTCAGACTAACTGTCTCTTACCTGTTCTGAGATGCCAACGGGTCCACAGTTTCTGTATGTTTACTGTAATCTGTACAGATGTTCATAATGGATCATTTTTATTTGTCAATAAAGATTGTACCACAAGGAAGAAATGGGAATTGTGACATTTTCTGTGAATCATGCAACAAATATTGTCAATTTCTAATCATTCACCTGTCGTCTTATTATTTATTTATGTATATATGTATGCATGTATGTAGGTATATCTGTAACGGAGGCCATCAAGTAGGTGCTGTGCAAGTAAACCTCACTCCCCTGATTTGAAAAAAGAGGTGCTCTAGCAACGGATACTAGGGGTCATGGCCTTTAGCCTCCTTGTTAGAGTGCCCGCCTTCCATGCCGGATATCTGGGTTCAACACCTGCTCGGAACGAGGATGAGTTGTGGTGGAGCTCACCCAGGAGGGTTACATACATATA
>JAUMHP010000044.1:1088164-1130599 GCA_032361065.1 Enteromius trimaculatus | reverse complement strand
GCATATAGCCCCCGACAACATAGCTTCTAGGATCATTCAGGCACCCAAACCCCTCCACCACGGTAAGGTGGCGATCCTTAGGAGGGGGAATTAAACTTAATTTAAATGTAAATTACTATATTTAATGTAAATTTAGGAAAATTTTTATAGATCTGTTTGCTACAATTTGTGATTATTTTTTGTCAATATTACAAGAAAACTGAGACTGGTTTGAAGGTTTTGAGCTGCATGAAGTCTAGCTCTTCAAAATAGATGGACGTCACCTGC
The DNA here is from genome assembly GCA_032361065.1 of Enteromius trimaculatus. NCBI lineage: Eukaryota > Metazoa > Chordata > Actinopteri > Cypriniformes > Cyprinidae > Enteromius > Enteromius trimaculatus. The sequence continues at coordinate 1,130,332 of JAUMHP010000044.1, read as the reverse complement.
ATCTGTCCAGTCTTGCCAGCGTCTGTCAGTCTCTCACTGTCAGTCCATTACAACTGGACTTTAATCATGTTGGTTAAATTAACGTATTTAAACTGAGACCAGCGTCCTCCTGTCTGTCCTCTGTGGCCCCGCTGTGCTAGTGTGTATCTCTCTGAGCTGTTTAACAGGCCGTAATCGTTTCAGAGGATCTGTGTCCGTGTACGTCAGTTGAGCTGTGGCCCCGCACGTCCCCGGCTCTCCGTAAATCCATGATGTTAATGAGTGTGATTGATCTGCGGTGTAAGTCATTAACCTGATGGCCCTGAGACTCACTATCCTGAAGAGCGCCAGTTATTAGTCCATGTGTCACCGTGCATTATGGGATTGGATCTGCCAGAATTCTGACCTGTCATTATTAAGAATTTAGACTGTTGTTTCATAACATGTTGTTTGTGGAACATGGTATGCATTTAAGTCAGTTTGTAAAAACATGTTTTTTGCTGGTCCTGATTTATGGATACCTTTTGACTCTTATATAGCAATAAAAAGAAAAACTAGAAATTTTGAACCTGGCTTAATCCAAGATTTCGATTCTTGTTCTTTGTAAGCAAGTGCATATGAAATTATATAATGCCTCATTTGCATTAACTGAAGTAAAAACTAATAAAATGAACAAAAGCACATACTCTCCTCTGAAAAAAAACTAATGTCAATAAACAAAAGTTTTAGTGGAATTTTTTTAATGAAATATTCGTTTGTATATTTCCATGTAACACAATTTTTATATACTAGGATTATTTAAATGTATAGTAATAACTGACCCTGTACCTGTTATGTCTGTAGAGGTGATGTGAATGATCATTCTCTCCCTTCCTTCCCCAGTCCTGCATAAAGAGCCACGGCAGGTGTGTCTGTGCCTGCTGGAGATCGGACGGATCGTCTCCAGGTAAGCAAACCGGCCCTGATGATCCTGCAGGTGACAGATGTCAGGTTGTGCTTTGGGGTCAGAGGTCAGGGGCTGCTTTAGGGGCTTTAAAGTTGGGTGGAGGGCAAATTTACAGGGATTTTACAGGATTGTAAATAAGTGAATTGGCTTCAGTGCTTGAGCAGCTTTTGTGCAGTAGAGACCCTAAAAGCTGATTTTCTAGAGTTTCTAGAATAACATGTGAAGGGGTTTATTTTGCAGTAATGACCATTTCTTATTTAAATTTGACATGATTTTTTGTGAGGAAGTCATGTATGTATAATGCAGTATAATGGTCATCATTAAAAAAACAAAACATTAGGATTTGGGAACTGTTAAAGGCATTTTGTTTGTTGGTTTAGGTATGGTATAGAGCCTCCGGTTTTGGTTAAACTGGAGAAGGAAATTGAACTGGAGGAAAGTCTAATGATGACGGATCATGCGTCTCCAGTGAAAACTTTCACTGTGTGCTGTCAGCACGGGGCCCTGTATCACACTGTGAGTATCACACACTTACCGAGGCTGAGTTTGAGTTGAAACATTATTCTAGTCTCTTTAGAGTTTGTATACAGTATGTATAGCTGGATCTGTTTGCGTGCATTATCCAGATAACAACCTGCAAAATGTGCCTTATAAAGCAGGACACACTCTGTGTGTGTGTGTGTGTGTGTGTGTGTGTGTGTGCGTGCGGGTTTATGTGGTTTATGAGGACACAAATTTGTATAATGACATGGGTATAAAATAGGTATTACAATATGAAGGTGATTTATGATTTATTTATGACATTTTCAGTGTCCCCGTAATTCAAAAGGCTTAAAAAAAAAAAAACATCCTAAATGGTGTTTTTTTTTTTTTAAATAAGTATCTCAGTGATAAGACTGGCTACATTTGAAATATTGTAAATGTTCAGGAGTATTACTGGTTTTAAGAATGTGTTTTTCAGCATCCGTCTTCGTTCTGACCCAGTTATCACACATCTCCAGTTGAGTTTATTGTTTATTTGTTGAGTGTGTAAACAGCAGCTGTTGTTTAGAGACTTGCTTCACCTGGGGAATGATTTTGCCCTAAAAGCTGACACATTCACTGTCTCTCAGCCAAATAACCAACGGCACATCCTCAGGTCCAGAGCTGAAAGTGCATACATTACTAGCTGTTATCGGTCCATCTTGCAAATGAGTGAATTTTTCTTTCATTTCATCCAAGCAAACTCTTGTTTCGTAGGATCGTGCGGACCAGGATGACCCTCCCTGTAACTGCACACAGAAGTTTTCCATTGAGTATCTGTCTGAGGGACGCTACAGGCTCGGAGACAAGATCCTGTTCATCAGGGTAAGAGCAGAATTTAGGGACTATTTTACTTCTCTTAAAGTTTACAATAAAGTGGAAATAGCAACAGATCTTTTCGTTTGAGTGGATCGAATCAAATGTATCTGTTATTGAATGGATTGTTATGTGGGCGTGGCTATCTAAAATGGGGGCGGGTTTTAAGAACACTTGGCTCTGCAAACGAGAAGTGTCCTTTCACTGGAAAGTCCATTTATGAGATCCAAAAGAATCGCATGCATGGATGAATTGCTCCCATTCATCTATCAATATCTATAACGTGCATTACAAAAGTAAGTAGGATGAATTTTCATTTTATGCTGATTATGAGAATCAGCACTGTTACATTATCTTTCTGTTAAAATCACGTTGCTGCAGAGCTGATAAACTGTATGCAAACACTCATCTGCCTTGTGTCTTTAGCTGGCATGTTGCCATAGAGCTCTCATTCACAACTACTGTAGCAATCCACTGAAGCCAATCTAGTTTGTTTAACCAGCACGTGCTGAACTGTCATAACATCCAGATTAGGTATTAAGCATGTGCTTCCTGATAAAACCAGTAAATCAAATGAATTTAACAGTGATTTTTAGTGTCGGCCTGAACAGTTTTGGAGAGATGAAATCATCCCTTCTTTATTACAGCTAGTTATAGCATGAAATAAGCATAAATGAACATTAAAATGTATATTGAACTAAATAGTACAACTTGCTGACATTATGTAATGATGTCTGATGTAATTGTTCAGTCAGTGTTTAAACCACGGAAAGGTGGCTCATAAACAAAAATGTCACATTGACCTTAGAAAAGCCATTCAATATCTATAAATTCATTATCTAGTTAGCTAAAAAAACATGATTTTAAATGCATGCACTATATTACGTGTTCTTAATAAGGGTTAGAAGTCAACACAGGCCTAAGTAAAGATATTATGTATAAATCTGTAAAAATTAAAAATTTCGACAACAAATTGAGGTTGAAAAATTTGAAAAACTGATAAAAAATAACTTATTTGAGTGTCGATTATTACAATTAATTAAATGATTGATTATTAAAAACATTTGATTAAAACTGAATATATGAAATTTAATAAATTTAAATATATACATTTTTATTTTTTATTTAAAAGTGGATTATTACATTTTGATTTTAATAATTAGTACTTTTTTGTTATTTTAATTTTTTGGCTAAATAAAATAAATAGCCTGTTTTGTTTGCAATTTACATAAGTATGTACATTATTAAATACATTTATTATATATACTTTCTGTAAAAATGTATTTCTGTGCATCACTAGTATTTAATTCCATGTGGAAAATTCATAATGCTGCTTACTAAAATAAAGTCCTCTCTTGAAGATGCTGCATGGGAAGCATGTGATGGTGCGTGTCGGTGGAGGTTGGGACACTCTAAAAGGGTTTCTGCTGAAATACGACCCTGACCGTGTGCTTCAGTTCACCACTCTGGAGCAGAAGATTCTAGCCTATCAGAAAGGCCCTTCTGGCTCAGGCCCCGCCCACAGCGCGCAGGCCACGCAGCCGCCCACAATGGATCCCATCGCAGCCGTTAACCTCCTCCCAGAAGCATCCACTTCATCGTCGTCCTCCACGACATCTGTGTCCAAACCCAGTACTCCCACACCCCGCTCCGTCACCCAGTCACCTGCTTCTACGCCCTCGATGCCGCGCAGAGCCGCTGCACCCAAGAAGATTTTTCACACGCCCACTGCTTCTCCGAAAACCACCCCTCTTTCATCACCCGCCCCAAAAAGAAGCCCGCTGCCTCAGTCTACCCCGATTGGGATTTCCCAAAAAGCCCCTTCCACAGCATCCAAGACCAAACTACGCCCGCGTGGCTCTCCATCTCAGCCTCGCAGCCCTGTCTGTCCTGAACCCACCTGTAAACTGCCTAAACCTTCGGCCCCTCCGACATCTGCTCAAAAACCGGCTCAGCGTAACGCACGGCCGCCTCCAGCACCCGTCCGCTCACGGCTTGTTCCGAGACGCCCTCCGTCCCCTGCCACCACGCTGCACTTAGAGTCCAGGAAGGGCCACCCCGTTTCCCCTCGTTTGGCTCCAACTGACCCCAAACAGACGATTCCTCTCGCCAAACCCAGCAAGAGTACGTCTGTAGGGCAGAACGCAGCTGCTGCCACACGAACTGTCACATCCGTCAACCCTAAAACAACCCACAGGAAACCTCTGGTCAGCAGTAACCCTCCTGTCCAGACGCCCAGCACTACCAAACCAGCTCCTAACAGCACTACCCACAAACACACTTCACGGACTAAACCCAGCAAACGTGATGAGCCCTACTTTGAGATGAACAATATGAGAAGGGTAAAGAACTGAACACATTTTCAGATGCTGTATTTAATATAAAATGATAACGAGGCTGTGATGTGTGCAGTCTGCTTGATGATTCGTGTTTTTTTAATGTAGTACATGCATGACCAAGCTATGAAAATGAGACTTTTCATTCAGAACTGTCTTAAACAGCCACGGTTTCATTTGCATTAAATGACTTTTCTTTTTCTTTTTCTAATCTATCAAAGCGTCTGTCTCAGGCTTTCATTTGTGCTGGGATATATAGTGGCGACTGCGGTGCCGAGGGTCAGGCTTCATATACAAATTTAATCAGATGCTAGATTTAATTCAATTTAAATAAAAACCAGGATGTGCTGTATGCAGTACATTTAATTGGTTGTGCATTTTAAACATTGAAAATACATTTCTAGTGAACAAGCTATGAAAAGACCTTTAATTCAGAACAACCTATTAAGCATACTGCACACTTGTCTTTCACAGCCTCTCTTTATTTAGGTTAGATTGAATGTTTTCTTGGCAAGTGTTTGTCTCAAGTTTCATTTTGTGCCATGCAAAAAATCATCAGGATATGCCTCGGATACACAAATTAACATTGTTTTTAATTTCTTCTTTAGCTACTGTAATTATCATTATTTTAGCGAAGAGGTTAGGAAGCATTTATAGGTTTATATTAAGTGTTTGATATTATGCACGGTTATGCACAAACTCATATCATCATCGTTTGTGTTTAATATCAGTTACTTTTTTTAAAAGTCAGTCTGTTCTGTTACATAATCTGATTTGGCTCCTTATTGGGTTATAAATGTAATAACATTACTTGGTAATACCATAAATCATGTATTCACTGTATGTCAATGTGAGCTCATGAGAAAAAACTGCAAAGGTAAAGCGGACTCGTGTCTGTCTTCATGTATGATGTGCTGCGAGGCATTCAGATCACGTCTGCTATGCTGTTTCTGCTTCATATTTACATTGAGAGCACTGTTACTGTATTACATAAGAGACATATGTAGATGAATCCACTCTCGTTGCTCCAGCTCTGACACCCCATAATATGCAGAAAACGCCTCTCCATGGCGACCAAAGTGAAATTCCTATTTGAATCTTGAATGGCATTATTTTAGAGCACATTTTAAAAACTATTTTAGAGTATTTATGTGCCTTAAATTTGTGTTTGTAGGAACAGAGGTGTGGTTCCTTATCAAACACCCTTGAAGAACTGTATTTAGTCAGGACGGTTAGTTTGGCAGGTACTGCGAGTTTAATTTGTAATGAAATGCTACCTCCTTTACGCCACACAAATACTACTGACTCAGTCATGCCCATAAACACCTGAGCTTTTATTTTATTACACTGTCCAAGACTATGCTACGTATTTTCCAGTTTATTCAAGAGTTGTGGTCTATACAGAAAGGTTATTATAAATATTAATTTTATGTGTAAGGGTAATTGTTTTGTTTTTTTCTGGATATGGTTCTTTTAATTATATGTGTGAGAGATATTCTTCCAGCACTTTAAGAAAATGTTTGTAGCTTATTTTCTGTTTTGTTTGTTTGTCTTTGCATTCTGTCAAATAAAGATCTATACATGTATAATGTGCATGTAGCCTGCTTCCATAGTGATCAGTCCATTACAGCATAACAGGTGGGTTTTATTTTATCTGAATATTTGTACTGGCATTGCGTATCTCTGAAAATATTACTTTTACTAAAGCAGTGTCTTCTGTTGTCCATACAACACCTTGACGCGAGATTATAATAGCTCATGTGTGTGATAGTGCTGCAGCCTAGTGGCTAAAAACACAAACAACAAGCTGGAAATTACCAACATTTTATATTCGACTTAACCAGTAGTTTATTATAGCAGTTAATTAAAAGCATACAACTTGATTTGGAAATAAAATAACATTTTGTCTTTGTAATGTAAATGCATACGAAAATCTAACGTCGGTTGCCAAGAAATATCTTTTAAATTTTAATAAAAATTAGACATTAAAAATGGCAACAAAAAAACAGTTAACTTACTAAAAACGTATAAATATAAAATAATGCGTCTACAAATATTGTGGTGCGTCAGCCATTAATATATTTATTAGAAAGTTATTTTCAGTCAGCATGCTGACACATAATCACTAAAAATAACAATTTGTGTCAGTTTTTTTTATATTTACTGGCTCATTTCAACATTAAGTAAGCATATGTTTCTTTAACCAGCTACTGCAAGCATCTTGTTTAATTTAATGCAGAACATTTTCGATGTTTGACCACACGGGGGCGCACTCCGCCCACTTTAATAATCATATCGAGCCACCTACAGCTTGTATTTTACCCCTTCAAAACCTCAACATGCTACTTAATATCTAAGGTTGTCTGAGTTTAGCAAAGACTGGATATAAAGTACTGTTTTGCTCTTATATTCATCAGATGTTAGACTTATATTAAACAGATTAGGTGGACAATCTGGTAGAGTGGCTTACGGCTAATAACTTCTCTGATGATGCAGGTTTTTAGTTGCTGAAGTAAAGCTGCATGTAAACCGAATCCTTTAGTTAAGTCTTTATGCCTGTGCATTTCTATATACAATGTTCGCTCGTGACATGTCCAGCTCTTTAAGATTCATGTCCAAGGGCAAAAATAATTTAAAAGACATGCACTTACAAAAAGCATAAGAAAATCGTATTTCCATCACATTTGTAGGCCTAGACATTTTAAAATCCCCTGATATTTCCATCACTGGTACATAAATGCATGGTTTACACACCTACGTATTCATATGCAGCTGTATTTCTTAGCAGACAAAATTAAAATACGGAAACCGAGTATTTCCATACAACAATAACCTAGATTTAACAATGTAGGTTTAAAAAAATCTAACAGACCAGAATATTAAACCGACTAATGTCTTCAAGCCTCCAGATAAAATGATTCCCCATCAAGTTTATTACTTGTAATTTAAATTATGATATAAATCTAATCTGGCTAGATACATATAAATGAGTGTGGCTTCACTCGCGCAGCGCTCGAGCTGCGTCAAACCCAGAGCGCGCGGACATTATTCTCCACCTCGCGACGCCTCAACATATCAGCAGGCGCAGCAAAACGCATCCCAGACTCGCTCGAAATGGCGTTAAAAATACAAAACTCCGCTTCCTCGAACTGTTCCTATCGTCTGCTTGACAAAATGGGGTCTTTCGCGTCGAGCTCCGCCATTTTGTGGCAGAATAACTTGCGAGAGGGGTGCGTGTAATGGTTGAATGTAGTCACCCCGTGTCGTTTATATCCGCCCGGCGGTTATTACAAGGGACCGGGAGCAAATTACGGTCCATCCGCTGCAATAAAGCGCAGCTTGTGCTCCTTTAACTGCAGACACCACGGTTTAACTTAAGCTATTAATGTTTATTTCAGAGCAGCGCTCTGTGCCGGGTATGTGGCGTTTTGTCACACAGTGCAAGGTTTTACGTCGTATAAGTCGCTATGAAATATATAGAATATAGTCAAATTTAGAAGGTCAAATGGCACGTGACTTTGTTTTAATAACAAATATAAAAAATCTATCAATTTAAACTTATTCCTTATAGTTTTTTGTGGGGGACACAAAACACCTAACACTACGTTGGTGCATCTCAGTTTGTGTATTTATGCACTATTCCACAACATTTTGTAGTAAATCAAAGATTTGTATTTGATAAATTTGAACAATCCAGATATGTTGACGCGTCAGCCATTTTGGAACGGTCATCTCGACTCCATTCACTTCGATAATCGAGGAAACTTAAAGAGATACATGCTTAGAAGCTCACGTTCAACTTTCGCTTAAGGGTTCGCAGACCATTCCAAAAATGGCAGATGTCTTATGTATCGCGGCCTAAAAAACAGTCCCTAATGAGGCATCTGCTTGTAAGAAGTGTGTTCACACTGAAAAGTCAGAAAAGAAAAAATGCACTTTAAATACCTGATTGATGCACTTAAATAACCACAAAAAAGTGAAATGTTGAACTGCTTTCCAAATGACGCACCATAGACTATGCTCTTATGAACTATGTAACTGTATGTATTTAAGTACATTTACATACAGTTATACATAAGTATAGCTGTATGTACTCAGCCGTGTAGTGTATGAATTTTATAAGGTTATTTTGGCATTGATAATTAGAGTCTGATAGCCCCTCCCCCTTCCTCACATAATTAAGCATGCCACAGTTGAGTGCAATAAGTGTTCAACTTTCCACACTTCACTTTTTGTCATTTTCAGTGTGAACGCACTACTCCCTATTTATAATACAAAATGTCAAAGATTTGAGATGCCCCGAAAATGACCTTCTGTTATTTATACAGTACATGGCTGAGTAGAATAAGTACATTGTGTATAACTGCATAGTGTATAGTTTATCATCTGGGTCGCAGTCACTATCTGACTCCAGTTTTATGCTTTAAATGATGCTAGCTAGTGTAAAATGTCAGTTCCCTTCCCCCAACCGACGCTCATGACATGCTTCCGTTTTTAACGGTCTGGCGGAGTTTCGCGACTCCCCCTTCGCTCCAGCGAGCTCCGTCTATTGTTCATGAGCGGCGCTGTGGCGGTTGCAGTACCGACGCTTGCCTGCTGGGGGGCGCCGCGGAGCCGCGCGGCCTCGGGTCTTTTTGTCTGAACTGGATCCCTCTGCCGCTTCACAGTGTGCGCGATTAAACCGGAGCCGCGTCCGTCCCGCACTGTCAAAAAACCCACTCCAAACCCCAACACAGGCGCAGCCGGTACCGTTGTTTTCCCGTGCAGCCATGAGCAGTGACGCGGTGACGTTGGACTGAGCTCGCTCGGGTTCGCGGGCTGCTCGGGCTGCCGTTGGAGCGGGTTTCTCCACTCTCATCCTCCGTCGTTTCTTTAACTTTTCAAACACGCAGCCGCGCCGGAGCGGAGCGGACCGGAGCATGGGATCCCCGGACTCTTAGGAACCAAATCTGAGCCGGGGGTTTGACCGAATTTCAGCGAAACGATGGCGAACTCGACGGGGAAAAACCTCCCCGAGCAGCGGAGGAAAGGACAGGCTTTCCTGGACGAGCTGCGGCAATTTCACCACAGCAGAGGGTGAGCGGGAATTTTGCTCTTATTATAACTTGGGTGACCCGCGCTAGGCGCGTGAGGGGTCCGGACGATGTTCAGTTGGGCTGTTTTTCTCCACAGATCTCCGTTTAAAAAGGTTCCCGTGGTGGGTGGGAAGGAGCTGGACCTGGGCGCTCTGTATATGAGAGTGGTGTCTTTAGGGGGCTTCGCGAAGGTAAGTTCCTCACACACACTAAACTTAACATTTCTCATCTCTCACACACTCTTCCAACTCAACTCCTTGGCTCGGTTCGGTGAATCTGTCTTCGGTTCTGCCGTGCATCGGCCTGTGTAAGTGTGTGTGTATGTATGTATGTATGTGAGAGTGAGTGTATGTATGTATGCGTGTGTGCGTGTGTGTATTGGCCCCACACACACTCACTTCAAAATTACCGGGCGGCTTTTACATCGATTACCCGTACCGAGGCTGAGGCACCGAACCCCGTCCGGACCCGCCGTGAACATCAGCGGCTTTATCCCTCCCGTGTGGCGGAGGATTGAGCGACTGTAGGCCGCACTCAGGCCTGTGTATTCCGCGTTGTAAATACAGCCGCAAACCGCGCCAGATCCGCGGTCCAGACGCGGGGGTTCGGAGGGGTTCGCTTCGGAGCACCTTGTTTTCCTGCTACTGGTTAGATTTATTCATTTCAGATGGGAAAGTGTAAGTTAGCCGGAGTGCTAATTGGAGTTAGCATGCACACACATACATACACACACACAGACAGACATACACTCTTTCACACACACGGTCCTGCATCTGAACCGAACCCCTCTCACCTGTTTCATCACCCTACAGGTGTCCGACAAGAACCAGTGGGCCGAACTGAGCGAGGATTTCAGTTTCCCCAGGAGTTGCTCGAATGCTGCTTTTGTTTTGAAACAGTACTACCTTCGGTGAGTCTTTCTTATTCCGTTTCTCTCTCTGATCAGCTCCAGCACATGTGCTCAATGTTTACAGGCACTTCTCTGCTCTGATGCACTCAAACATGCGGCTCGGTTCTGACTTAAAAGCGTGTGTTTTGGAGGATCATATGTCTGTGTTGCTGATTGCATAAAGCGGGCTTTTGTCGGTATTTTTAATATGAGCTCATGTTGTGTTGCTAATGCAACATTATGTGGCAAATACAATTTAAATCAGTGAGTGTTACAGAGACAAATGGTTCTTCTGGACATTTTTTGAGTCACTTTTAAGGATGCATCTGTCACTTGCATCCAAGTGTTTTACTTTAATGGCAGGTTCTGTACATTAAGTAATGGAAAACTCTGTAATAGGATGCAGTTTAGACGGTTTTTATATTGTTAGTTTCAGCTTTTTTTTCACTATATAAAATGATCTAATTAAACATTTCTTGTATTTTAACATAAAGGAATTAAATCTAAATCAAAGTTTTACTGTGTTTAAATGGCTGTTTTGGACTTGAGTCACTTGCATCTGTCATTTGCAATGGTCTACAGGAGTCTTTTGTTTCGAAGGCAGTTTATTTGTGGTTTGATATTTAGTATTTTTGTTTTAACTTGTATATTCAAATAAGAGATGAAAACCATAAATGAGGCCTTAGTTTGTCAGTTGTACACTAGGTTCTCTATAAAACATTTCAATGCAACATTACTTTGTGTTTTAATATGGAATGGTTTTAAAGTCTAAATCAGAAAGTCAGATGCATATTTGGACTTGTATTTGGGTCACTTTTAAGCATGCGTTTGTCACTTGCATTGGTCTATAGGAGTTTTTTGTTTCCTAAGTTTTGTCTTCTATCTAGTTTAATTAGCATTTCTTTAGAAATGTATAACATGTGCCACGTCCTGTACATTTAAATAGGAGACAGTAAAATTTACAATGGTGGGTGATTGTTTTAGATATGCGCTGGTGTGTTCAGACTTCAACTGTCACTTTATTTTGCAGTTTAGAATGTGTTTTGTGCTTTCTAGGTTGTTTATGTGTTTATGAATGTGGTTAATGGTGTTTTGCAACGTGCGCACGGTTGATTTGTGTGTAAACCACTAAAGGCATTTCACCAGCTGTAACGCATGCAAAATCTTCCTGTTTTATATATATTTGTAGTAGCAGCAGCAAGGAGCGTACAGCCGTAGCACTGCTGTCTGTTCTACAGTGAGTGCGGCTGCTGGTTTTCCACGTGCGCTCCTCTCTAGTTTAGTAGGTTATGGGGGGGTGAGACAGACAGACTTGGCAGCAGGGAGCGTTTTGGCTGTGTGGGCCGTAAGAAGGAGACATACACCTGCCATGCAACGGACTAATCGTAAGTACCATTCTGCAAAGTGTCTCTTAACGTCGTTGCAAGAGAGGTTGTTTGTTGGCGATGAGAGCTCAGAACGACGAGGGATGCAAAACGGCGTTCTCCTGTGTGTCTTTCTCATGAGAGCGGCATACGAAGGACAGAATTAGCGCTCCACAGAGAGACTGCGTGAGCTTTAACTAGTTTTATTCACAGCATATGCATATTTTTATCAGGCATTCTCTCTTTGGGTTTTATTTTCATAATCAAAGGTTAGTGCTGCTCAACTCTGAAAATCCTGAAGCGTTTTGTGTCATGTTGAGGTGTATCTGTCTCTCGGGGAGTTCGAAGCGATTGGTGGAAGCGAAGCCAAAGAGTTTAGACAGACATGATCGCTCAGAGGAAATCCAGTACTTGTGATGAAGAATCTTTTTTTTTTTTGCAACATCAAATGAGATAGAATGTCTGCTTTTTTTTTTGTTGCAGTGTTACATGCCTGTTTGCTCAACTATATAGCAGACTATATAACACTAGCAAGGTGATTTGAGCTGCAGGTGTTTTGATTGGATCAGAGTGGTGGAATGTTTTAATTACAGATGTACTTTACAAAGATTACTTATCAGAAGGTTTACCTCGGCAGCGTCCCATCATGCACATCACTCGAGGGAACAGTCCTGCAGGCCTTTCCGCAGCCGAAGGGGTTCAGAAAGTCTTGCTTTAGCAGGATCCTCATTTCCGCCGGCTCTCACTCGCACCATGCAGACTGAGAAATGCTCGCTGGCTCCAAAACGTTAACCCGTTTTCTCGGCTAACACTAGTGTGAGTCTTCAGGCAAATATGAAGGATTTCATTTGCACTTGTTTAATGGATTGCAGATGAACAGGTGTCTCTGTTAGGACTCCATTGTGTAGTCTAACTCTTATCACTCACGCCGAAAAGAGAGTTCGGTTGTTTGTTTACACCGTCGCAGCTGAGGAAGCGCTGGCTAGAGATTTGAACTTGGGTCTTTGGGTTTGTGGTGTGATGAGCTTACCACTGAACCGATCGGAGCATGTGAAATGAGTCATTTAAATGTGGCATCTGCAGTCACTCCGTCTGCCAACTATAGAGGGAAGAGCAGCTAAACAACACATGTCAATGTCTTAATTGGCAAATGGTCACTTTTTAGGAGCATTATTTTATTTTTATTTTTTTGTATTGGAGCATGCGTTCTAGTTATGTGAGGCTAATTTTTATTCACTCTAATTTATTTTAGCTCATTTATTTCATTCAGTTAATCATATATAATAATTTCCAGGAATGCCTTTTTTTATGTAATGTTTGGTATTGCTTTACTATAGTGTCCCTCGAATAACAGTAAAGCATGCATAATTACAAGTAAACCAAAGCCTAACCCTATAGTAAGCACGTGTTGTTAATCAATTTAACCTTATTGTGTAATTACACAGTACCAGCTAAAACTTTAAAGTAACAGATGTTTTAGTGAAACTTGTGTTTGTTGCTCATCAAATTAGCATCAAATAACTCAGTCAAAGTGATACTTTGTTAATTGTGAATTATTTGCAGATTGAACATCACTACCTTAAATTGCATGCAAATTAACCTTAAATGCAAATTGTCTGTATGCATAGAATGTAATTTCATTCTTCTGTAAAGGCCGGCCGGCCAGCCAGGTGGATCTCAGATCTGTTTTTAGTCAGTCTGCTCTCACCTGAGTATTCATTTTGCATGTAAATATGTAGAACCTCATAGTCATGTTATAGTAAAGTATTCATATTAGAAATCCCATTAACTTATTACTAATCCCCAACCTGCACATTTTTACTGTGATAGTGCGAAGCTGCATTGCGTATACTCGGGTATGTGAAGATATTTGTTGCATAACTGTTGTCTCGAGTCCTATTTGTTTTTCTCCTTGTCACTCACGATCCATATATTCAGCAGCTCTTGCAGGTTAAACTTGACCTTTTTTCTTCTGTGTCTCCAGTAGAGGGCAGTAATTCTCTGTCTGGGCCTCAGCAATGGGGCCGTTCACATGAGCACTGACTGGATGCCATAGTTCCCCATCAGTCAGCTTCATTTCTGTATTTACATACCTGGTTTGCTGTATTTTTTCACCCTTTAGTTTTCTGAACGAAAAGAAAGAAATGGTTGTCGGAGATCTGCCTTCAACATCTGTTTGTATTTATTGAGTCCTGCTGAAGATCTTAATAAGCTGGTTCAGGTGTATTTGATTAGTGTTGGAGCTAAACTTTGCAGATCGCCAGAAACGCGACTAACTGCCTCTGACTTAAATTGTACGTAATAAACCTGATGCTTTCACAAGGTCCTCATTTAGTGTCTCGAGAAACATCAGCCTGTAATCAGCTCTGGGTTTGTCTGAAGTCACACGCTGACCAACCTGAGACGATCTTCAGCATCTACATTAAGTTTCTTGATTGATTTGTTAATTTTTTAATGATCTAAAAGCAGAGTTGCAGGTGGTGAATATAACATTGATATACAATTTAAAGTGATAGTTCAACCAAAAATGAAAATTGTTATTTACTAACCTTCATGACATTTCAAACGTGCATGACTTAAAGGTTATTTTGAAGAATGTTGGTTTCATTTCCTATTGATTTTATACCATTATATGGGCAACGAATACAGTGAAAGCTAAAGGGAACTGAAACTATTTGGTTACCAACATTTGCCAAAATATTTTCTTTTTGTGTTCCGTGGAGAAGAAAGTTATACAGGTTCGGAAGCAAGCGAGGAACATGGTTTTAAAGTTTTTACATATCGACTTAAAATTCACCAAGATTTTCTCAGGTGCATTTGGTTATCTGCTGGTTAACTTGTTCTGTGATATCAACCATCACTAATTAAAATCCTACAATTACATAGTCCAGTGAGCGAATGTCTGTCCGCACTGTGTGTGTCCAGTAGTGTGTTGTTTTCTAGTGTTTATGGCGTGCAGATAGCTATTTATAGTGTTTGTATTGTAGCACGTGGGAGGTGTGTGTGTAAGTGAAAGCTCATTCAGTTGAGGGAACCACTCATGAGTCATACTCGCACACAGAGTAGGACTGTGAATATTACTATTAGACTCAATACGGTTGATCCCTGGTTCTCTGGAATAAACAGCGTGTGCTTTCGGTATGTGAGGTTACAGAGCTATGCGAGATGGTAAAGTATGCCGTTCCATAGTTTTAAGTGTTTTTAATGGGGATCTAATCAAGTGTGATTTTATGTTAGGCTGCAAACTGTGTAGACGTTTGCGTGTATGTATTCTCTTTGCATTTGCTTAAACTGTGCTGATTTAACATTGTTTCTGTTTAGCGTCACTTCTGAAATTGTTTAAAAATAACGTATAAATAACAACATAAAGGAATAGTTCACCCTAACATTAAAACTAGCGTAAAATGTCCTCAACCTCAGGCCATCCAAGACCAGTTTGTTTTTTCATCAGATTTAGAGAAATGTTGCGTTCCTTCATAATTTGCTCACCAGTGGATCTTCTGCAGTAAATAGGTGCCGTTTACACCACTCAAGTCCATTAATTTCTTGTAAAACAAAAGCTGCATATTTGTAAGAAACAAATGCGTAAATGCATTATTGAAGCATTTTTGTTTTTTTTGGCTAAAATACTCTTCCTTAAAGCAAATATGTGTGTCTCGTTTACTTTCATTAAGTTGTTTATGTACGGTTATTATATTGGCAGTCAGCCTTTTTTCTCTCTAAATGTTTTATTGGCATCAACCATTTAAAACTGTAGCAGCTTAAATGCTAATGGATTTTCTCAGTCCCTGAGGCACACAGGTTTGTTTATTTAGCTCATGGAAATGAATGATGTTCACACGTTATCCCTCCAAACAGTCATCTAAATGCAGAAACCGATGTGTGCCCATTTAAAACACGCTATGAAATGTATACAATGATATTATAACCGCTCAATCTTTTAAACAGGTGTTCACCGGTCAGTGAATAAATGTGTCTGGATGTTTAAATCTTTGTGTCTTTTAAATTTCCCCTGGGATCATGAGTGTATATCCATCTGTCTGTCATTCTGTGCACTGATGTCTTGTTCTAATCTCTCTGCAGCTATCTAGAGAAGTATGAAAAGGTGCATCACTTTGGAGAGGAAGATGAAGAGGAGCAGCTGGGGAATCCTAAACCTTTGCTTCCGATTGGTGCAATACCCACGTCATACAACTACCAGCAACACACTGTATCAGGTACAGATGAAACTTACACACACTCACTCACACACACACACACACGCAGCTGGCTCAAAGGGTTAGTGTGCGTTGGAGCTGCACCTGTGAAAACTCTTAATGCCATGAAGGAAACAGTACTCTTGCCACTGCACTCCTTTCAGAGAGACAGATGATATTTCCCTTTACATAAGGGCCGAGGTAGGTTTTAGTCTGACTATATCTCATCTCCAGAGCTGCTCTGAAGGGCAGTTCACCAACATTTCACAATTTGATTAAATTATCAGCAGATACACACACAAACTCAAAGATCTTCGTGACAGCCTGCCAAAATATTTTTGTTTCAGTTGAGAAAAAATAGACAAACGTAAATTTGTAATAATAATTAAAAAATATTCTATAAGAGTATTAATTAAAATTAATAAAGCATTATTTCCCGAGTTGATGATACGTTGACAATTTTTCGTCCATGTTTTAATTTTAACAATAAACATCTGGTGTGCAGCACTTTATATAATATTAATAATATTAAATAAGTTATATTGTGTATGGAAGAGTTGTAGTCTAGGCTGATACGGCAAATAAAATGTAAATAATGAAAATTAAGGGGTTTTTTTTCCGTTTTTTTTCTCATAATACATTTGTATTAAATCATACAATACAGAATCCAAAAATTACAACCAGCAACACAATTTCTGGAAAAACTAAAGTTTTAGGACTCTGTTTTTAAAGTATTACATTTTATGAATTCAGTTGAAACGTTTTTTTTTTATAGTCTACATTTATAGGTTGCACTGATTTAGAGTACGCACAACGTGCTTAAACATGGTAATATAAATTTAACACAGGGTTAAGAATGTTAAGGAGTAAGTTTAGGGTTGGTACCTATTATTACCCAGTTGCATCAGTATGTAAGCAAGTATGTATGCAAGTATGTACATGCAGAACAAGATTGTAAAATAAAATGCAGTCAATATTTTCTAGAGCAAAACCCTGAACTTCCATATGCTAATGTAGATCTTTTTGGAAGAGGTGAAGTTTACATATGTGGTCTAAACAACCAGATGCATTCAGACTTATCTGAGTCTGAGTCTCAAGTTACCTTCAAGACACATGCTCACAATTTTAGAAATGTATCAATTGCTTATCCTTTGTTTGACAGACTATCTCCGGCAAAGCTATGGGCTGTCGACGGACTTCATCCCTCCATCCGATTACAACAAACTGGTGCTGTCTCTTCTGTCTGGGCTCCCGAACGAGGTGGACTTTGCCATCAACGTGTGCACGCTCCTGTCCAACGAAAGCAAACATGCCATGCAGCTAGAAAAGGAGCCCAAACTCGTCACGCTGCTGCTGGCACACGCGGGAGTCTTCGATGACTGTACGTTTAATGCTGCGGTTTCTAGAGTATTTGCGCTTCGGGACTGCATGGGGATGCTAATGTTACATATGTTTGTCTTTCAGCATTAGGCAGCTTTTCTGCTCTGTTCGGGACAGACTGGCAGGAGAAAACGTCACGAGACTTTATGAGGGTACGAAAAGATGTCAACTTGCGTTTCTTGCATGGTGTTTGTTCTGGTGCAAAAATAAAAAAAAATAACTCCTACTGTTATTTTAGTTTTGGAAAGATGTCATAGAAGACAATGAAGTCAAAGATCTCATCTCAGACAAGAGCTGCACACCCCAAAGTATGTGGTTGTTTATGTCCTAACTACTCTCGTTTCCTTTGATGTGGTAAAGACGCTCAATGAAGTGTTGTTTCACTTTGATAAGTCGATATGTTTTAACCAAGCATTACTTCACACTAAGAGTGCGTTGTCATTTTTTTTTAGACGGATTGGAGACGAGGGACGTCTGCACTCCTCTCTTCCACCCGGCACGTGCCGTAGGCATTGGAGACGTTGAGGGCCAGCGGGTGTTGCAGGTGGCAATGATTCTGAGGAACTTGTCCTTCGAGGAGACCAACATCAAACTCCTGGCAGCTAATCGCACATGTCTACGCTTCCTCTTACTGTGTGTGCACTGCGCCTTTGTCCAGCTGCGGCAGCTGGGTCTCGACACGCTCGGCAACGTCGCAGGAGAGGTTAGAGATGTTACAGACATTTTTGTCACACCTCACTCTAAACTGGAAGGATGCTTTGCATTTCCGGCCTCCAGTGTTTCTGATTCAAGCTGATGATCTAATGTTAAACCTGTTAAAATGTTAATGACTGTCAGTGTCTCACTGACACAAAGCTGTTGACGTTAAATACTGATGGGTACTCTATTTGAATAGGGTCCTATGGAGAGCAGAACAGAAGAGCATCCAATTGGAAATTGTAATGGCGGTGCTCATCGTCTATAGAGCACTTCAATTATGACACATTTTTGCCAACATTCAAGTTTCCTTGACCAAAAACACAACAGGATTTTTCCATTGACTTCTGGATTATTATAGAAAATAAGCTTTGCGAAAAACAAATATTTGATATGTTTTAAGATTTCTTAACAAACTGTTTTACTCAAACACATCAAACCTAAATCAATTCAAGTCTTTTTTGCAAACATAGGTTTTTAAATGGCTCTTTTACGTTATTTCAACTTTTTGCTTACTATGAAAGGCTCCATGACATTAAAACACTGACTAACAAACTTGTGTTTTGTTCATCAAGTAAAAGTAGTAAAAGACTACATGTATAAACCATGAATGAGCTATACCATAAATGCATGACTTCAGGATCAATACCATTCAACTGTTTCTTCTTCATTTTCAAAAAAGTATAGAATAGTCCACAAGCCTTAATTCAAGCTTTTAATCAATGACCCATTGACTTCTAAACGATGGAACCAGAAATGCCATAATTCTTGTTTCTGGTTTTTAAATCTGTTACCCCTGCAGCACAGATAAGCTTCGTGTCTGGATCTGTTGGCCATTTGTATCTTTTGTTAAATGTCTCTTTGTCCTTTTTCAGCTTCAGTTGGATCCAGTTGATTTCCGAACAACGCATCTGATGTTTCACACCATCACGAAGTGTTTGTTGTCACGGGACCGTTTTCTCAAAATGAGGGGTAAGCATCTGTTAGGGTGAACTGTTCATGACATTGAACCGGGACTCTAGACTTGATCTTCCCACTGGTCACTAAGTTGGTTGCACAAGCACATAATTTGCTTGTTTTTTTTCTTTGCTACATCATGGGATGGCATTAACCCATTTTTATCATACTTCATAGTTATGGTAATGATAGTGGTTAACATTTATCTTGCGTGTTACTACGAGAAGAATACCAATGTTTTCACCTTTTCTAGTTTTAGAAGCAGTCTTTTACTCTACTTTAGCATGAAAACCATATCCTCGTTCCGCCATTATTACCTCAACATTTGCATAGCTTTTGCTACGTACAGCACGCACAAACTCGCTCGCACTGGACTTACCGTTACCCTAAGTATAATCTGTACGTCAAACACTTCTGAACGAAACAGCCGATGAGCTGAATGCAATGCAAACTCACTCTCTGACAGCAGGTGGCACTTTTGAGCATAAATGATAGTGTTTCCTGAGTTACCGCTGTAAATTGAACAATACATATTAAAGCAGCTCTGCGCCGAGGCAAGAGGAAAAGAAAATGCTTTTTAGAGACAGTCCGTTTCCCTCAGAGATGCAGTCATCTGAACTCCTACACCAGTTGTATCGTGATGTTTATAGCATCTCAAATGATTTGAATCGTCACATATTTGTGTTTCTTTCACGATGTGGAAATATTTGTGGTCTAGATCCCTGTGTTAAGACTTGTCCGTCCTTTTGAGAGTTGCTGATTATTTCCGTTGCATCCTGCAGCAATGGAAATTCTCGGGAACCTGAGCAAAGTGGAGGATAACGGCGTTCTGATCTGCGAGTATGTGGATCAGGAGTCGTACCGAGAAGTCATCGCCCTTCTGACGCTGCCGGACATCATGCTGGTCATCTCCGCGCTGGAGGTCCTGTACCAGTTGGCCGAGCTCGGGGAGATCACATGCTCTAAAATATCCTCCGTGGAGAGAAGCATAGGTACACGTTCACACCTTTTGGTCAATGTTTTGTTGCATGACTAACCATCAGGAGCAGTGAATTTACGTGGTTTGTGTGTGTGTCAGATCTTCTAGTGCGGTTGGTGTCGGTGGACCTGCAAACGTTCGGACCGGATGCCCTGACGGCAGTAAAACTCATCGAGCATCAGGCCTCGAGCAGTCAGGTCTCAGAGGTTCGGCCGCAGCTTGTCGAGCACGTTCCTCCACCTACACAAGGCACTCCTGGCGCTGGTAAGTGTCTTGTGTCAGATTTTGTGTGTACTAGAGATGTACAAAACTGTTTAAGTGCTCTCTTTTAATCACTGTTGAGAGTAAGCAGGAAAATGCAGGATAGGACAGATGCAAAACGCAGCAATGCTTTATTTTACAGTGTCCTTGTTATACATTGTTTAATTATATGCAACTAACAGTAAACCAACCCCTCATCCCTGCTGGTATTGTACGTACATGTAGTTAATTAACATTAATCAGTACTTAAATGTGCAGTTACACTGTAACAGGCCACAATGAAGTGGAAACCAAGTGGGACGTGGGAAGTGGGACTTGCATACACAGATTTTAATTTTACCTCAAAAGTCATACATTTTATTTTTATTTTTTGCAGTTATGATAAAACGCAAAAAAAGATTAACTTGTCAGTGTGTATGATATTGAGTAATGTTATCATAAAATACAGGATAATTTTTCTTAAACAAGCTACTACTGCTTTAGGTCTCGAGGTAAAAAATATCCCACAAAAATAAATTGAAATGGAAAATGAATGAGAAAGGAGTTTATGTCATTTGTATTTACAGTGTGTTTGAATTTGTTTCTTTGTAGTGAACAGAATGCCTGTGCAGTCTACGCCTCCGCCTGGGATTGTGGAAGTAGATGGAGAGAAATTCACAACTCAGTGGTAAGATTTGCATATTTTCTTCTTGCGTTTTTATATTTTCTAGTGTTTTATGAATGCGTTCTGCTCTTGTTAGGCTGAATGCACAGTTTGAGGTTCATCCAGATGGTTCGGTCTCTCGCTCTGAGATGTACTCTGAATATCTGGCAACCTGCAGCAAGATGGCGCGGGGTGGCGTATTAACATCCAATAACTTCTACAAATGCCTGAGGTGAGGTCAAATGCTGTGAAGTCTGCGCCGTCCCAAATGGTAAAAGTTGAATGCTGAAACTCACCACTCTGTGCTTGTGTGATTCTCAGGACGCTGTTTCCTAATCACACGGTGAAGCGTGTGGAGGACACACGGCTGAGTGGACAGGCTCAAATCCATGTTGTTGGTGTGCGGAAGAGGCCGATTCCTCTTCCTGTTCAGCTTTATTTTCAGCAGCAGCAGGCCAGTCCTGCACCAGTTCCCAAACATGAAGCTCCCTCAGAAACCCCTCAGCCCCAGTCAGGTAGAGAACCTGTTTTATTATTGGCCCAATTTTATCAGTTCAGAAAGATGTTTCTCACTACACTTGATCTTGGGTTAAAGCTTTTTAAACCCTGGTTAAAAGCTCATTTAACTGGTTTGAATGCTTTGTACTTATTATAGATGGAATCTAGCACTGCTTTTAACAACCTGGTACATAAAAGGCAATTTCACAAACAAGTGAAAATGCTGAAGTTGTATGTTATAGTGAGTTTTTAAGAAAAAACCCGCATACTATAAAATGATTTTCTTAAAAAAAAAAAAAAAAAAAGTAAGTGTTCCTAATTTTACAGGTTTACAATTTGAAACGTAGATGAAAAAGTGTAATATGAAATAGACATTAGTCTATATCTTACCATATTTTGATTTTGCATTTTTTATTACTTTAATCTGCAATTCTTCCAATGATTTTCTGCATCATCAAAATCATAAGACCCTACACGACTTCAATGCGATAAGCCAGTCGTATATATAGCTGATTTGTTCTTTCTCATTTGTCCATGTAGTGCTGTCTCTCGGTGTGGGAGGGCAGCTTGTCCGGGCACCAGCACCAAGCCTTACTGCCGGCCAGGCAGCACCACAGGTGGCCTTCACCATGCATGGGACGTCGAACGCCAACGCTCCCTGTGCTCCTGCGCCAGCCCTGACTGTTCCTCGACTCCCCATGAACTCGCCAGGACAAGCTGCACTTCCTCCTCCATGCCCTCCCGCCACTGTCCCAGTTCCCATACGACCCAATGACATCCTCAAAACGGCCATGATCCAGAGCTCCATCCCCACAGCCACTGCTTCACCTGCTGTTCCCAACCACAGTGGCTCGCCTACCCAGCAGCCCTTGCTCCATCACGCTCCCGTTACACTGATCCAGCAGGGGCCGCCGCCCCAGGGACACATTTTTACTGGTCGAGTGCAAGGTGTTTGTCCTTCAGTGACCCAGCAGCGCCTGCAAGCCCCTCAGGGACAGCAAGGTGCCCCTTCCCAAGAGGCTGTGGTGCTCACGCCGCCTCAGTTTGTCAGTGCACCGTGCACTTCGCTGATGGCAGGAGGGCAGGTTGTGACTGTCTCAGGCGTGCCTAGCAACCGCGTCGGATTTCAAAATATCGCCCCCAAACCTGCACCGCAAGCGCAGTCGTCACAGCCTCAACCTCAACAGCCACAACAGCAAAGCTTAGTCATCGTCAGTCAGAATCAACAACCCAACACTGCATTCGCCCCAGCTATCCATCAAATCGTACTGACTAACCCCAACCCTCAAACCATCCAGCCGCAGCCTGCACAGTCTCCCGCTTCCCCCAATGCACCAATCCCTAACCCCGCCCCTGTGCAGCAAGCCCCGCCCAACACAGTCAGCCACATGCTGTCCGTCAAACGGCAGTTTCAGCAGACTCCGCCCCCTCCTCCACCCCCAGCCCAACCTACCTCCACAGAATCCAGTCTGATCAAACAGTTACTGCTTCCAAAACGTGGTCCTTCCACCCCAGGCGGAAAACTCATACTCCCTGCTCCGCAAGTTCCCGCTCCTGCGAGCACGAGGGCGTCAAGCCCGCAAGTCGTATACCAGGTGACCAACAGCGGTCCGATGCCGTCTCAACCGCAGTTGAACGTGCAACTTATGCAGAGCCCCTCCGGTGCCGTTCCCATCTCCATCCTCCCAGGGCAGATCATCTCCACCTCCACCCCTGGCACCCTCCTGCAGGCTACGCCCAGCAACCAAGTTACCTTCACAGTAGTGCCAAACTCTGGCTTCCCCGGCCAGGTAGCGCAAACCCCGCCCACGATCGGCCTGCAGTTGACTCCGCCTCTGCCAATTGCAGGAGCCACGCCTATTCCACCTTTCCGAGGTGACAAAATCATCTGCCAAAAGGAGGAGGAGGCCAGGGACGCCACGGGGCTGCACATCCACGAGCGCAAGATCGAGGTCATGGAGAACAACTCCGTCGCCGACGGTTCGGCCAAAGCCAGCAATGGTGACTCCGCAGAGGTGGACGGACCTGCGGCAAAGCTGCTCAACGGGAGGAAGTTTGACTCAAGTCTACCTCCATACCACTCAGGGAACAGCCAAGCAGAGGCGCTAAATGGCCCTGCGGCGCAAGGTGGCGACAGCACCGGCAGTGGCCCTGGGAAGCAGACGCCCTCTGACCCTAAAAAGCTAATGGTGAACGGGGTATGCGACTTTGAGCGATCGGACGCCATCCATCCAAGCAAAAACATTCCAAATCACAAGGCTTCCAAACACATGGGGAACGGCGAGGTGCTGTCGCCTCAGAAAGCGCACGGGGCTTTGGGCCTCACAGACTCTCTCGCTGCTTCTCAGCAGGACACTGCCAAAGCAGAGCAGGCCGAACGTCTGGCCAACGGGCCCAGCCACAGCGCCGAGATCTCCAATGGGCCCAACTCAGAGACATTGGGCAACAGCAGGCAACAGCACCCACCTCATAACCACTCCCCACCTCCACCCATCTCAGAACCCCCGCCACCACCTCCCGCTAACGGCACCTCAGAGAGCCGGACACTGAAGAGACCGCTGGAGGACGGGGACAGAGGTACCTCTGGAATCCCCACCAAAATGGGTGTACGGATAGTGACCATCAGTGACCCCAACAATGCTGGCAACAGCGCCACTATGGTGGCCGTGCCAGCGGGCGCAGACCCAAGCACAGTAGCAAAAGTAGCAATAGAGAATGCAGCGCAGCAGAGACCAAGTGTGCCCTCGCCGCTTCCTGAAACCAATGCTCAGGTAATGCCTTTTTTGACTCGTGGTTGAAGAATCATGCCTTTACAACACTGGTCTCAAACTCCGTTCTTAGAGGGCCTCCAACCCTAATCAAAAAAGCTAATCAGGGTCTTAAGGGTTACTAGAATCTTTCAAGCAGGTATGATTTGGAGATGGTTGGAGATAAACTCTGCAGTGGTGTTGTCAATTTAGCATTTTTATAGCAACTTCCTTTCAAGACTTTTTTAGGTTTTTAAGTTT
Source organism: Enteromius trimaculatus (assembly GCA_032361065.1). Lineage (NCBI taxonomy): Eukaryota > Metazoa > Chordata > Actinopteri > Cypriniformes > Cyprinidae > Enteromius > Enteromius trimaculatus. The sequence continues at coordinate 1,105,787 of JAUMHP010000044.1, read as the reverse complement.
AGGTTTCATCTTGACCACTGATCTATATTCATCTTTATATTGATCAGTGAATTTGCCATTATGATGTCATCTAGTGACATTTAACTACCAGTTTTAGCTTCTTTCAATTAAAAGCAGTTGGCTAAACTGACCTGGCCCTCCAAGAATTGAGTTTGAGACCACTTCTTTACAAGATTTTAGGCTACTTGTCTTCTTTCAGAGTAGTGGAAAGAAAGTATCCAAAATACACATTGTATCTATTTACATCTGTTGATTACAGTTACAATACAGATCTTTAAAGGCTGTAATTTTAAAGACTGTTTTGTGTAATGTAAATTAGGTTAATATAGATTGAGTCATAGAAAAGGCAATACAGAATCCTCTCTGTGGAAACCTTTAACTCAATGTCAGCAGATTGAAATAAGTATTTTATCCCATTTGTACAGTAGTCATCATTTGAAGTCAATCAGTGTTGTCCTAAGACAAGAACACATTTTGGTTTTATGTTTTAGATGCAATTTTGATGAAAGATTTAATCCACTTAAATGTTGATTTAATTGCTAGAAAATTGTGCAAAATTCATCATTTGCATATTTAAGAACTTTTTGCACAAAACAGTTGTCTTGCTGTGTGCAACTGGTGAAATTTGACATCTGTAAATGTTTACCCTGTTCTAGTGTCTTCATCAGAAACAGGTTAAGTTGCTTGTTAATGTTTTAATATGCTTGTCAGATGTTAAATTATTCAGCCAGGATATTCCAAGGAATCTCTAAAAAATCTGTTATGACTGTTCTTCACATTACAGAAATGAGAACTTGCATGTGACATTACCTGTTCTTTTATAGGAAATCTTCGTTTTTTGGCTGAAAAACACTCTTATAAACCTTAAAAAGTTGCATAAATCCCACGCGCTACTCAAACTGGCATAATGAAATTATTTGCAACATTTTACTTTTCCTCAGGCTAAGAAAATATGCCAAAGTATCAGCAAATACAAAAGCACTCCATTTAAGAGCTGTTAATGACAAAGGCCACACCTGCAATTAAGAAATCAAAATGAGTGAAATAAATGTAGTTCTAGAACCAAATGAAGCACCCAGAATAGCATTTTGAGGTTGTGCAAGAAAAAAAATCAGATGCATGTACAAAATTCAGCATGCGTGGCACTGTATTTTCACAACATGCTTGTCATTTTATAAACTTTAATTTTTAAGCCTTTTATGTGTGCAGCAGCCTGTGTCAGTGCAGACTCCGCCTCCAGTGGATCCGACTGCACAGGGAACCAATCAGAGTTCTCCAGCACCCGCCCTCTCTCCAGATCAAGCACGTAAACCTGGACAGAACTTCAGATGTCTGTGGCAGGCATGCAAACGGTGAGGACGCTTGTGATGAGCATAGATGCCTGTCTTGAGAAGGATGGTTCATGCTAACTTTGATGTGTTGTTTTAGGTGGTTTGACACGCCATCACAGGTGTTTTACCATGCAGCTACCTGTCATGGCAGTAAAGACGCATACCCAGGGCAGTGCCAATGGGAGGGCTGTGAACCTTTTCCTCGACAGAGACTATCCTTCATCACGCATCTACAGGCAAGATCCCGTCTTTTTCTCTTTCTATTGATGCGGTGATAATGAAATCTATCCGTGCTGGCTGTATATGTGTGTGTGTGTATTTGACTAATCGGAGTGTGCGTGTGTTTTGTAGGATAAGCACTGCTCGAGGGAAGCGCTCTTAGCCGCACTCAAACTGGAGGAGCAAGCGCAAGGCAGCAACCCCAACACTTCCAAGTGCGTGTGACTACTTTAGCTCATGCTGGTTTGAGGTAGTAGATGATTGTGATGGAGACTGTGATGTTGTTGATGTGCAGGTCTCCTCCAGCAGCGGTCAGCAGTCCTCCACCTCCTCCCAGACCACAGAAAGCGCTTGTCAACCACCCCAGTGCAGCTCTAATGGCTTTACGTAGGGGCTCACGAAACCTGGTGTTCAGGGACTTCACAGTCAGTATTATTGCATCATGTAAACAGTGAAAGTTCTGCTGCTGGTAGATGTGTCAAGCTTGAAACGTTTGTGTTTTTTGTCCTACTCAGGACGATAAAGAGGGACCAATGACCAAACACATTAGACTAACTGCTGCCTTAACGTTAAAGAGCATCGCCAAGTACTCGGATTGTGGGCGGAAGTAAGTGACATTTTTCAGCTTGGTGGTTGTGTTGGGGATTTCAGATTTGTGGCATATAATTATATATATATATATATATACCATTACATTTTAGGTAATTTGATCATTGCAATAATTAATTAATATCTGAGAACTGTTTCAATTTTTTATTTTTTTTTTCTGTGTAAACAAAACAAATTTAAGATTAGTTTAAGTCTTTAAGAAATCACAACTTTTGTTTCATAACATTTTATATTTAAACACTGTCAAGAACATTATTCATATTTCACCTCAAAAAGAGAAAATAAATCTGTTTTATTATTCCGATATGTAAATATAAAAGCATACAGAAACGTATTTAATTATTAAATCAGTATATTTATAAGAATTGGATTTTGGAGTACATAATACAGTACAAAAATGTTTGCCTTGCAATAATGAGAATTAGGAGTACCTTGTTTTGTTTTTCCTACAAAGTTTTTTTTTATAATTTTACACAATTTCCATTTCTGTAAGATTGATGTAGAACATTTTTAATTTAACTTTTTTTTTTTTTTTAAGGTTTTTAAAAGACTTAAAATGGTCTTTTTTGTTTTACAGTGGTGGACCGTAAAGTATTTTTACTTCAGTGAATTTAAAAAGAATCTGTAATTTATCTGTAATTTTACTGAACTACATTGCATAAAATAAAGTTATTTTGTTGTTCTTGTTTTTACCCTATAATACTTAAGATCATTAGAAAATGTCTTGGACTCAAGTAAATCTTTGAATAACTTAAAGTAATAGATTTAAATAGAAAACGTGGTACAGTAAAAAGTTCAATATGATGCATTGGAATAAAAACACCATTACAGTACTGACACAGAGTAAAAACACTTCTGTCTGACTGCTTTTTATTAGTTATAGTTATTTTATTAGGTAGTAGTAGTTAAAAAGGTACTTTTTTCAAGGGACTTCTGTTCACCTGTTATAGCATGAAAGAAAAAAGACAAAAAAAGACTTCAAAGTGGACTTGATAAAAGTGATCAGTGTCTGACTGTTGTGTGTTTGTGTTCAGGTTGGTAAGGCGGCATGAAAATCATCTCTCTGTGCTGGCGCTGAGCACTATGGAGGTCTCCACCACGCTCGCGAAATGCCTTTACGAACTCACGCGCTCTCTGCAGGCCTGAGCTCAGCTCAACCCAAAAAAATAAACCTTCGGAAGGAGACGAGAAGCCCATTTCCCCATTCTGCTGCCACACAGGTCGCCAGCGTCATTGGGTCGTCCCCCTAAACACCCTTCTCTCTCTCTCTCTGTCTCCCTCCCTCCATTCCACCCAGTCCCTCTCCTCCACCTCCCTTACAAACTGCCACGGGTCTTCCACCAGCCACTCAGAAACCAGCGCCCATTTCACTCTTCTAACCGCCTCTTCACGCCTGGCCCGACGAGCACATTTTTATAGTCCCAGAGGAGTGTGGGGGGGATTCTGTGGGCGGGGCAAGTGGACAACGATGCGGGGCGGCAGAGGCGTGGCTAGATTTTGTTTTTTCTTTATAACTTGATAGCTTGGTTTTCTTACTTGAGCCGATTATATTTTCACTTATTTATTATTGAAATAAATACCAATATGAGTAAATGAGAAAAAAAAAAAAGTGTAAATATTTGTGAATAGATATAAAGTTAAATCTCCCTCCTTCATGCCGCTGCTGCCCACTGGTATCAGAAGCAAAACGTCAGTAGGTTCAGACTTGTTTTTTTATTTCAACCCCTGGTTACTCGTTTGAGATGTGATTCTATACTCAGCAGTGGATGAATGTACTTAAACCCTGTAAATATTCTGCAAAGGTACTGATGCTGTAAAGTTTTGGGAGGGCTGGCGGAGGGCTACAGGTTTTTCTTTGTGGAACTGTGATTTTGTTTTTTTTTTTGTTTTTCTCCCCTTTTTTGTACTATTATAACTTGTAGAACTCATTTTGCTGGCTGAAAGAGTATGAAATAATATATCATATGTCATTTTGTAGAAGAGACGAAAAACATATTGAAGGTATTCCCCTCAACCTGTATTCACTGTAAGCGTCAGAGTACGAGCCCGACCGCCCGTACGGGATTCTTTTTGTATTTGTAAATTGGTTTAAATACATGGAGTTTTATACAGGTTTTCTCCTGTGTTCTTTCCTTTACGTGCAGGTATGATATTTTCCTCCAGACCTTTTTTCTATCTTAATATAGTGTGGGATTTTATTGTACTATTTTGCGTTTTTCTTTTTTTTTTTCTTTTTTGTTTTTTCATCCATTCTTATGACCACGCCACATTCCGGCTCCCGGACCCCAGGCTGTCCTCTCTGCTGTGTGTTGTGTAACATTTATTACTGCCTGTTGTGTTAGCATCCCAGCGGGGTCATGACCCCTTCCCCCCCACCCCCTCACCATTTCTGCAGTGTCTGTAGGGTGTGCGATGATACATATATCTAACAGTCTGATATAGATTGGCTTCATTTACTTTGGTGACTGTTTATAGTTTTTAAATAAAAGACTGAACATTTTTGACATACTGTTGACATGCCTTTTTTCCTTGGGGACCCCCGATCATCTGGATTGAAGTGTTTCAGGTGTGCTTGATTAGGGTTTTTAATAATAGAATAGTGATGTTTATAATGCACATAGCGGAATTGGGGTGCTAGACTAGAGCAACACATTATGTCCATGTATGTAAAATATTTAAATATTAGATTTAAATAATCTAATCATTGTTATTTGTTGTTGTTGTACAGGACAAAAAAAACATTGGAGTAATTATAAAACTGAGAACCATTTCTACTTTTTTTTTTTTTTTTTCTCCCATATCTGTATATATTTAAGATTGCTGCGAGAAATTTTTACCTGGGTAAGATTTAACAATGCAAATGATATCTTTATGTAATTAATTTTTTCATTTCTACGTTTCTTTGAAACTTTGTCAAGAAAATTGTTGGGTCGTATTTGATCTTAAAATAAAAAAAAAGTTTTTTATTCCAATATCAAAATGAAAATATTTATTTAAATTTGATTACTATATGTATGAGAATTATATTGGAGTAAAGAGCAACATATGTCCATCTGCAACACGAAAGTAAGTTATTTCCTGTAAATGTGTGAGACTTCCTACAGTACTAGACACAACTAGAAGAATAAAAATGTGTAATAAACAGCAAAGGGGTTTGCGCTGCAGAATAGGGTTTATAAATGCAACAATAATATATCAAATAAGAAATACTAGTTTGCAATATCAAGCACCAATTCCAGCTTTAAAAAAAAACGCTAAATGACACCGGAAGTCTCGCACATTCAAAACAAACGTGCTCCCTAAATACGGCGAAAGCAGTGCATAAAGATTTGTTTAAAAAAACAATTTAAACCAGTCTCACATGACTGGCCTCCTTGCGTTCTTGTTTTATTTATTTATATAGTCAATGATTAAATGTGAAAACGATTGCCACTATAATAGGACTTTTATAGTAGAAACCGAAGTGCAGTTCTACTTCTGCTTCACTTTACAACATAAGCGTGTCGGCCTTTCAGCAGGAATAAAAATAAAGTTAAAATGCACGAACAACCTATTTGCAGATGCTGCCTACAGATGTGTCCAAGGGGAAATGCACTTCACTTAAAATATGTTAATGAATACAATTTTCATATTCTGCATGTGTGAATAAAATCTGACCTGATGGGAAGTTTTGGTGAATTTTGCTTCATAAAGCAGCGTATACGACACTCAGAAATCTGACCTGAATGTACCTAAACATTTCAGACACAAAACACGAGCTCAACAGCTTCATTATAACATGAGATGAATCAGGTGTGTGTGGTATTGCATGCATTTTTTAGCACCATCCGGTTGTTTCATTTTGGCAGGAGGAGTGAGCGTGGAAAACGAGTAAGTTCAGAATAACTAACTTTGATTATTAAAACAACAACAGTTTCCTTAAGAGGTTGCTCTCCTGAAACTGAAGCCGTCGCTGCTTTATACAACTGTCGTGTGATCCCGTTAATTTCCGGCAGGTGCGCGTGATTTCCGCTTCTGTCTCCCCTTTCGTGTTTGTAGAGGTGATTTTTAGAAGTTTTTTTAGCGCTTTTGTCCATATTTGATTTTATTACTGGACAGTGTGATAAAAAAATAAATTATTCTTCAAAATTAGTTAAATCATTAGAATCAACAGAAAATAATTTCTCGCAAGGAAGCCGTGAAAGTATATATAACAGATGTAAAAATATACTTTATCTGAACAAATAAGGCCATTAAAACAGTTTATTATAATACATTAAATCACTACAAGATAGTGTAATTCAGTATCTGGCCTGAACTACGTCTGCAAAAATAAATTGCATTAGTGTTAGTCCTACATTTGACCACTGGAGGGCGACTGATCTATAATAGAGAATTATATATGGATCAATGGTCCAGACTCGTATTTTTAAAAGTATATAAGCCATATTTTTTACCTTTATGTTTATTTATTTGTTTATTTGAATAAATGTGATCAACAATTTATTACATAGGCTATTACATTTTCACCTTCACCACAGGAGGGCGTTAAAAGTCCGTTGACTTGCCATTTATCTTTCTTTTTACTATTTATTTATTTATTTATTATTTTATGTATTATTAATTTGTAACAAATAGGACGTAATACTGTTAATCTTAGTAATATTATAATCTAATAAAATGAAAATGATGTAGTCTAAGCAAAAATTTGTCATATTTACCTTCGGATTATAAATATACCAATATAGAAAAACGATGAGATGTTTCGTTGCCACACACGATAATTAATAGTTTGTAAAATAAGCGTGAATCTCTTTGCGTTGTAATTCAAACAATTCACCAGAGGGCGCTCGGTGACTGGCGTGTTTTGTATATTTATTTGTTTTTAAAAAATTTAATTCTGGTTTATTATTACGTTGATTAGCTTTTTAGTTTTTCCAAAAATAGGAACGTTTTCACTGTGCAAAATAAATAATAATTTATAAAAACTAATAAGTTTAGCGAGTTTTTATTATAACTGGAAGTAGTCCTCAGGTATTAAAGATCAATTATATGTATTTTATTTGTTTATTTTTAGAAATAGGAGGTAGAACGCATTTATTCTATTTTCATTTGGCTGTTTATTAATTTGACATTGTTGTTTATTACTGATATTCTCCTTAATGTAGTCTTACCATGCTGTTATATTTTTCTTGAATTGACATTGTTTATTATTGCTGTTTTCCCTCATTATCATTATTTCATTATGCTATTGATGGAAATTAACATTGTTCATTTTTGCTATTCTCCTTATTAGCTATAATCTGACCAACATCTCAATCTGTTCCTTGTTAAATTTAAGTATTATATTGTTTTATATTTATGTCACTTTGGACAAAAGCGCAACCATAACCATATGAGGTGTAGGCTATGATAGGAATTTTGCAAATCACACACTATAAATATGATAGTGACGGTAAAGGTGTTTTAGTAAGTTGAAAAAACACTATATGAATATTACATGAGTCGACTTATGTACTTCATTCTCTCTCGCTCACACACACACACATACACACAAACTAAAAACCCTAAAAAACTGTTTTGCAGAGCTTTTTTCTCCTGCTCCCTTTCTGAAGTTCAAGAGAGGTGAGCTTGGCAATGTGGTGCAGCCTTGTCTTGAGAAACGCACAAGGCACAAGTGAAAGTTTAATTTTATTATCTTGTTTTTTTCATCTTTGTATATTTTGGTTGACTTGTTCTTATTTCCTCTGTTCTAAAAAGTGTCTTTGAGCACTCTGTAAAGCGTTATATAATTATAAATATAATGTATTATTATTATTATTATAAGGTGCTTACCATTAGAACGCATTAGAAGTGCTTAATGAACTAAGTCCATGTTGTAAGTCCTTAGACCCTCTTAAAAGACCGAATACTATCAAGGAACGGAGATATTCATTATATTACTGTTAAGCTTACTATCAGTATGAAAATACGCCAAACCATGACCTTTGCAGCAAAAAAAAAAAAAAACCCGCGTGAAAATCAGCTCGATATTCCGCGAGGTCTGATTAATTAAATGCGTTGACAGCTCATTACACCTGCCAAACATATTATGCTCAGTGGAGCGGGTGACCGGTCCAAGATGGCGGCCGCATTTCTCGTTTCCAGCAGCCAACTCTCTATGTATCTCTATGGTTGTGTCTGTATGACTATGCATCGCTTTGAGGTCGAAAGGAGTTACCACTATAAAAAAGGCCTTGCTATCACGTCACCCACGTAGGTCAGCGGTCTACGTCTCTCGGCCTCACCTGAGCGACCCGAGTTCGAGGCTCACTCTTACCTGGCAAAATTGTTTAATGTCATATATTTTCAACCGATTTAAAGAGACGAGACTCCAAAAAAAAAAGGGTTAGAGTGTGGAAGTGCCAGTGGCTCAGTGGTCTGAGTACAATCCTCCCTAATCGGAGAGTTGCCGGTTCGAATCCGGCCTGGACACTGAAGCATGGTTGCGGTTGGAAAGGTCACCAGTTGCACAAGGGTGTGATTGGAGCAAGATGGGTGAACCGAGACAAGGCAGGACACGAAGGGAGGAGGGGGTATATCCAGTCCACCCCTCCCCCCGGGGACTTTCTGGACAATGACCAGCAGCGGTTATATAGCTTGACAAGATGTTTACTTATATAAAAAATATCCAGTTTCTATTCTAAGTCAGAAGTTTTTCTAGCTGTAGACTCCCTATAATCCAATGCTCCGCCATTCACACCCAACCAAGCCTGCAATTCCTGGGGATCGAACCTGGATTTGAACCAGCGATGTTCAATTCTTGAGGCAGCGCTCATACCACTGAGCCACAGATCGCTGTACCATGGACATGCTGGAACTTATATTTCACCCTTCAACCGGCACGAGAACCATGCTTTCACAATATATAAGTAAGACCGAAGTCAGGTTGCGGCCAAACTCGAAGTATGGACGCTTTGCCTTACTCATACTTTCAAATTTCTTTCACGAGCAAAGTAAAAAAAAATGGATTCAGTTCTCAAGGATCTCAAAGGGTTTTCATGGATTACTTCGGAAAATAGTGATTCAATTAATGTAATCGAAACGATTCAATATGCATCAAAGGATTCGCAATTCTGTGAGCCTTAATCATCTCAGGCAAACAAGAACCTAGGCAGGTTGAGTTAACAAGCCCTCGTTAAGGTTAATGAGAGTGTTTGAGGTATCCGAGGTCTGATTCGACTCAGTGAACACAAACTGATCTGACCTCAGTAAGGACAAAAGAGGAGATTCAAAGAGCTGGTTTATTTCATTGCTTCTGGGAGGGTAAACAGACACAGTGATTGAACTGCATAAACAGAAGTACAGGACTTTAACCTGGATATGACAACAAAATCATCTCAGCTCACCAGCAAAACTACCCGTGTTCTTTCCACGTAAGATTATGACTGAATCGCACACACTCAAACACACATTCGACATCTGCAGGGAATCATAAAGCTAATGCACATGTACTCCAGATTGTTTCTATGCTTCTAAAGGGAAAAGTCTTTGTGTTCAACTACTGAGAGAGAGACACAGAGAGAGACAGGACAGGTCCAGTCGTACCACTTTAATCATCTGCCTTAATTATTCATTATCTTTGCTACTTTAAATGTAGAAGCAAAATGCAATTAGAGCGACACCATTACAGATCTTTAAACCCCCCCCAAACCCCACATACACCCAGGAAACACAATCCAATAAAGGGCATTTGCACTATATCAAATCCAAATTAAACAAAATATGTCATCTCTAGAAAAATCTTCATTCTCGTATGTAAATGTGTTAAGAACGGCTCCAGTCAGTGACACCGGCAGCAGCCCGCGGTGGAGGAATTGCACTTGTGCAGTCAGCAGATCAGCGACCCTCAGCTCTTCTCGGATTTTCCTTTGCGGATGCGTTTGTATTTGTCGACATACGCTTTCACCAGGTTGGCCACCTTGTCAGCGTTCACCTCGCCACTTTTGCTGTGACAAACCTGAGAGGAGGAGAGCAATTACTGCGTGCATTTGTAAAATTGTTTGCACAAAATTAAAAATATGAGCAAAACATTATGCTGAAACAGAGGAAGTTACACTAGATTTAAAATTAATTATGCATAATTCTTTTTCTAAAACTGAACTTACTTTTTCCACAGCTTTCCGTACAATCTCTTTATATTCCTCCTTGTTGATTTCATTCTTCTGATAATATGGCTTAATCGCTGCTTTCACCTCATTGATGGCCCGCTCCTGAATCTGTAATTTCTGTTTGAAAAGGAAAGTGCATTTTAGTAACTAATATCAACACTAGTGTGGATTAGTTTGCTTTAATGTGCAACACTTGCCTTCTCTTTCTTTGAGCTGTCAGCATGGGCCTTGCTGTGAGAGGCGGGTTGGTTGGTGGTAGAGGATGGCTGGACCACGCTGGGCATCCCGACAGCAGGAAGCAGCCCAGCAACTACTTTGGTTGGCATGGGTTTGAATAAAGCTTTGCCTGGTACAGGAAAACCGGGCATCACCTGCTGTAAAGTATTCAAATACAAAACATAGTAAGGACATCGATAAAATAATCCATATCACATCAGTGGTTTGACCATAATTTGTAATAAAGCTACGAGAATCTGCATTTCCAGCGTCACATGCATGCATAAGTAATGGCAGAGAAATGTCCCGGGAGAGAAAAATCATAAAAATACTGTTTTTATAAGGGTTTTTACAATAAGGTTAATAAGGGTTTTTACAATAAGGTTAATAAGGGTTTTTACAATGCCCTTACTACGTTTCTGTGTGGTAATAATTAACATTTTTGGGTAAACTAAGTTAGGGATGGATGAATATTAAACAAATTTAAAAAAAAATATAAATCATTGTGCTCACCTGAGGTGGGTGGCTTTCAGTTGGTACTGCTGCGAAGCTGCCCTGTTGCACGGGTGGAGGAGGTGGTGGAGGTGGAGGCAGTGCCTGCACAGCTATGGATGGGACCTGGAGGAGCGGCCCAGTGGGATGCAGCTGCACTGGAACTGGATGGGGCAAGCTAAACTGAGGAGGAGGCTGCAGACCTACGGCTGGAGGTCTTGGCAGCAAAGGCCCCATGGGATAACGGAGGACCCCCATCACACCCATCTGGTGGGGCATCAGGGGAGGGGGCATGGCAGGCACCGCCTCTGTCTGCAGCGGTGCATTTGGCTCATTCTGGGGGGGATCTGGAATATGGAAAACATAAATTAATGTAGTGGAGATGATGTGAGCTGAACATAATAAAGTGGGACTGCGCAGCTGGAAAGATGAGCTTCTGAAAAACTTGACTATCTATTAATAAATCTGCTGTTGGACATGCCAGCTGAAGATAATGAGGAAATTACATTATTTCCTTTGTCAAGTGCTTTCCAAACGAATACATAATAATCGTTATGTACAGGGCATGTGGCCTGTTCACTCAAGTCCCCAGATATGGATGATCACTTTGAAAAATGCCCATGACCATTCAATACATGATACAAATAATGTTACACCTCTACTATCTATGGATTAGCAACACAAATTTCTTGTTAAATAAGTGTTATCTGCATTAAAAATGCAAAAACAGGAAAAACCTTTGATGGAACTGGGTGAAATGGAGTTTCTGAAAAAATAAAAACGATTATTTTATTTGAATGAAAACACACCTGCTTGTTTCGGGACACTTGGTGCACCTTGATCCTCCTCTTGTCTGTTCCAGGTGTTGTTCCCACCTCCCCTGTCTCGACGCGAGTAGTAGTTCTGCACATCAGCAGGGAGAGTTCGGCGTACAGCCCAGCTGGATGCCGATGACCACCCGGAACGATCCAGTGGTGTCTCTGCGCCCTCAAATTCTTTTCTTTTCCCTCCAGCTCTATTGTCGTTGAAGCGATTATAAGAATCTGAACTGTTTGCTGTCCCTGAGAAAGAAGTACGTTGCCTCCAATTATCTACTGGCTCACCCTCCCCAGATGACCAGTGTGTGCCTCCTCTGCCGCGGCCAGCGTTCCAGCCGCCTCGAGACCAGGACTCTGCAGGCGGATCACCTGTATTTTCATCCCTTCGTGGCTCACGTCCTCTGGAATCAGTATCCGGCCAAAGCCTCTCCCTATCCCGCACCCAATCCGGGTTCTCACTCCTGCCTCGTTCAGGTGATGCCTCATGGAAATTGCCGTTGTCAGACGAAACGAGCTCCCTTGGTGAGAAATGTCCAGGCTTCTCTGCATTGTTCCTCCAGTTGGAATTGCGGAAACCTCGTCCATCGCCCCTGCTCCGCCATCCATCCCCACCCCAAGACTCTCTCTTGCGAGGAGAGTGGCCACTGTGATCAGTGCGCTCCTGGGATGGGCTCCGGCGTCCCGGTCGGTTTCTGTTTCTGGAACGACTACGTCGCCTGTGACTCCGCTCCCTACTACGACTACGACTCCGATTCCGCCGGCCATCCCGCACTTCCTCTTGCTGCTCACGATTTCGAGATGTGGACCGGGTCTTGTGGCTACGATCCCGTGATCGAGACCTTGACCTGCGAGACCCTTCGCTCCTAGACTCCCTGTTGGGAGACCAGGTGGTCGTAGGCGAATGAAAGCGAGACCTGCGGGATCGTCCCTCCCGCTCTCTCTTATCTGAGACTTTTTCTTCCTTACAAGAGTCAAGTTTGGGCTTTGGATCATCCATCTGAGGTGCATTCACAGTGGGATTAACCTCATCTTCAGCAATGTGAGCTTCAATCTCAGATACCGGAGAATCGCACTCCATTGGAATAAGGTCAGTGTTATCCTGAGGACAACTTGCATTAGTGTCCTTTGTTTCTGGGATACCTTTCTCTTCTGGAACCGACGGTTCAGTGGCCTGATCCACTTTGAGAGGTGGAGGACTACTGGATTCCAGCTTGTCCGAACAGTCTTCCGTCGTGTCAGGCTCTGGTTTCAGATCTACAATCTGGTCGGAAGCATCTTTAGGAGGTTCAGCTGTTGGTTCCGCTTGCAGAGATGATTCAGCATCCTGGGAATCAGACAGAGACTCTTCTAGTTCTGCACAGGAAGGAGATGGACAATCTTGCTCCTGTATTGGTGGAACTTTCCCAAATTCTTCTTGGTCTTCATCAGTTGTCTCATCTTCTTGCTCGCTCTCTTCGTGTGGAAGTCTCTGATTGTCTTCACCTTCAACCTTACTCTCGGATACCAAATCTTCTACTTGTGCCGTTTCCTCTTCTTGGCTACTGGCATCAGGGGAAGCACATTCTTCCTCAGCAGGACTCATCTGATTCTCCACCTCCATATCGACTGGTTCTTGGTTACCATCGATCTTATCAGAATTTGCTTTCTGATCTGGATTTGATTCCTCAGATTCGGTTTCCTCAGTGACTTCATCTTCGTCATGATTTTGAACCTCAGTTTCCTGCTTTTCATCCTCAGATCTCTCCACCTTCACCTTCTTTGGACGTCCTCTCGTTTTTGCTCCAGACCTTGGATTGCTCCCCTGCTGCCCTCTGCTTGTAGAAGCATGAGTATCATTTATGGTTTGTGGTGTAGATTCTGAATCTGTTGGCTGTGCGGCTGAGGAATCCTCTGCCTCTGAGCGACTGTGTCTAGAGGAGCGCCTGGTAGCAGCAGCTTCTGCTGGTTTTACTGATGTCTTTGACCCAGAACCCCTGGTTCCCTTTTTTTCCTCACCTTTGGGGCAGGTGACGGCGCAAACTATGCCGTAAGGAACTAATAAACATACGAAATAAAATAAATGTTAATAAAACAGACACACACAAACACTTTGTTAAATGAAATTATAATAATGTAACAATCAGGAAGAAGTGAAAATAAAATGTGCACAAATTTGCTTTTTATTTTTGTTTATTATTATAAAGATAATAATAATAATAATAATAATAATAGGTAAGATATTTACCCGAATCTCTCCCACTACATACATACATACACACACACACACACACACACATATATATATATATATAAACACACACACACTAGATAAGTCTCAATCTAACAAAGAAAGAAAAAAATGGCCAAATATATAAAGAGACTTTACAAAGTTGTAAAAAAGACTTACAGGATTATTTTTAACAAAAGGCTAAACAACCCAGACATCACTAAATTAAAACATTTTTGGTAACTTAAAATAAAATAGCACTAAGAAATTTAAGTTCACTAACTTTATTTATTTACAGTTATATATAATACATAAAACCTTTTATTATTATCATTTTGAATGTTTTATTAAGTTTTGTGTTCAAATTGTGTTTTATTAAGAACTTTGTGTTCAAAATGTATGAACTTTATATAAAAGTGAGTACACCGTGAATCTATTTTCCAAACCGTGTTTTTGTCTTGTCCCTAATCACTACAGTACACTTATAATAACTGTTTATATTTTGACAATTTACACTGGTTCAGAGTAGCACTGACATAAAAAGAGAGAAGCAGCTCTGGTTACAATGTTCTGCTCTGTTCATTAACTGCTAGAGCGCCAAAAGTAACAGAAATTTTTTTAAATAAGCTGATGTTAGAATAATAAGAAAATAATGTATATCAAAAATGAATGAAAACAAAACTCAATTAAAAAAATATGGTGAAAAAAAGCATAAAAAAAATAAATTTCATATAACAACCTGAGTATTATGTATGAATATCTTCAATATAATTTAATGGTAACTTGGTTTCGAGTGGTCTTACCTGTGTGTTCAGAAAGAAGCAGATTCAGAGAGGCGGAGACAGCTGACAGAAGCAGGTGTGAGCGAAGTGATACCCTTAAAGTCGACAGGTAAAAGGTTCATAAGCCAAAATAAGGGACATGCACACAAAAAGGAAAAAGCAGCCAAATAGTACATATACTACATATTAAATTAACATTTCAAAACAAAAAATGCTTCTTACCTGGGCACACCTGTAGAGAGGACGGGTACAGAGGCAGGAAGCCACCTGCGTTTTCTCTCTATTCTCCTCCACTGGACACCATCTGGTCCCTCCTCAGAAACCTCAACAGATCCTGTCCTACAGTGCAAAACATAAACCATTTTAACATGCATCCAAAATACATTTTTCAGGAAAAGAAACAAAGTCACATGGTGTTCTACCATTAGGTCAGTGCGCACTTACATGATCTGTGTCAGTGTGCCAACCATCGCTCCCTGCTGGCTGGGCAGTGATGAGTGAAAATGCTTAGTGACCAGAAAAGAGTGGCATGAGTCTTTATTCACCTGCACACACAAATACCACTTAATACATCCTGTTTTGTTCATATGTAATAAATTAGACCAAACTCAACACAATTAGTTAGACTCACCTTTCTGGTTGTATCCACAGATGCATCCAAATCACCTAAAAGAAAAAGAAGACATTTATTTCAATAAATTTGGAGAGCTCTCAAGTCACTTTTCTAGTAACTCTGTAGTAACTACATTACAAGTATTTTCTGTTGAACAATAACTTAGAATTTTCTTTTATATTGACACATTTTCACGACCACACAAACACCTCACGAACAAGATAAGAATATCAATATTGAAGCACATACATTTTCTGTGGCATTTCTGTTTGGCGGTAGCTCTTTTCTCCTGCGTTCTCTCCATGTTTCCTGTCTTTC
The DNA here is from genome assembly GCA_032361065.1 of Enteromius trimaculatus. NCBI lineage: Eukaryota > Metazoa > Chordata > Actinopteri > Cypriniformes > Cyprinidae > Enteromius > Enteromius trimaculatus. The sequence continues at coordinate 1,090,054 of JAUMHP010000044.1, read as the reverse complement.
CCCTGTTAATGACACAACTACCTATTAAGTAGTCCGATAAAAAGCATATGCAAACACAATCGCATTGCACTTACTCAGAGATGCGACACATTCGCTGCCCATCCTGACTGCAGCACTTGAGTGACTCTGAGAGTCTGGGCGCCTTCACAGGAAGCTGAAACACAGAGGAGAAGCTAAGCTCAGTTTCATCAGGAACAAGTGCCTCTTACCAAGACATACAGGACATCAGGAGGATATCTAACCTTGATGCACTGCTGCGAGGAGCCCTGCAGGTAGATCACGCTGAAGGGTCTGCGGTCCACCGGGCAGGACTGCACCATCTGTAGCCCATCACACACAACATTACACATTACAACCTGAGCAGTGTGCAGATTATATCTAACAGCACAGTGCTAGGGCCGCATAACTACACACTGAAAAGCTAGGTGTAACCTTGAACCATAAAACTTGAACCTTGACCCATACAATATATTGTTGGATATTGCTACAAATACACCTGTGCTACTTACTACTTGTTTTTGTGGTCCTGGGTCTCACACACACACAAACATATATACATAAACATTTAATTACAAAATAGATTAAAACCAAATAAGTAACAAATATAAATAAATATATATTTTTACTAATATAACCGACAGAAACTAACCTTTTTTATTTCTAACAATACTTTGGCATATTTCCAGTAATCCTTTTAAACTGTATTAATTGGGTCTTTAAGAAACTAGTGCCATTTTAATTTTAGAATGGAGGGTAGCTATTTTTGGATTTTAAGGCATTTAAAAAGAGTGAGAACCACTGCGTTAAGCAACCAAATGCTACACACTTTCTGGTGTAAAAAGCAGATCAATAATAAAAGACCATATTCACTGGTCAAACAACTATTGCACAAGATGAACTCAGGTTTTGTGCAGCTTTAAGAAACTGATCATGTGATCATGTGACCACATGCACAAGCTTTCACAGACATTCTGGTTTACACATACACATCATAAAGAATTCATTTTACTACATCCACGGTAAAAGCTGACTGACTGGTTAATCATGTAAAAATAGTTCCAAATAAAGCCACAGCAGAACTGTTGCAAAAATATAAGATACATAAAATAAAATAATGTTTCATTACTGAATCTTTCAGCGTTTCTGAACAAATTGGTTGAGTCAATGATTCAGTGACTCGCTCATTTACTTATGCTTCGAGTGACTTGCTGCCACCAACAGGTGATTTGGTTTAATATTTTAATGATTGTAATCACGTATTAATTATGTCTTATTCTTCTAACTGAATTTAATTGTAAAATTTAAGAATTTGACATGAAAGATTATCTTATAATATGTTTGGTCGAATAATCAGATCGGTCTAAAATGTTATGGTCCTACACCTTTAGCAGATATAAATTCATAGTAAAATATATATATATAGACAACTTAACTTAGCGATAGCCATTGGGATGAGAAGAGATTTTCAACCAGCATAACAATTTTTTTTTGTTAAAGAAAAAAGAATAAAGAAAAAATTGATAAAGAAAAAATTGCTTTTTTATAAAAGGTAAAAAGTGTCCCTTGTATATAGCTATTGTTATATAGTACACATGCATATGCTATATATACTTTGTTTTATTAGATTTTTTAATAATTAATTACTACGGATTACTTAAATTATATAATTTATTTATTTTTTTTTTTCATTTTTTAACTCTATATGTGTACGCATAAGCGTTTTAAATAAGAAGTGACAGCTGACCTGAGCCCAGCGGAGGATGCAGGCCGAACAGTAGACATGTCTGCAGCAGTCAGGTACGGCTCTATCCGCCCGTCTGGGTCGGTTCAGACAAATCGGACACCGCTGAGCCTCCTCATCCTCCAAACTCTCATCAGAGTTCTGGCCGC
>JAUMHP010000044.1:1068253-1081575 GCA_032361065.1 Enteromius trimaculatus | reverse complement strand
CAAACTATTCAAACTATTCAAACTATTCAAACTTTTCAAACTTTTCAATCTTTTCAAACTTTTCACAATTATAAAAAGTAAATGTGGGTGGTTGTAATAAATATGGTTCTCTGCAGGGATAATACACATCATTTTTTATAAGCACCGTGTTCCAAAACTGTAATCGAAAGCCTCTGCACCATGAAACACTAAATCTGCTTCAGTCTGTTCCAGAACAAGCGTTCAGCGGCTCTACAGACTATTCCAAACAAATGAAAAGCAAACAACTTCATACATGAACACGGTTTTCTGTTTAGATTTAATCAAGTGCCTTGGATAACTAATAATAAGTTATGAAGTTATTCTAGCACTGCAAACACACACACACACAGTCTGAATGGAGCAGAACTGTACGACCCAGAGCAGGTGAGTGAATTATCTGAGAGCAGGTCACAGGACCTGGACTGATCCGCTCAGAGCATGAGAACCGGCTCACACTCGGCCAAAGTTCACACACACACACACACACACAGGGGCGGAGCTTCAGACGGGATTACCAGTGTAAGCGTGAGGTAGAGTTGCATCAGCCAGAAGAGTCTGTTGAGCACATCTATACACTAGTACTCCTGACAAATATTAAATAAACTTTCACATTCAGTTTTCCTACTCTGACTAGTTGCTGTCCACAGTTTAGTTTTTTATTTTATTTTTTACTTATCTAACCAGGAAGGTCCCATTCTGACTACCAGGGAGCTCAAATTTCACACTGCAAAAAATATTTATTCATGTAAAGATTTCTCATTTGTTTTACAGTACACATTTAACTAGCAAATGGTAAACTAAATTTGTGCAAAAACATTTTAAAAAATGTAAAGTAAAGTACTCTAAATAACATCCACAAAATAGGAAATATATTATTTAATAAATATTTGTAAAATTATTTGTATATATTTTTTTTAATATAATTTATATATACTACTACTACTATCTTATATTAAAATATCTATTTATATATTTTATATGATAGTATTATCACTTTATAAATAAGTATTAAATTATATATGGTTTAAATCAAGAAGTTTTGATATCTTAATTTCCTCCTTTAGTAAAAGTATCATGATTTAAGATTGTTCATATATTTTGCTTAAAAATAAAAGCAATTATTTATTTATTTAACTCACGTTAGAATGTTTTCTGGCATCATGCAGTTTTACATACGATATATTTGGAAATACATCAGTCAAACATATTTGTGAGTATCATGTTTGTTTCCATGATAAACTGCAGTCCAGGAGAATGTGCTGGTTCTTTTGTTGATAAATGGATATGGTTTAATAAGTAGAGGCTGGTTGATCATTAGAGAAGTGTAGACTGAGTCTCAGATCAGACAGTCCTTTAACAGAGAGACGCTGCTCTGTGACTCTTACATAAAGTCTGCAGAGTTTCCCAGCGTCACCTGGGTGCCATATTTCAGTCCGGCCTCAAAGCATTCGCATCTGAGCCCTGCGCTGACCGCAGACATATTCCCAGCGACCCGTCTGAGACTTACTGTTACCTAGTGACTCGCTCTGAAAAATCAAGCTTGCCATAGAAGAACCATTTCTGCTTCCACAAAGAGCCATCTCTTTCTTACCTTTGTATGATCTGAAGAACCTTTATTTGCCCCCAAAAAACTTTTGTGAAACAATCAGATGTACTTTATGAAACCATTCAGACAAATGGCACCGTGAAGCACCTCCGCTCAGGTTCAGCTCGTTTAGATGGTCAATCTCAAGCAGACTGGTGGAAATGAATACTTTCATTCAGCAGAATTACACCGATCAAAAGTGACGGCAAAGCCATTTATAATGCTACAAAAGACTTCTGTTTCAAACTAACCATGTCCTTTTGAACTTTCTATTCATCAAAGTATCTTAAAAATATGGTTCCATAAACATGTGCACTGTTTTCAACATTAGTAATAATCAGAAATGTTTCTTGATGCTGAAAATTCAGCTGCGCATCACAGAAACAATTACATTTCAACAAAACAGTTTAAATTATATCATTATTTCACAATTTTTAAAGTACTTTTGACCAATTAAATGCAGCCTTGGGGAGTATTAATAGTTTAGTAATAGTATAATATGCTGTGTTAACTTACATGTTCAAATTCAAATCTGAGGTCATTGTTTTTGTGCCATGAAAACAGACTGCTTCGGCCTTTTTTACAAATACTGTAATCTAAGAAATGTCTGTAAGAAGCTGTCCTAGCTCGAGAGTAGTTATCTGTCTGTTTTCTGTACTGTAGATATTCACTTCCACCCTTGGTGTTGTTTAATTACTTGAAATAAGCAGCCTAACATGCTAGTTTCAAAGAAACTGCTCCAAAAATAGTGTCTGACATCACAAAGACCAAAGATCAGTCATCAACCACAAAACCAGAAGAAGACGAGCACCACAGCAGAGCGACAACACAAAGATCCTCTCTCTGCTGGATGGAGCTGTAGTGTTACTCTCAGCCGTGTGTGAACAATCATACGCAACCTTTGACCCCGGGCTGAACTGACCCCACATAATTCACAACACAGACGGACAGACCAATCACAGGGCCAGAGCACAAACTAACATAATAAATATAGAACAAAAAATAAATCAAAAATATTTGTAAAACTTAAAAACTATATATATACATTTAATAATAAATGCAATAAATATGTAATAATTTTCAAATAATACATTGTATATATTGTTTTATTTACATTTTATTTTCTATTATCATTTTTTAAATAAAATACAAATATTTTTTTTACCTTTACATATAGAATTTATGATTACATTTTAAATTATTACATTTTTCCTTGAATTATGTAACTGATTATGCCAAAATTAATAAAATGTTATTAATCTATTAATAAATGAAAATAAATATTTAAATTATAATTAAAAATACATGTTTTAATATATTTGTAATTATTTTTAATACATTTGTTTTAATTTCAATTATTGCATTTTTATTTTGTTATTTAAATATCAAGTAAAAATTGTATCATACTATATATATATATATATATATATGTAACTATAATTAAAATATTACAATTAATACTAAAATATTCATAAATATTCATATATTATTTCTGATGGTATAAATAGTAATAAAGTAGGAATATTAACTAAAAATAATATATTTATGTTTTAAAATGATAAAAACACATATTCAACTGCATAATTTGCAACAGAAATGTGTAAATGTATATTTAAAATTGTATATATATATCCTTTTTAACAAAGATTTTTCTTGAACCCCTTTGTAACTGCAGATTATTGAAAGTGTAATAAATCAAAGTGTTCATGCACAGATGCGTTCATCAGGAGAAGTGAGAGTGTGGCCTCACTGAATCGAGCAAGTGAAACCGGAGCTGAAGGGCCCTGGGCTCCTTTATAAGGGCACAGAAGCAGAGCACCTGTCGATGCTCATGTAGCAAATGTGCTGCTGAAGAGCCTTGATTGAGTTTTTGGAACAGCATGCATCGGAAATCAATCCGAGATGTGTCCTGAGAAAACTGCTCCTGCCCTCAAGTCATAAGAGCTTTAAAGAACGTCAGTGAAGCCGCCCACCTCGTCTCAGCCAATCACAAACACCCTGGGCCTGTCAATCATTTCACACATGACTATAAATGGAGCTTTTGGTAAAAGGGAACAAAGGTATTTATTTTAAAGTGTCCACGTTCCTCATTACATGTACTTCCTACAGTAGTAACAGTAAATTATGCCAAATTACATGCAACTAACCCTAAACCAAACCCTAACCTTACAGTCGTTGCACACTGTTCATTAATATTACTCACTATTAAAGTTATAGAACTGCACTGCAACACGAACCAGTTGCAACATTACATTTTTTATTTACATTTAATTTAATATTTATTTTAATGATATTACTAGTAGTTTACTAAAAACAAAGAACACCTTAAAATAAGCATGATTAAAATGCATTCCCATTGACTTTCATTGTGCAGACAACAACAACAAAAAAGATGAGCAAATAATGCTAATTTTCACATTTAAACTAATTATTCACACAAAAAACCCAAGCCTTTGTGAATGATGAGCTAATTACGAGTCTGAATGACTTCGCTAGTGCCTGATGTCAGAGGTGTTTGAATGAGGTTTATGATCCGATTCAGAGTCTTGTTTCTGTTAGCGAGTGTCGTCTGACTCAAGGTCTCCGCTGGCCCTCAGACAAAACAAAAGAAATCTCGCGCACAAAGGCCATGACATTTAAGAGCGATTTGAAGGCCAAGAGCTCCTCGGAAACATGAAATATCACGTGAATCAAACTCTGCGACCTCGAGCAGGCCTCCGCTCAACTGCGCTCCTTACGCTGGTCCAGACGACATAAAATGACCAGCGACCAACCAATCAAATAACAGCAGCACAGCTCAGTCTTCAGTGAGAAGCTGCTCTGAGTCTGGGAGCTGCTGGAGTGTGTGTGTGTGTGTGTGTGTGTGTGTTAATAGCGCCTCCAGTGGACACACGCTGTAACTGTCTAGAGCTCACTGCAGCAGGTAATATTCCACTGGCTTTGATCTCCCCTCCCTCACTGTGAGTGTGTGTGTGGGCGGGGCTTGAGCAAAAGAAACTCTACATTGCCCTCTGCTTGTCACATGACAGAAACATACACTCTTTTGTGACCAAAAACACAAAATAGCACAGGTATATTTGTAGAAAATTGTATGGGTCAAAATGATCAACTTTTTTATGGCAAAAATCATTCGGATATTAAATAAAGACCATGCTCCATGAAGATATATTGTAGTTTTTCTACTGTAAAAATACAGAAACCTATTTTTATGAGTAATATGCATTGCTAAGTGCTATTGCTATTTCTAATGAACAGGGTGACTGATTGCCAAGATTATAATATGGTGCTAATTTGTGGTAGCAAACGAAACATGCTCTAAAAATGTGAAGATGAGCTAACAACAAAATAGGTTTCTCAGAGAAGGCTGCCAAAGCTGATAATCTCAACAGAGCAGCGCTCTCTGGTGGACAAGAGCACATGAATACAACATGACTTTAAAGTGTGTTTAGTTACTCACGGGGAAGAGCACTATGGGAACGGTCAGAGTCACCGCGGTCAGAACGGCCAGACGCACCAGAAGAAGCATTGTGTCAAACTTGTAGACCTTCGTGAAGGTGTGAAGCAGCTCCGCCTCTACGTGATCTGATGCACACACACACACCGAGAGAGAGAGAGAGTAATGTGTGATGATGGAAGAGCGCTGAAGCTGTGTGTGAGAAGAGCGTGTTTGTAACGTACCGTAAAAGGTCAGATAGCCGAAGAGAGCGGACAGCAGGTACATGACCAGCATGCCCAGGATGGACAGGTTTGAGACGCGCTGCATCTTTCTCCGAGAGCGGCTGAAGAACACCAGGAGAGAAACACACAGCTTCAGATAATATATGTGTTTTATATATGTTGCAATATATGCAAGTTATTTGAGAAAGAAAGGAAAAACTGTCAGGAGTGTGTGTGTGTGTGTGTGTGTGTGTGTGTATAAATATATATATAGTTCTTTTATTCGATTAATCATGATTAATCACATCCAAAATACAATATATGTGTGCTGTGTATATTTATTATATATAAATAAATACAAACACATGCATGTATAAATATTGATAATATTTATTGAATTTATATAATGTAAAAATTTATTTAATACATAAACAACATGTTTTTCTTCAATAAAAAAAAAAAATGTGTGTGTGTGTGTATTGTTTTGTGTGTGTATATTTGTTCATTATAAATATAAACAGTGCACACACATATTATGTGAACAAAATACTATTTTGGAATGCGATTAATAACAATGAATTGTTTGACAACATTAATAAATATCTATATCTATATCTATATATATAAAAACATCAGATACATCATATATATATATATATATATATATACCTCAGAAAACATTGCAGATATAATTTTAAATATATAACACAATAGAAAAAAAATTAATATAATTACTAAATGTTAATGTTTTTGTTACTGGACCTGAATTTATTTGCCAATAATAACTGTTATTTCTGTGCATGCACATGGTTTGGCTCACTCTTTGAGTTCGCTGTAGATGGGCAGGACCTCAGGATGACAGACGAAGGCGAAGGCGAGGATGGGAATGGTGTAGGCAGTCTGAAACACAAACATAGCAGACACGTCAGGATCTGTCCACACACAGCACCTGGTCCGACCGGCTCCGTGGCATGTCTGAGAACTCACCTGTGAGTTGAAGACAAAGTATTTGGGTGTGCACATGTCCTGCTGGTCCTCAGGGTGAGGCGTGAGCCGGACGGCGCTCTGAAGCGGGTCGTGATCAGAACCCAGAGGATGATCCGGGTGAGCTTCAGAGATATACGCCAGCGCCGAGGCGTTCTGCGGCGAGTACAGACCCAGAGCATCAGAGCCGTTCAGACTCATGTTGGACTCGTGCTGGTAGAAGAACGGCAGGGGACACGGCAGGATCGTCTTCTTATAGATCAGCTGAGAAGGGAAAACAACGCACCAGAGACCAATAAGACACAGCTCAAGCCAAAGAGAAAGTCCTGTCAGCCTCGGGTCATTTTGTGGTCCAAAGAATACAAGTTACTGAAACTTGTTTTGGACAGGGTTATTAACGTTGACTAAAAAAGTCATAAAATAGCTTGGGTATATTTGTATCAACAGCCAACAATACACTGTAGGAGTCAAAATAATCAAATTTTCTTTTATGGCAAAAATCATTAGGATATTTCAAAAAGATCATGTTTTATGAAGCTATTTTGTAAATTAACTACTGTAAATATATCAAAACTTAATGTTTGATTAGAAATATGCATTGCTAAAACTTCATTTGGACAACTTTAAGGTGAGAAAAGTTGAACCTCAGCCAAATATTGTCCTATCCTAACAAACCATACATCGATGGAAAGATGATTTATTTATTTTTCAGATGAGGTAGAAATATCAATTTCTAAAAATGTACTCTTGTGACTGGTTTTGTGCTCCGCATCACATATCCTTACTTATAACTTATTAAATAGAATAGACTATTTTCCTAACTTGCTACAATGAAAAACAACAAAAATAAAAAAAATCATCATGTTAAAACATTTTTGTTAAAATAAAATATATTTTAATTAAATTAAATATAATAAAAAAAATTTAAATTTAGTTTAGTCTGTTGTTCTCAAAAAAACTTAAACATGAAGTAATACAACTATATAGACAGAAAAATCAATCAATTTTATTTTTAAAAACTACATGTTAACTAAACATTTTTCTTTTATTTGTACAGAGTAATTATGGTTTGCTAAAACTAAAAATATATTTTACTAAAGCAAAAAATTTATTTTGCTTGAAATAAAAAATATTTGCAAAAAATTATTTTTGATGTTTTAATATCTAAAATAATTATATTTGTATCAAAAAAATAAATAAATAAATAAATGACTAAAATGTTAACTAAAATAAGTGATTGACAGTTATTATAGTTAAGCAAAAGTATAAAAATCATTAAAACATTTTCACTTTATTTTAATTTAGTTAAGTTTGATGTACTTAAAAATTGTCACAGACAAAAAAACAACAAAATGTCAAAAAATTAGTTAATTTAAAATATGAAATGTTTAATGTTGAACTTTAATATGCCATTCTTTGCATAATTTGCTTAATGTTCACCCAATATACTTTATTTTAAAAAACAAACAAACAAACAAACAAACAAAAACTATAGAATCTCAATAACAGTAAACTGGTTAGTGAGGGATTGTGGATAAGTAACTATTGACATGACTAATCTTGCTGAGACAGTACTGCTGTGAGCTCATGTGAAGCTGTAAATGAAGAGTAAACGTACCACTCCCACGAAGAACACCATGCATGTGAGAGAGAAGCCGCTGGTGTACCCCAGATACCCTGATGAAACGAGAACCAGAGTTACACACACACCTCACAACACACACTTTACAACACCACACACACACTCACCGAGGTTCTTCAGCAGAGACAGAGGCAGAATAATACCGATGGACACCAGCACCACCACGTAGTTCCCGTTCAGATACCATTCACTGCACACACAATACACTGATGTCAAGCTTTCATTTCTACAGCTGCTTCAGTCAAAAACACTGCTGTAAAATGTCAAAGATAATAAAACGAAGTTCTACAAAAGACAAAAGTGTCATTATTCAGTATTTTGTCTGATTTTCCGCCAAATATCTAAACATCCTTAAATTGAAATCAAAATGCCTTTAGATATTAAGTCCTGTTTTTTTTTTTTACAAACGCATCATAATTGAGGTATTTTATGAATAAAAGAAGACAAAATCCCTGCCAATGGGGTCAGAAATGTGTTATTTTGTTATTATAGTACAGCATTTTGATGCTTTCTTTTTCAGAAAACAGGTCATAATATATTTTAACTGTATATAATTATTAAAACTGGTGCTGTCATACGATTAATCGCAATTATTATTGACGTATTATTGATAATACATTAAATACCAAAAAGTAACACCAGATTTTGATACAGTTTTCAAAAATCAAGACTTCAGAATTGATCCTATTGGTGCCATTTAACTGAAATGTATCATGCAACTTTTACGTGTTACATGTATCGCCACACTTCATACTGCTGCAAAGTTCCACTATAAATCAGTTCTTATGCTTTTATCTACAAACACAAACACAAGAGTTTACCCAGAGTTCTCCTCCAGCCCCAGAAAGGCTTTGATCACCTCCGGCAGCTCATATTTGACTATGAACAGGTAGCTGGACATGGCTGCAGATCAGATAAACACATTAATACCACATCACTCACGTTATAAACCAAAGACTCAAGTGACTTTTAAATACAGCATCACTACCTCCTATATTCTGCAGAGTTATTGATCCAAAAGCTGCCATTTTTCCCGGCCATCCAAATGCTTTTTCCCCGAGCTTCTCGTAGATCAGCGAGCCTGCAGCCAGGGGATATTACAGCATTATAACATGCATGTTTCATATATTAATTTGTGTTTATGATCTCTGGAAGAGCTCACCTCCTTCTTTGGCCGTCACTAGTAAGAGATGAACGGAGTACAGTGACAAGATAGCGACCCCAAGAAGCAGAATGCTGGGAACCCAAAAGAAAACATCACAAACTCATTAAATATCATGTGTTCAAATACACATTCTCACAACGCTTTCTAAACGTTATAGAAGCGTTACATTCGTAATGTTCATGGAACTTTCTTGTAACTTCATATCTTTCGAACGTTGAGAAAAAACGTTTGATTATTATTTGTGTATCAATTTTTTGTAACGTTTAAATAATGTTCTAATTAAAACATTAGCATTTTAAAATATAAAAAATTTGCATTAAAATAACATTTTATTTTTGGGAAAAAAATTGTTCTTTAAAGCTTTTGTTTACATAATATGTGTGTGTATTGTGAATTTTTGTTATGCATATATAAACACACACACACACACTATATATCTTGGGAAAATTTACATGTACATATATACATATATTTAATATATAAAATATATTAACTATATGCATGCATGTGTTTGTATTTACTGTATATAGGCTATACAAAATAAATATACACATATATTAATCGTTTGACAGCACTAGTAGGAAAAAAGTTAATAGAATGCTGTAAAAACATATAAAAATAAGGTTTTAATCACACAAAAACTGGACATTATAATGTTTATAGGACACATAAAAAAATTAATATTTAAATAATATTACATTTTGGGTAAAAATGAAGTTAGCATTTTATAACCTTTAAATAACGCTAGCATTATTGCTGTGTATGGTCAGTGCACAGACACATATATGTGCGGTCTGCATTTAGAAAGCTCTTCAGAAATAAACCGCAGTAACAGCATGTTACTTTACAGGCGATAAAAGACGAGAACATATGACGTACAGATGAGTATCTAAATATTTCGCTCAACAGTGTGTAAATCAGCTTGTCTAAAGCATGATTTGTAACGATCCACAACTGATCTTATAGTCAAGAACAGGAAGAGAGAGTCTGAATGAAATATAAAGTGACCCATAAAGTCACGACTAATTCACACTGAGTGACAGAATCAGTTCATGATGGATCGGACACTCGACACCGGCCTCCTGCGGCTCACGCAACAGAAATAACCGTCTGACACGAGCGCCGGAGAATGAATGAGTGATGGGAGGTTGAGCTGTGAGCGCTCAGGTGACTTTGCTGAAGGTGTCTCACACACACACGTTTGTTTTTGTGAACTGTGGGCACATTTTTATACTGTAAACCACCAACACACACACTTTACCCATCTCTGAACATCAGACACTGATCTAAATATATCCATATAGTTTATTAGTGATATGCGTGTCGTTCCGTCAGAGCGAGTGCCAGCACATTCTTTGATAAGAACCCTTCTGGGGGTTCTGGAGCTACCTCTGTTGCTGTTGCTTTTGAGTACTGCACTCAAAATATCACAAACCCATCTCAAAAGCAAAACAGCTTTGCCATAATATTAATTCCTGCTAGATATGTGTGTCTGAAAGCATCTGAAAGTTCCATGCCTCGTTAATATTCATGAGCTGATTCATGCCCCTCCCACATCATTCTGAGCACAGATACTCACACAAACAGTACGATGCCAGTGTTGGCCATTGCAAAAGACAATCCCAGAATTCCACTGCCCATGATGGCGTTACTGAGGTTAAAGGTGGACATCCCAAACGATGCGTGACCTGGGTGCTGCGAAACACCGAGACAGAGTTATCCAACACCTCCAGAGAGAGAACACGAACATGCTAATGAGCTTCACAACAAGGGTCTTACATATTCTTCTTCATCATCATATTTCTTCTTCTTCATGATGCCATTGGTAAGAAACTTCTGACTCTCCGTGTCGTCCTCGTCCAGAAGTGAGCTGCAATCAACAAACACGTGATTTCATTTCACAGGTACTGTTTGTTTCGATGCATGAATAATGTCAGTATATATTGTCATTTCCCATCAAGCTCTGTGTCACAATGTCCTAGATGTGGACATCAAACAGCGTCAGGGTTAAACACACAACACTTCCTGACCTGTTAATGGTGGCCTTCTCTGAATCGATGGGCGTGAAGCGTTCGTCCACGCTGCTTTCATCGTCCGCCTCCATGCTCACTTTCTTCAGCTCCATACGCTCCATGTTTACAGATTAGGATTTGGTCTTTGGAAAAAGTACTGGAAGAAGAACCAGAGAAGATTGGTTTGAGCTATGATAAGACCAAAACCTTGAGCAATTTATATATATATATATCACAATAGCTATATTTGCTATATTTTAATAAGGTTTTTATGGTATCTTGAGTTTTTGATGCATCAAATACTCATCATTGTTGTCACCATGGTCAGCATTAGAGAAAATCTAATACAAACTTAAAAAAAACCCTCAAGCTCTGACTAAGCAAACTAATCACAAGCAACAGAAAAAAACCTGCAAAAAATAAGTGCTACATACACTGTATAAATTGAAAGCACTGCATTGTTTTCAGTGTGTCAATGACATTTCTTCTGATTAAAGTGATTTAGTCAAGAGCACTGAGAGATTTTCTCACAACATGAATGACAGACAGCAGGAATATTAGACTGCTGTCACTTTAAGACTGAACGTCCAGTATATTGTTACATAAGTGTTTTTTTTCAGCTGTTTACTTTCACTTACTATGGTGCTACAGTGACGTGGAGAGACAGAGGTAATCATGCCTACCAGTATATCAAACACCACTAGCTAGAATCGACCCCAAAAAGCAGCTCAAATATAATCTTGATACATTATACCCAGATTTTTCATGACTTAAAGTGCCCCTATTATGCCATTTTAAAGGTTGCTAATGTTGTTTTATGAGTGTCTTAAACAGGTTTACATGTATGCAAGGTCAAAAAACACTTTAGTTTTCTCCAAAAATAGATTTAATTTTACCCCATTTCTCGTAAACGACTCGTGTGAAGCAGTTCGAAGACGCAGCCTGTCTAAACCCCGCCTCTCCATGAGCCCTCACTGCTGTGATTGGTCAGATGGCGCAGTCCTTTATGATTGTTCTACCGCTACAGCGCGTGTCGGAAAACTAAACGCCAGAATGACAGCGCAGGGTACTGCGTCTTCTTGACATGATGTAATCACTTGGAAATTGTACTGTTTGTGGGCGGGGCAAGTTGTTTGCGACGTAGAATGTGGGGGGGCATTATGCAAATATGTTACTTTGTGACGTGTGGCCGTAACAGAAGAAGATTTGAATTGCTGACGACTCGTTAAGTCGAATGTGAGCCGACTCTTTTTTTTGATAGACAATAACTTTAGTTATCGTGCACTGTCGGCGTCACAACTTTGCAGATTTATCTACCAGTTTATATCTACCAGTTCATGTTCACATACAGCTACATGACACACTGCACGATTAGATCATAAAAGGCATAATAGGAGCACTTTAATACTTTTTTTAATCATAATAAGTCTTAATTCTGGCAGATTTACTATATATATATGTTCCCGCCAAGTGACCCTGAACTGATCCGGCTAAAAACAAGTCAACAATTTGGAGCCAAATGTATTATTGACTGGGACTCTGAACATGTTGTGATAAATCAATCAGTGAAACCTCAACACCAAACAAACGCGGACTGTTCTAGAGGTAAAACACGTCATGAGGTTGTTTTCCACCAATTTCAAGGTTGGCTGTTTTTAAATATGTTGCCATATCGACATCCAACATGCAATATAATTCTGGGTCCATCGCTGTTGTTGATTTTTGACAATGCAAACTGAGAAAAAAACTGAGACAAGACTATAATATTGATCTTCTGTAGGTTCTTTGCCCGCCAGTTTCAAGAACTGCCAGCAGCACAATCTTTAACCCATGAACAGTGAACATAGTTCGAAATCATCCTCCATCTAGATTGGTCTGGTGTGGCATTTGGATGTTTGGACATTATTATGGTCACGAGATCCACACCTGAGCTCAACAACTGATAAGCCATGCCTCCAACATCATGGTGCTTCATAAAAGAACATCTAGTTCTTCTGTCTTTATCAGTCTCTATTTTCAGCCTCAGAAAGTTACTAGTTCAACCCTACTCTAACCTAGTTTGAGCTAACATGTTAATTGTACATAAGAGAGAGAAACACTGACCTATTTCTTTTATTTTAATCCGATATCAATTTATTCACTATAATATAAAATGTTATATTGTGTTTTCTATATATTATATATTACTTTGTGTTTTTTTTTCCTTTTACTTGTGTGTGTGTGTGTATATATATATATATATATATATATATATAT
>JAUMHP010000044.1:1043239-1065162 GCA_032361065.1 Enteromius trimaculatus | reverse complement strand
TTTTTCCATACATTTTGCCAAATTTGTATTCACTACTTCTGTTTTCATTCCATGTTTCAGTCATGTTTCACTAATAAAATGCTATTTTATTTAAGCTTGTTCTCATTCTCAGCTGAAAATTATACTAAAATAAATCCTGAAAAAAAAACACCAAACTGTACAGACAGTATAAAAAATAAAAATGATAAAACACAACAAAATCTAACAAAACAAAAACAGAAAATACAGTAGTCAGCATTTAAAGTGGACCAAATACTTTTTGTACGCATTTTGGTTTCAGGTTTCAGAACAACTTTGATGAAAGGTTTTGATTCACTATTGTACATTAATAGAAACTGTAACAGTCCAGTCTCAGCAGCTCAGCTCCAGACATCGGCACTGATATTTTGTCATTGACAATCACACACGTCACTGTTGCTGGACTCAGCGTTTATTCCCAGTCCAGGGCTGCTGCAGCGCTCAGCTCCACATAAAGGCTGTGTTTGTTCAGTGTTTGGGTTGAGGACTCATGTATCTGTGTCTGATCCGCTCCATGACGCACTAGCTCTGGAATCAGCTGCGTTTAGCCTCGCTCCGACACACACCTGTTACGAGCACACACCGCACTGGCCTCAGGTCAGCTATTTCCAGCCCATGCAAGGCACAAACCATCCTGAAAACCATTTCCTGAGCGTCCAGAACATTACATAAGACTCTGAAGAGACAGTTAATAAGCCAAAACGCCGCCAAACCATTCTTACACCTAATTACCCACAATGCTCCTCTTCACCGACACAAAGCCCTCATTGATGGGCTTCCTAAACGCGGCCAGAGAAACCACTGAACTATAGACTCATGGAAATATTTCACAGGACTGGGAATAAACGCAGATGGGGAACATTTACTGTATTCACATACGAGAGCGCTTTTACAGAAAGTAAACAGTTTTTACTGCTGAACTGATTCTAAACTTCTGCCAAGTAATGTCATTCATTCATTTGATTATTCCCAGAAAACACAGAACATTCTCACAATGTTATTATGAATGTTAGGAAAAAATGTACTGTTTTTGGAATGTTCTTTGGAGTAACTTCACTAATATTTGATAAATTATGATGAAATAATCTGAGAACATTCTGATTTTTTTTTTACCCGGGTTTGTTTTACAAGAAAACACTAGCTCAGACTTCAGAACGTAATGTTTCGTTTAACATAGCTGCTGTTTCTGTGCAATCATTTGTGAAACTGTAGTCAGCTGTAAGTTGCTTTAGATCTTATCCTATATGAATGCATAATGTTAACATGACATATACTCTACACACTGAGCCTTGTAAAACCAGACTAACTAGCAAAAAAAACCAAGCAGACCCAATGAAACACAACCACACCTTTAACTTCAGAACATACTGAGAAACACAGACCTGCCAGTCTCATAACACACACAGCTTAAGAAGCTATATTTGCAAAAGCTCTCAACACAATAAAACTCTTTCACATTAATATTTGAAAGCAAAGTAGAAAATACCTAAATCGGATGTCATTGACAGCAAAGGCATTAAACAGACTTCTGCATCTCAGACTTTTCTCAGGTAATCTCCTCTAGAGCTTCAGCTAAACCATCTGAACTAAAGTGCTCAGATGCAGCCTGAGCGAAACCGCTGTGCACTGGCTTTAAAACGGTCTTTAAAAGTTAGTTGTGCTGTCGTCGTCAATGCCTCCAGGCAGCTGGAGCTGACCTGAGTGTTTTACGATGAGAAACACTCGCTCTTCAAAGGGAATGTCTGTGTTTGTGCTTGAACCAGCATTCTTCACGTCGCTGGCTGGACGCAGACCACACACACACACACACTGAAGCACCAACAACGAGCAACCAAAACACAAAACCCACAGATCTCTACTAGCTTTCACCCAATTATAATGTATTAATAGTGGTTTGGTTACTCACAATGAGAGCCGGTCAGACGCAGAACACTAGACGTGCTCACAGATCAAGGATGAGCTTGGTTTTTAGCCCTGGAGGTGAGTAGAAGCTTTAAAGAGCGTTGGGAGGACCTACCTCAGCCAATCAGTACGCTTCTTCTCAACCGCTCAGCTCGAAGCTCCGCCCCCTCTCCCCTCCACCTGCGTCACTGAAGGGCACACAGGCTTCCAGAAATGAGTTGAAGATAAGGCGACGCGTTGCATCAACTTCTGTTTGCACTGGGGCAAGACTCGGGTCGCTTGGCCTCACGGACGCAGATACTAAAGACCCGGTCTGGAACGCCAACCAGCAGCTCAAAACTGCATTCGCAACTGATGCGTGTGCAAACACACACATGGACACACACTCCGGGGTCACTGATCAAAAACCCAGAGATGAACTGAAACTTTATTCAACTCCAATCAGAAATCCTATTGGCAGACATCAGCCAACAACCACATATAACTGGCACATGCTGCATTCCCAACTATTGGCATATTTTGTAAAATATTCAAGTAAACATTGAGAAAAAGGGTTTCAAGATAAATACAATATGTATACAAGTGTAACACTGCATAAAATTGTTGTTTTTCCTGAAAAACGTTTTCGAAACAAAAAGTAAATATAATCAATTTTTCCCTGATTTACAGAAAACACCCACTAAAATGTCATTCTGTGTAGTTTTGTCAAGCATATTTACAACAAAAATCTATTTATTAAATTTGCTACTATCATAGGTTTTGCCGTATGTGAGAAATATTTTTTTTTTTACATTTTTATTAAATTTGACATTTTATTCTTCAAAAACATATCTAATATCTTAAAGTAAACACTTACATTTAACCCGTTTTCTATGGACATAAAATCACGTTTGTAAACCTCTTTGGAAGCGGACAGGTCCTGTCTTTGACTCTTATACATCAACATTATATTCAGTATCATCATATCTTCATATCAACATCGACCTCTGAAAGACTCATCAATGCTGAATGACATACTGACCACAATACTAGTGTGACATACTCCCAATTAATCTGGTAATATTCAAGTAAGTATTTCCTACAGTATGTCGTTATAGATCAACCTTATATCCACCAGCTCTTCAAACCTCTATATATAAATATCAGTGCCACATGAAATATCTGTCATTGAAAAATCTATGAGCACCAACTGCAATACTGGCCACCAATAGTTATGCATTTCCAATTTTTTTGGTAAATACTCAATATATGTATTCATGTAATGTTTTTGCATGTGGTACAGTTCATAAATCAACATTATATTCAGTAACAACACTAAAACTCTAGACATCAATATTGGACAAAACTCCACCAGTGCCAATTGAAATAGCTACTGATCACTAATATAATAGTGTGCTACATGTTGCAAAAAATAATATTAAGATAATATTTAAGTAAAATGCGTTTACTCAATCCCAGCACTCCAGATGTCTGCCTATGTTGGCCATTAACAGACTCCATCAGTGCCAACTGAAATATTTAGGTTTATAGAAGTAGTACTGTAACTTGCCATTTAACAGCTGTTTTATTCAAATTGGTAAACCAGCTAAACCGCCCTGAAGCTAGGTTTGTGATAGTTTGCATGCTGGGAAGATCTCACCAAGAACCTTTAACCAGTTCACCAAATCCTCCCACACAAATAATCCCAGTCAAACCATTCAAAAAATCGGCAAATACAAGATTAAAAGATCTCAATCAGCTCCTCGTCATGGCAGTGTCTGAATGTCCTCATGAGTTATTGATTGTAAAATGCTAGTCGTAGTAAAAAGCCAATCTTACTGTCTTGATGCAGGTGCTCCAATCTCAAGGAGAAAGAGCCTTCCTGTGCGGAGAGGCCTTTCCTTATACGGAGACACTCAACACTCTCAACACCACGAGCCAATCAGCAGCTCCGGCTCAAGGGTCAAAGACCAACACTGCACAGAAACACAACACCTCTACCTCACACCCACAGAGTATTGGACAGTACAGACAGCTAAACACTAATGTACAAGGGAAAAAATCTAGTTCCTTCAACCCTCAAACAAACCAACAGTTCAGACAGACCCTGAGATAAGCAGCGTCTCAAAAATATTTCTTAAGAATGAAAAACAACAACAAAACCAACCAGTATTTCCAAGCCTTTTCTGGATGTGCACTCTTCATGATGGACTGTATGCTGAATTTAACTTTCATTTTTAGAGTGTATATATCCATTTCAAATAAACAAATACAGATTTATAAAGCCGTACTTTGTGTTATATTTCCTTAGCTTTCAGTTTCAGAAAACTAGTTCGACATATGACAACTACTTTGACATTTTTCACAATTTGCAATTTTTGAAAATGTGAAAAGTTTTGAAATGAGAAAATGCCAAAGTTCTCACAATTTTTTGAACACATTTTTCCTCCTCTGACCAATGTGATTAAATCTCTTTTTTCCCTCTTTTGAAAAAGTCACAAAAGTGCTGTAGTTTCAACAACATGCTATCCAGTTTACTTCGGAGAACCCTAGAAATAAGAAACACATTTGATTCAACTCATCAGCTCATTACTAAAGACTCCAAGACCTGAAATAGACAGGTCAAATGAGAGAGAGACGTCCAAAATGTGTTCTGTTGGTGTGCTTCCAGGAACAGGCTTCATGGCTTCTGGGACAGGGTCTCTTGCAGCAGAGTGTACATGCCGAAGATCTGCGCTGTTGTCGATGTGGCAGCAGTTGCCATAGAAACGCAGGAATGATGAGAGAGATGCCACGCTGAGAAGCAACATTCCACACGAGACCAGCAACCCAAAAACTGGACAAACCGCCCCAAACAACACACGATTTACACTCAGATCAAACCTCAGCGCTCGCCACAGGACTCATGTTCTCCTTCAGCTCTAAGATTATCCAGCCCTCCGTACAGCTCCAGATTACATTACACAAATATATCAAGCAGCAGAAACACAGACACCAGGAACCTCCACCAACTCACAACATACGGCTTCACCTTTGCTCCATTAAACCTGAAACCAGACCCTGAGTTTTCTTTATTATATTATATTATTTCATATATAAATATATATAAGTTCATTTAAATTCATGTTTTTGATCTTAAAACGATGCAAAATCTAGTTGGCTTAGGAGCTAACCCAACCTAAGCTAAGACTGAACGCTGAAAAAGCGTTATGTTCCTAGACTGTAAACAGAAATTTTGAGACGTATGGTGGCGCTATACACTTTGAGCTGCGATCCTGCTTAATCAACGTGCCAGATTTACAGTCAGCAGAAGTAGTAGAAATAAATAAGAAAATAAGTTGCTACAGACCGCTGGTGCATGACCTCTACAAAAACTGCCCGACTGGATTAAAAATGGGATTGCAAATTCAAAAGTCGGAGTTTCTGATGTTTATTTTTTGGTTGTCATGTCCTTGGTTTCATCTCTCTGTCCAACATCTTATCAGTCTATTGATTAGCTCATTGCAGAACACATGATGGACAGACCTGAGCTGCTTGCGTTGAAAATAGTGAAAGTCAGGATGAATGACGACAAAGCCATAGAGATATGAGGGACCATTCTCACGTGAGGAAAACCACCCAGACAACCCTAGTGTCGTGCTAAAAACCAATAGGCGACCATGCAACAACGTTCTGGCGACTATCCAGAACACTGTAGCGCAGCGGTGGGCGCTCCACGGGCAATCAAGTTATTAAAACAAATCTCATTTCATAAATATACCTCCTAATAAATCTGATCACAGTTCTAAAAAACTAAAGCTGCTGATGAAGGGGCGATGCTCTGGCTGGGTATGACAGGAACATTGTGGCTTCATCTGTGTTTGTTCTTTGAGGTTATTTCGGTCTTTGAGTTTTGCGCCAAAATTACAGTTGGGTCCAAGAATCAATTCTCTTCCTGAAGCACTTTCATTATTGAACACTGAATTCAGCGATTCCCTTCATATTTAACCATTCAATCTGAAATTGAACGGCCATCAAAAATAACTACACGGTTATTATGAGAAGAATTACAGTATTTTCTGGAACAAGAGCTGCTTTTCTGTCAACATACAGGAACATATATCATGAAACTTACATCAAGCACACAAAATAGAAAGACCCGTGTAAAACGACAGAGGTTTATCTGCACGGTGCCACTAGCTTCAGTTTCAAATAAAATTAAGCTACAAGTCTGAATGTAAAAATAACGCAGCTTATAGGGAATGTTCTCAGAGCGTTCTCTCAAAGTTATGAAGAAACATGCTTTCAGTAACTCATAGAACATTTGCTTGAAGTTTTGATAACTTTGATAATTCATTTTTCTAGCACTTTGATAATGCTAGCAATAAAACATTATTTCTAAATAATTCTGAAACATTTTGGTTGGAAGTTGGCATTTTAAACGTTGCTACTTGCTTTGGAGTGTTTAGAATATACAAAAGAAACAGGAGCAAACAGAATTCAAATATAAAAGTAACATTAGCAAAATGTTTTTCAAACATATTTTGTTACGCTGGGAAAACGTGACATATGCTACCATTCAAACTTTTCTTTTTTAAGAAACCTCTTCTGCTTGCCGAGCCTGTTTTTATTTGATCCAAAGCACAGAAAAAGCAGCAATATTGTGAAATATTTGTACAATTTCAATATGTTTTAAAACGTGTTTTACTTCTGTGATGGCAGCTGAATTTTCAGTCTTCAGTGTCACATGATCCTTCCTCGCTGCTCAAGCACATTATTATTATGAATACTTAAAGCAGCTGAGTTCATTTCTTCACGGGATTCGATGAAAAGAAAAAAACAATAAAACGATTCTGTGTATTTATCTCAAAATAAAAAGCTTTTGGAACATTATTCACTATACCATTCAAAAGCTTGGACTATTTATTTATTTTTTGGAAAGTAAATGATAGAAATGAATACTTTTATTTAGCAAGGATGCTTTAAATTAATCACAAGTAATGATTAAGGCATTTGCAGTCTTAATAAATATTTCTATTTTAGATAAAGGCTATTTTTCTGAATTTTTTTATTTAATCAAAGAAACCCCAAAAAATATATACTCCGCTGTTTTCAGCACAATAACGATTTGTAATATTCTGAACAACAGATCACACTATGATTCAGATGACTGACAGTTATCACTCACGACTGAAACCTGGCAAGCAGGTTATTACAGTTCAGAGTCGTGATATTGCAGAGTCACTGTTCAAATTGTGTAAAGTGAATTGTGTACTTTCACCAGTTTTACTATACTGTGCCTCACACAACCTGGAGAGAACAGGCAAAAAGTTCAAATATGACAGACAGCCACGGCGCCATGATGTGTTTGAATAAGAAGCTTGATCGTAAACTGTTGTTGCCATGTAGGACATCCAAAACACTTAATACCAACAAGCAAACACATCTCTGTTAGTCATAACCAGTTCATGATGTTCTGTTAAAACATGTTTCGATGCACATTAGTAAATGCCATTGCAAGACAGTCAAATAAACACAGAACCTACTAACATATGTAACTGAAAATCTTTATAACTCAGACTCTAAATTAAAAAGAGTTAAATGCATGCATGCAATAATAATGTTTAACAGTAGTGCTCATGAATTATTAAAGCTCCATCCAGTGTAGTGTAGTGTGTGTGTGTGTGTATTGGTGGGTGGTTCACACATTACAGAATGTTCTAGATTAGCATACACAGTACAGCACATGGAGTCACTTATTCTCATATTTAGCTACTTTACCAGTTTAGTGTTTAAATGTAGTTTGCAATCAAGAAAGTGTGGATTTAGTCAAACTTCTCAGAAATACTCTTCAGTAAAAAGGTGGATTTTCTTCCTGTTTTAGTAAGGGACTGCTAAACGCATAAAGAACAACAGTGTCTGCTCAACGCAAACGGACATGAAACAGGAATAATATTTCCGTCTGACAACAACAGTAAAATTCACACGTGTTCCTGGTGTAAAGCTCGATTGTTTTGGATGCCGCAACTATATACACAAACTACAACATGCATCACCTTTCTTCCTGCCTCGGACCTCGCAAAATGATACAAACGCTGTTGTCTCCGCAGTGTGTGTTTAAAGCCTCTAAAGCTGCAGGTTTGATCGACTGATGCACGAGCTCCGGCGCGCGCCAAACACAAACGCTTTGTTACGCGTGAAACCGACACAATACTGTTCAACAAAATGTATAAAACGCACGTTGCAAAAGCAGTTTTTATACATATATCGTTCAAACACGCGCTACAATGTTTCAAACATGTTGCATTCACGTTTGAACGCGCGTGCATGATAAAAAAAAAACTTATTTTGTGATTTGCGCAAAGAAATGCATGTTTTGTCGTTTAGCAGACTTGAAATAATGATTTTGTTTAAGTGTATTTAAATATATATTTATGTTAAAAGCAATCATTCTGTGATTATAGCAGCAACACGGAGATGCTTCCCAATGTCCTACTATCTCGCGCCAGCGCAAAACCGTGAGGCTGCAGAGGCGCGACATCAATGTTTCATATTCATTCTGGTAATAACTGTGTGTTTGAACCCACCTGTATCCTTCAAGGAATCAGCGCGAAGCTCGCAGGATGGAGAGAAACTGGCGACACTTCTCGAGATCAAACCCGTTTGACTGGGAGGAGCGCGTGGAAATTTCCACCATGTGATGATGGCAGACCCTCCACGAGCATCAAATTACAGCAACAACACACACACACACACACACACACACACATAAGGTAATGGTCGACTCGGGGGTCTCTCCTGAGAAGATCATTATGAGGGGCTGAGTGAGTGTGCTGTTGGTGTTTGGGCAGTTTGTGTTCTTTCACGGCTTTTTATACTTTTTTTGTTTTGTTTAGGTGGATTTTTTTGTTAACCATTAGTTTATTAGTGTTATTTATATTGTAGGTAATAACAATATAATCCCAAAAAGTACTATTAAGACATTAGGTTGCTAACACTTTCACTGAAGGTTCACATGAACTAAGAATAAACAATAATTCTTCAGCTTTTATAGTTATTGTTAATTTTAGCATTTACTAATCCACAAGTTAAGATCAGTTAATGCATTGTGAACTAACATGAACTAACTATGAATCATTGCAATTTTATTAATTACTGTTTACAAAGATGAATAAAAGCTGTTGTAACTGTATTGTTCATTGTTTGTCGATGTTAATTAATACATTAACTAATGTTATCAAGTGAGACCTTATTATAAAAAGTGTTGTTTTTTAATCAGAAGTGCAGCATATCTGATTATAAATACTAATTAAATTCTGTTCTGTTCATCGAGAAGCTCAGCGTCAGGCCACAACTGACTGATCCAATTTATCAATCTGGAGTCTCCTCAATGTGCCATGTTCATAAATCACAAGGTTTTTGCAATCTTTTTTTAATTGCTGAGTGGTGATTGCGTTTAGTTTGTTAACAGAAGGACATGTAGACGCTGCCAAAAGGATTCAGATGACTTTGCGCTTCTGTGAGTGAACTGATCTCTCTGCCAGCTTCACTCATGTGAATACATGTGCATGTCCTTGAGCCAAATCAAACTCGCTCCTCCTGACTGAAGTGCACGCACAAATTGCAGAATTCAAATCATAATGGGTAGATTTGGTAATGCAGTGTGAGGTTGTGATGGCAAATGAACGCCAAGCACATTTTCGATGCAAAAACACATGCTGCATGAATAGCAGTACAGTAGTATGCTGTTCCAGACATGTGTTTCCGTATCCATTAGAGATGAGCGGAAGGTCAGCGGACCACATACTGGAAGTGACTGCAGGTATTTTTGGATGGACGTTGCATTAGTGAGTGACCCACATAGCAGAAATAGATCTTTGTTCGTGTTAAGCACAGACCAAGTGTCCACCGACTGAAACACCAAAATGTGTTCTGAGAGCGTTCTTTAAAAGTTCTCTGAACGTCCAAAATTGGTTTTGCAAATATAACAACATTGCATTTGATCAGTTTTAAAACATTATTAGAATGCTATGTTTAAGTGTTCTGAAACAAGTAGCAACACTTTCCAATGCTTCCAAAGTTCAGATATACTAGTTGTTTATTTAAAATCAGTATTTCACCTGCTTCTTGGATTAATATTTCCATGAAATTGCGATTAAAGCTATAACGGGGAACTTTCTGGCTATAGGTTCTCTCGAGGTTATGAACAGAAGTTTTCTGTAACATTAATAAAACATTTGTTCACCGTATATGGTCTTTAATAAAGAGTCCCCGTCTAAATAAGAGAACGCTTTGTACTTTGAATGTCCAGTTTTTAAAAAGGGTTTACAATTAGGTTTTTTTCTTGTTTTTGCGAACATCATTCCATTTGATCAGTTTTAAAACATCATTAGAATGTTACATTTAAGCGTTCCGGAAAAAGTAGCAAGACTTAAAAAAACATTCCAATGCTTTGAAGACCAAATATTCTCATTTAGTTGTATATTTTAAAAATATAGTAACATTAATAGAACATTTGTTCAGCGTATCTGGTCTTTAACAACGTTCTCAGAATGTTAGCACAAAAAACACCATGGTGAAATATTTTTCCAAAGCGGTTTAGTTTAAATGTGATGTTTAGAGAACACTCAAAGGTAACGTTATCATAATGTTTGCAAAATGATACATTTTCATAACCAAGAAAAACACTTATTAAGCATACAAGGAGCTGGATGTTGTGAACATAATGTTTCTAATGTGCAGCAGTTCCGGTGCTCCCTGATTAGGCAGCAACAGAGTCTGATGACTTTGACCTTCTCTCTCAGGAGTAATTAGAAGGGATTTACGTTTGCTGTTGGATATTATGAGCACAATATCATCATCAGTCTCAGCTGCGATGAATTCTCTCTGAGCTTCTGGTATGTTCTGTTCTTACGCTGCCATCCATCAGGCCCTGACAGGCTTTATATGTGCATACGAGTGAAGGTGTTGATCTCAGCGCACAGGTATGCGCTCTCAACAGACTGCTTCTGCTCAGCTTTCTTCACTTCTTACAGAAATCGAGGTCAGGGTTTCGTGGCTCATTCTGTAATGCCTCTCTTATATAATGAGATCAACCTTCAACTCCTGACATTGTTTACTAAAACAAACAGCAGACAAATGATTTACCCTTTAGATGCTTGCATGTGTCCGGCTGAGAGCAGCAGGCTGGAGAGAAACCTTTCAGTGCGGAAATCTTTCTATTATATAATAGCTTTGAACAAACTTCCTTCCAGCAATGTTAATAGATCGCTCAAAGTTATCTTTAATAAGGCTCTCAAATTTTTTTTACAGAAAGTTATTCTGAAACATTAAAAAAGTAATATTCCCGTAGTGTTTGCAAATGGAGCGTTCTCTTAACGTTCATATAATCAAGAGTAAAAAATTATGTCAAACATAAATCAAGCTGTTAAACATGCTCTGTCGTTGTTGTTTAACATGAGATTAATTGCGTTTAATTACTTTTAAAGCAAGGGACTACAGGTGAACGCTTAACTAAATATAAGCACTTGATTGCAATGCGTTAAAGCTTATTTTTTTGTATTACAGGTTTTCTGAAATGTTGTATAAATGTGCAAATGAGGCATTATATAATTAAAGATGCATTGTTTTGCATATACTCCAAATGGGGGTTTTAACAGCAATGCAGAAGAACCAGTTTTGCTTAGTAAGAGTGTGCAAAGCATCTTTATCATTTAAAGTACCTATTGTTGAATGAAATGCTAAAGGTTCTGTGGGTAACTATCGATGCCAGTAAAGAACCTTCATTTTTGAGGGTGTATTTCCAGAACAGAACTCTGGGTATGTTTTCATCCGGTCCAGAGGTGATGCTCCAGCTGGAAGGTTTGCAGCTGCATGTATTTTCCTGCTTCTTGTTGTCTTACAGGACACCTGTGTGCCGCTCACGGGTGGCTGTTGATACAGATGGATGCAAAACATGTTCTAGCACAGTCGCAAAACACACCCTATACTAAGAATATCAGTTTTCTTTCACTTTATGTAAAACACCAACAAGCCCAAAATCTCAGATTTGACCATAAAAATAAAAATGTTTAATTAAAAATTTAAATAACTTCAGCATGAACATTGCAACATTTATAATTTAAAAAAAAAATGTTAAACATATTTTAAGAAAAAAAAAAAAATTAAATAAGACAAAGCACTAAAATAAAAGCATAAAACATAAAAAAAACCCTAATTTAAAATATTATTATAACAATAATAATATATTATAAAATTATATTATAATATACTATAACATCTAAAATAACAATTACTGATAGCAATAACTATTTCGATATATAATTTCATAAATATAACCCAGAAACAGTGTGTTGGTGGAATAATGTACATCATGTGAGTCGCTGTGAAAAATTGCACTTTTCTTTGGCCAGCAGTCACATGTGTGTGTGTGTGAGTGTGTGTGCTGAACGTCCCAGCAGGATTTCCAGTTGTGAAATATCTGACACTCAGGTGAGACATCAGTGTGTTGGAGCGCATCATGAGACCGGACATGCTTTTGAGTCTGCAGTGAAAATACATTCCTATTTTAATCAGATAATTTTAATTTCCAGCAGCAGGAATCAGTGTAATGCAGGTCATGAATCAGATATTTGGGTATTTATGGATCATCTTACAGTGTGATGTTTTGTCTCAAGTAATTGTCAGATTCTTCGGCTCCACTGATGTCTTTATGATGGTTGCGTAACGGCTTATGTAAGATGTTTAGGGCGTTTGTGGGTGTCTTCTGAGGGGTGTTTTGGTCTGATGGTCACAGACGGATGCTCTTCTCCTGTCATTAACAAAGCCTCATTAACTGTGTGAAGAAACACACTCTCTCACTGGCATGTGAACCTCATTAGTCTTCAACAACACAGATGAAGCAGAAGTCTAGAAACATCAACTCAAAAAGCTTCAAAAAGCTTCTTTTTTTTTTTTTTTTTAGGGCTGTCAAACAATGAATTGCATCCACAATAAGTTTATTTATGTATATATTTATTATGTATACATAAATACAGATTTATCTATATTTATATCATTTATATATATTATATATATATATAATATATATATATATATATGTGTGTGTGTGTGTAACATATAAATGTAACTTTGTTCTTAAATATATGCATAGGTATGCATATTTCTGTATAATAAATACATACCGTACACACACATACAGCATATGCTACTATATACAAAAAATATTATTTTGAATGTGATTAATCATTTGACAGCTCTATATTTATACATCATGCATGGATAGTTTTTTTCCTGAAACTTTTTAGCTGAAAGTTAATGTAACATTAAATATTACTTTTTGTTTCGGAATGTTTCCATAACATCAGTAAAATGATCAAACAGAGTGTCTCCTTAACAGGTGCATAAGCAAGACAAACTATTTAAACCATTCAAAAAACAGAACACACAGAAATAACATTATCATAAACTAATGGGAGTGTTGGCAAACGGTGAATTTGTTCACTCTGTGATCTGATGAACAATATAAAAACAACATTCTTAAAATGAAAAAAAAATAAACATTCAAATAACATTCTATTTTGGGAATTTTTCAACAAACATTTTTGTAACCATTCAATAATATTCTATTCACAAGAATTTGAATGTTTTAATGAGCTGAATTTGTTTGATTTCAGTGCAAGGTTTGCACTGGTATGATCTGGTATGATCAGGTTTGTCTGGACGACTGAATGTCCAGTAATAATTACAGCGGACAGTAAAAACAGCCGTCCCATCAGGCCCTGCACAGCAGGAATGTTGCTGTTCACATTCCATACTGTCCCGCAAACACACACACACACACACACACACTGACTCAATCAAGCATCACATCCAAAACAGAGCCCACCTGATACTGTGATGGTCACAAGTGAGAAGATGAAAACACACTGACCGTTCAGTCTTGCCCAGACAACACTTAAGTGCTCCTTATAAATGTCTGAATGTCACTGATGCAAGAACTGTGTGCCATTTACTGCAAAGAATACAAACTATGCTTCACTGAAATGCTCTGATTAGGTCATATCAAAATCTAAACTAAACTGTCAGCTCTGATGGGCTAAATGCAGTTACATAAGGCATGAAGTTAGCATGGTTTAAATAGAAGGGAAAGGTTTTTTTTAAGTTAAGGTTTGAGCAAAGCATTCTTTTGGCTCAGAAAAATAAAGGTGATGAACATTAGAACAATTTTGGTTCCACAAAGAACCATTCGAACCAATCCGAAGAACCTTCCACAAAGATGCTTTTGTGAAACTGAAATATTATTCAGATTTTAAAGGTTCTTTACAAAACTCTATGGCATCATGAAGCACCTATATTGAACATTCTTATCATTTTATCAGTATCTCATATACTGTATATTCTCATAATTATGAACACATTTTTACAACAACAACCTTACCATGTTATTTGTACTTGAACATGCTAAGAAATGTTTTTGTAACCTTAAATTATAATCACTGCAAGAATACTTAATATTTTAAAATGTAAGAATACTGTTATATTTTGAGTGAAATTATTTAGATTGTTGTAAGAAACATTCTAAAGAATTTTAGATAATGTTCTAATCAAAAAAAGAGTAGTAGACATTTTCATTTCAAAACAATGTTCCCACAACGTTTTATAACCTTAATTTGCATTGGGCCTGATTCATACATTAATTGTGATGTGATTTGCATTGGATGAAAGTATCTCCACAATGACAGAATATTTAAGTAATGACTGATAATGAAAGAAGTGGAAACATAGGATGAAAGATTATGAATCAGTCACACCAAGAACATGTATTGGGTCAGGTTTGGGTGAACTTCTGTAAGTGAAGTGATGTGAATTTAAGTCTCTCAGTACTGAAGCCGTGGACAGACTGTCTGTGTTGTGGCAGTGATTCGGTGATTGTGAGGACATCATGTGCAGGCCATTTTCCGAGCGGCTCCTGAAGCACAAACAACACTCATTTGCAGTTGTTGGTGTTCCCTGTATTTTTCCACAGAGCACCGTCCACCCACAGTGGTTTCAAAAACAACTTTCTGGCACTCAGGCCGAGAAATTCACTGCTTTTTTCCAGCGTATCAATCCACACACTGCCCTGAATCAACAGCAGCGAGAACCAGAGCCCGAGGCAAACCCACAGATCAGACGTGCAGCGTCTCGCCGGAGTAAAACTCCTGCAATAGTTTGATGAGCACAGTCCTTTCTTCATGCATCTCCTAGTGAAACATGAAGCTAATAAGATGCACAATAACAAAACAAGGACATTTGTGTTTCTGCGTTTGACAAACCCACCTATTGTAGTTTAAAGGTCAGTGTGTTAAGCTTTTAAAGGGATAGTTTCTTTCTTCTTTTGAGCACAAAAGAAGACATTTCGAAGAATGTGTTGTAAACAAAAATTTTGGTAGCCATTGACTTCCATTGTTTATTTATTCTTCTGAATATCTTCTTTTGTGTTCAACAGGAGAACACATCTCAAGGTTTGGAGTAAATGAGGACAGAATAGTTATTTTTGAGTGAACTATCCCTTTAAATACAATCAAACTGGCTGTAGCTAAGTCGCTAACTTCAATCATATTAATCAATTATAAAACAACTGATTGTCATAATTGTACAAATGAAGTTAAAATAGGTTAAATTATTATGAAGAGTAATGGAACAAAAAGTATGACTTAATCATATCATTTCTACAGTGTGTTTAGCAAAACACATCTCCTAAACACACTTAGGCTATAATTGTTTTTCCGTCAGAGTTGCTCCGTCAAAACTATATTTTGAGCTAATTATGTTAAAGTGTGCCATGCAAGCATCATGTCCCCAAAGGTTTAATGCTCCTCGTTTTATCACACGCATCCTGTCCACAGTCAGATTGTGTTTGTTTGTGGAAGCAGGCTGGTTTTTTCGGCTGTTTCGTTGAGATGATCTGTATAAATAATCTCATGTATGTCCACGTCAGATGGATGAGCAGCTGTGTTTTCCTCAGCCTAACCTCGTCCACCTTCATGTCTTCTCTCATGTTCTTGTGGCTGATGGAGAACGAGGGGTTCAGAAAACACCTACGCCATAGACCCCCGGTGTGCCACTATTTTGGGGCTGTTTTGCAAGCAATATGTGTACACAGGTGCTGATATCTTCTAAAGAGCTGCTTTTTGGACTAATCAAAGAAGTTTAAAGTTCAGTACAGTATATGGACATTAAATACAGTTGTCGATGGTGAGATGACAAAATATTAAATAACAGCCTGTTTTCTGGTTGTTCACACATCAGGTTCTTACTTTATTTCCTGCTCCTGTATTCCATCATATGTTTTATAAGATTCAAAACCACCTCACAAAGAAGCCAATTGAACATAGTAATGAAGCTTGTACCAGATGAGAGCATCACTAGCAGTAAAATGAGCAGGGAAAACCACTCTATACTGCCATCTAGTAGAGAATTCATTTAAAATGTCCTAGGGCTGTCTGTTATTTAAATTGGCACAAACAGTAAACGTCATTCACACTTATAAAATGTCATTCATCTGTCTGTACTTGCAGGATCTTTTCATTATTTTAACATAATAAAACTCATCCACCAAGGTTGAGCTGCCAAAACTCTGTTCTAAGAATGTTTTGTTAACATTCCCTTTATATTACAGCGAATTCTACCGTTACCGGAAGAACATTTGTTGTGAAAGTTAGCTAAAGCTCCGAGTTACTGTAGCTGGAAGACCAGTAGCAAAAACCAGTCAAAGAAAGAAAGAAAAAAAAAGGAAAGAAAAGTAGTTGTATTTAAGTCACCAGAAGAGGGCGTATAGCTCCCAGGCAAAATGTTATTATTGTTCAGTGAAGGTACGCTTTATAACTGTGTGGGACGAAAACTTGTCAGAAAAATCGGGGATTTTATTTGACTTGGCAACACCTGTACGTTGAAAAAAACGTTAAATTAAATTAATACTAATTATAATCAAATGGATATAAAAAAAAACTATTTTTTAACGATTTGTTGTTTATTATGGATTTGAAATATTGTTAGTTACTCTATTACTCCAGTGTAATTTTGCTCAGAGAGAACAGAGCCATCTGAGAGAGAATATGCGGCGCTGTCACGTGATACGTTACATTTCACAGCGCATTTCCAACATGGACCAATCACGTTATGATTGTCGTTTATGATGAGTGGATTTTTAATACGATTTTATAGATTTTTCAGTTGAATGAAATGTAACACAAATCTATTTTATATAGATAGATTTAAAGTAAAGTACAATTATTTAGCATACTTGGAGGAATTTATTTTCTTGGCCGTCACGCGCCCCCTTGAGAACCTATCGTCATTTGATGCGTAACCGTATGCGCATGCGCATTCTGCCGCTGCGGGTTTTGCGCACGGGGACGCACGCGACGCGGCAGCAGCGGAGGAATCCATAGCAACGGCGGATAAACATGAGTTACTACAGCAGGTAAGGCACCGATGGAGACACAATTCTTAGAAATTATCCAAAAGTGACGTCCGTTTGGGGAGCTTTGCGCGCTGGTGCGTGCGTGCCTAGATTCGTGTCTTTCGTAACTTTGCTGTGTTTTGTCGGTTGGTCCTGTTGCGTTTCGCGCGTGCTGCTGTAACATCAGTCCGAGCTAAAAACACAAAACAACAGGCACAGACTCTGAGCAAGCACACAGATCCCAATCCAACAGCTGAACTATTAACAGAAATGAGGTGAAAATAAAGCAGGGGAGAGGGAATGGACGCGGTCAGCTGGCTTTGATGCGTGTAACGGTGGAGCAGCGGTTAGCTGGAGGATGATAGCAGACAAAATACCGCTGTGTAATCGACATTATAGAGCTTAATGAATAAATATGACGATCAGATACTCAATGTGATTCACAGCGAACGCATCGTGGCTGAATTTGTCTTTATGAAGAAATAAATCGTTGATCAATCAGCATGCAACAGGCTGTAATTTATTAACAATCACTTACTATTACTAATGCATATCCATATCATCAGATTGCCAGAGGTTTCACATTCTGATACGGTCATGTGATGTAATTTGTACGTAATTACTATTTGTAAAGGATGTCATAACACTTTACACATGTTTTAAGAGTTTACAATCACATCCTTAAGGTGTCTTGTATTGTTTTCATGGCAATTAAGCCCCCTTTCTAATTGTTGCAATGCCAGAATAACAATTATTATTATTATTATTTAATTAACGATTCATTTAAGTAAACAACATGATATTGATGTTAGCAGAGAATTATTTTAGTAAATTAATTAAAATATTTTCTTGTAACATAAATGCAAACTACTCACTTTATATTCTTTTGTCATTAGATAACTAATAATTGAATAAAATCCATTTTATTTCATTTGATTGTAGTATTTTTAAGGGAAATGATTTTTTTTTCTTTCTAAGACTGCCTTAATTTTGATATTTTTTGCACTGCCAAAAATACTTTTCCTTTTACATTTTCTAGTTTGTAGCAATTTGGAAATGAAAGTTGTTTCAAAGTCAGTTTTTCTTTGCTGTTCTGCTGTTGATGAGTGATTAATAAGCGTTAGAAGTGCTGTTGATGAATCTGTTCTGACAGCTGTGAGTCTCTGGCCGTCCTTCACTCTGTCCTGACTCGAGTGTGTAGGCAGGACTAAGATCATTTTTCGACATCTGCTTTCAGTTTCTTTGCATAAGTTTTGTCCTCCAGACACGACCGGGCTTCTTCCTATCAGAACCACACTCCTTCCCTCCCATAATGCCTGAGCTGGAATTCAGCGTGGTTTGGTCTGATGCACAAGGACAGGAAGTGGTTTGGATTTATCTGCGGCTTTTGTTTAACTTTCAGCCTTTCAGTTGACGCAGTTTTCTCAAAGTCTTCTCTCTGATCATGATGAACCAGCTTCTGTTTTGTGTTGGACTCCTAATTTCATCTCTTGGTTAAGACAGATGGGATTCTGGATTGTTTATCTGTATATTATGTAGTCAGAAATAAGAGTGCAGTATGAAACTTGTAGATTAAGCACAAAAATGAAAAGCATGCGAAGTTGTATGCGAGTGTAGGGACACTGAATCCATTGCATTGCTTCATGGAGTGGGCGATCGTTGCTCAACGTTTCTGCAGTGATTCCTGTTTCTATGGTTACTATGACTTCTGTAATTGGTGGATTTGCTTCAAGATTAAAGGAATAGTTCATCCCAAAAAATTTTATTTGCTGAAAATATCCCAACCTCAGTCCATCCAAGACAGATGAGTTGGTTTCTTCATCACTTGCTCCGCAGTGAATGGGTGCCGTCAGATGAGAGTGCATCACAGTAACCCACACCGCTCCAGTCCATCAAACAAGTGCTGCGCGTTTGCAAGAAACACATCCGTCATTTAATTTCAAGCTGTTTCTTCTGGCTAAAATATAAGTCTATAAAAGCCCATATAAGTTCATAATCCATAAAAGTGCTTCCAAACAATTAGTTTTTGATATTTTGATATGAGAGGAGGACCTTTTTACACAAGAGGAAGTGTTATTATGAATTATGGATTCATATTTTGACCAGAAACATCATAATGATGGATTTGTTTCTTTTGGCGTCAAAAGACATTAATAGCTGGAGTGGTTTGGAATAAAAAAAATGTAATCAGCTGTTTAGACTCTCATTCTGACGGCACCCATTCACTGTACATTGTCAAATTTCTCAAAGCTCATATTGGATTTCTCTTGAAAGCTTTATCTTCGGGGACAAATTGGTTAAATTAAATGTTTTTTTCTTCAGGACCCTGATTGTTGTGGTCTATTATCAACAACACTGAGACGCAGAATGCATGTTGCTGTGTGTATTTGTCTATTTGCACATGTGTGTCTTCTAGATCTCTTGATGAGTGCAGCTGGCCTGGATTCACATATCACTGCGTTGATTCACAAAGCCAGAAAATGGTCCATCCACTCGCAGACCTGATGAATAAGTCTGAGAGCATCATTATGGTGCAATTACGGACTGTTTGGTAGCCATTAGAGGAACATGGAAGAACAGCGCAGCCTGAGATTGGCATCATTATCAGAGCCGTGAGAGGAAATGACACGCTGCAGATGAGACGATTGCGGTTTGCATTTACATTCATAATAACTTCCATAACAGGCGTTTATTTGCTAAAGCGACTTACACAGCGCTCTGGGTTTCTCAGCGCTTGTAACACATTTAAAGAAGAGTTTCAGAACTTCCCCAAAACGACCTCCTCAGTCTGATTAAATTAAAACACCGTCCTGTTTGTGCTAACACAGGGTCATTTACATATCAATGAGGACTACATGATAATAATCAGACACTTCCATTCAGACACAATGACAAACAGCAAAAGAGGAAGTAAAACGGAGACCTTTATTTTGTCTGATTGAATGAGTTTTATGACAATTATGTTCAGTTTGCATAAAAGTGGACTTACAGATTTTTTTAAATCACTGCAAAAACCCTTTATAGTTATATTATAAAGAGGGGGTGCGTAATGATTGTTTAATAGTTGAATGGTTTTTCTTGTTTCACGTCTCTGAACAAACCAGATCTGAATTAATTGAAGCTAACTGCACATGAATGCAAAACAGCGATTTGCACACTTTAAGCAAGGATTTTTTTTCACATGCATTGGCTCATTTTTGGCCATATTTCTGTCACAGCTGCCAAACCATACGTCTTTAAAACGCAGTTACTCAACCAAAACATTAAATGGGAAATGCTGGGAAATACAACATTAGTAAAATTAGCATGTCACATCTTATATTTACCTACATTTTAGTCAAGTGGACATGCAATTTGCTTTAATGCATTGCAAGTATAAAGCTAGCTGGAAAAATACTGGAGGAAAAGGAGAGGAAGGAAAAGTGAGACAAACTATGGATGTGATGATGTCCCATAACTCGTTTAGAGTTTTAAAAATGAGCCAGCTCCGTTGAGGAAAACAATAACCACATTACAGTGAAATAGTTGTACATTGTATCCTATACTGCTAACGTCAAGCATGTATTTCTGCAGTGGTGTGTGTTGTTTTGGGCTGGTTGGTTTCACGTGGCGAAGAGTTCTCACTTCAGAGCGACACCAAACGCTCAGCAGCGTCACGCTTTTCAAAGGGCGTCTGTGGGATGTTGTTGCCATAGTAACAGCAGCAGCCCCGAGGGCTCACCTGCGGCTGGCATGTGTGTGTTCCCTCATGACCTGCACAGGTACAGACGCCCCAGACACACACACACACACACACTCAACATGGAGACGGTGGAAAGCTCTTCTCAGCCCGCTTACAGCCGCTGGTCATACAGGTACACACACACACACACACACACACACGAGAGGCAGAACAGAGCTTTAGTGTTGAAAGTTTGTGTTTCGTACAGAGGAGTGTGTGGTTTGGATTCACACGCTTTGGAGTAAAATATTGGAAGAGACGACAGAGAGAGTGTCTTTTTTCGGGGCTGAAAGTAAAAGGAAGGAGAAATAAAATTGGACAGAATAGGAAATGTACTCTTATTTATGTATTAATGTTGAAAGCCATTGTAAAGTCAAGACTGTTGATTGAGGGTCGGTTTTCTGAAGCTGTGTCCTGCGTTGAAGAGGGTGCTGTGCTCTGTTCAGGATACTTCATTTAATTCATGGAACAAATAAGAGTGTTTGTTCTTTCTTTCTTACTGGAGAGCATCTGTTAGTGTGTGTGTGTGTGTGTGTGTGTGTGTGTGGTTATGGGGAATTACCTCATGTTGACGCTGGTAACCATGGCTACACAGGTGTCACATCAGACAGCTCGTGTGTCACCTCACCTCAGTGAGCATGAAACATTCATTCAGGTGTGTGTTCGTTCGTCATCTTCATCACTGACTCTTCCTCTCTTGTGTTTTTGTCTCCCCTCTCTTGGTCTGTCATCGCCATGGAAACAAAGAGCCTCCAGTTCTTCCAGCTTCGCGTCTGCCGCCATGACCAGGTACGACAGACTCACTACTGTAGTGCTGTGATGCTTCGTGTTTCTCCGGACTCTGCGTGTGAATGTGTGTGTATTAACAGTCACATGGTT
>JAUMHP010000044.1:1013530-1027925 GCA_032361065.1 Enteromius trimaculatus | reverse complement strand
TATATATATTTTTTTTTTTTTTTAAATAGCCTCTAGCTCATCAAAAGCAGTAATCATTATCTTTAATTCAGATTTCTACAACTATATGAAGCGAAAGAATCGATTTACAAAAATTAAAAAAGCTACCTTTAAATAAGACTGTTATGCTATTTTTCTTTTCGTCCTTTTTATTTTTTAGCATCGACTTGAAGCCAACACAAGATGAAGAGATAAAGAGTGGCGAAAACCTTTTTAAAAACGTTGCACGGCTAGGTCTGATTAGTATCTGACAGACAGCCGAAGCTCGACGTGGCTCTCATCAGTGGTGTTTGCTCAGTGATGCAAGCCGGTTTGTGTTGATGCGTGTGAATGTGTGCAGAGGGAAGGCGTTTTCCAGCATTCGTCTGACGTAGCGGCATGAATGAGAGATTTCGTAGCGTTTCATCAGACGCACTCAAAGGCTGCTGAGGGCCCGTGGAAGGACGCGTGGCTTGTAAATAACAGAGGCCGTATTCAGATCAGAGGTTGGACCTCGTGTGCTCTGGGCTTTCCTCAGCGAACAAATACATAGAGAAGCAAAGGAAGAGAGATGGAGGGATGCAGATGGAAGTGTATTATTCATGAAGAGGAAATGAGCAGAGGAAGGAGAACTGTGTTTCTGCAGGTGTTGAGAGCGTCTCTGTCCTTGACTGCCTGTATTAATATTTCATACTGAAGCGATTGTCTTCATGCGCCGTGTGTGTGTGTGTGTGTGTGAGGGATTTCTCTCTCTTGGTAGGATCACAGATGGATTTGCCAGCTGGACTGATGACTTTATTACAGATGTTTCGTTTAGCGCTTCCTTCTGTGAGCTGGGAATATCAGTGCTCGTTGTGTTTTAACCTTTACAGCTGGAGTTAGCTTCAATGCAGCAGCGCAAGCTTTGTGTTCACATGTTGACTAAACGTTAATATCTGTGTGTAGGGTTTGCTGCATCAACTTTTAACTCTTAAAGCCTGTATGGTTTTGATGTGGCCTTTACTGTAAATGTGATTCAGACTTCTCTGTTAAACCTGCTGCATGCCGTCTGTCGATGAGATGTCCAGCTCGTGCTTCACGTGTTTTATAACTACAGTAAGATATCTCCAGATGAACTCTTACTGGACTTCATCAATCGTTTTCTAGAAGAGTCTGATCGTCAGGATCTTTACGTTCACTGTTCCTCAGCGGAGCAATGATCTTCACAAGCCTCTGAAACACCTCACATCTTCTGAGGAGCCTTTATTTCTTCAGCTCTCAGTCAGCATTGGTTTATATGTTCAAACAATCATCTCAATCTTATAAGACAAATGACTGAAGATATTTGAAGAGTGATCACTGATATTTCTATAGTTTTATGGCAGTATCTGAAATTGAAATTGCATATATTTTGCTCAATTTGAGTATAATTTTGCAATTAATATATTCTTTTACTACATCAGCCTACATGAGCCATAAAAGCCCGATATAAAATATATCACACTTATATATAAAATATATATACTTATAAAATATATTACTTTTTTGTCTAAATGTATTTATTTTTTATTAACTTGATATTAATTTGATATATCAAATATATCACACATACTTTTCTACATTTAATTAAATTAATTTATTTTAAAAAATATGAGACTTTTTAGACTAATATTATAAAATGTATTTACGGTTTTATTTTTAAGTCAAATGCAAAATATTTTTTATTACAGTTATTACAAATTATATAGAAATGTTTTATTGCCAATGCTATGATGCAAAAGATCTCATTAATCTTAAATCAATTTGTCAGTTTGTTATAATTATTCCGATAAATGTTGATTCTCATTATGCTCTAATTACTGCAGTTTTTTTATTACTGTAATACAAATAATGCACTGATTTCAATTTCCATTTTAATTTTATGTATATGAGGAAAGTGTTTTTAAGGTGTTTTTTAATTGTTATTAATATATGTTCTTCATATATTTATATATAAAGAATTTATTTGCAAAACCCAGTTTTGTGGGTATTTTATTAATTTAATATTTATATTAATTTATTAGTTATAAGTTTTTGCGAATAAACTCTTCATATATATATATATATATATATATATATATATGCAGCCTGATTAATGAAATTATAGAAAAAAATAAATAATAATTTTTTTTATTTTTTTACACACGCACACATATAAACTCTGTGTGTGTGTATATATATATATAATGTTTATATATGTTTATTTTTTTTCTTCTGCAGAAAACACATGAAACTAAGCAAACTGCTGTGAGGGGTCAGTATCTCTCGTGTGCTGAGATTAGTTTGATCATGTGTGTGTGGATGTGTTTGAGAGTGCTGACAGGTGTTCATGCCGCTGTTTTCAGACTGAACGCTTGATTTGTTTGTACCAGAGTAAGCCAGAGAAAGAAATGCATTTACACCAGACAATCTTCTCAGAGACGCACCGTCACCAATGGAAGGGCTGCGCTCATAGCGCTCATGTTTTACGCTTCACTGCAGTTTGCCGAGGGAAACTTCATCGGTCCCGGAGTTTAATTTCACGCGGCAGACAGAATATACTCTGTTTCCTGGTCTGACTGACAGACATCGCTCTCTTCCTGGAATGACCTTGTATTAATGAGAGTGTGATCACGAGTCAGCTGGGCTTTCAGCTCGCGGCAAATACACAAACAATCCCTCCCTCCACACACACACACACGCACTCAGTCTGTCGCTCTCACAGACACCATTAGCACGGCTCTGTGGTGGAAATAGAAAGCTAGAGATAAAGAGAGAGAGACAGGAGGATCAAAAGAAAAACAAAGAGGGCAAACAGGTGGAATTAGGAAGAGAAACAGCAAACTATTCCTCAGACTACAGGTACGTAACTTTAAAGCTCGGTCTTGAAGCTCAGAGCCGGCGTAATGCTGAATGCACCACTTCTGCGCTCGTTTAGAGCCAAACCAGAGATTTCTGTGTTTTCTTGAGCAAATGTGAGGATTAAGCGCTGTTTCTGAGGCCTGTGTGTTCTGGAGATGTCCGTCTTTAGCGTGTCATTCATCTGTCAGGGTTAAATGCGCGAGAAATCTCTTCTGGGGTCAGCGGGGGGTTTGTGACCCCTGCTTCGCCAAATACAAAATAATACAAGTTGAAGTTCTCCCTCTGGTTGGAGAGGCCGACTGAAGGTTATGAGTGACTTCTCATCTCAAAAGCAACAGAATTACTACATTAAGCGCGTGTCATTTTCTGAATGTTGATTTTCATTACATTGTAATTCTTGTTAATTGTTATATATACAGTACAAGTGTTATTTTAATGTTTTGAATAATTGAATTTATTTAAAAATTTATTTTTCAGTATTAAATGTTGTATAAAATATTTTTGCATTGCAGTATATATAATTTTTTTAATCGATTAATTTTTTATTTTTATTATTATATTATTACTAGTTATTTTTAATTGTCAAAACAATAATGTTTTTTTAATTCAAAAATAAACATTTTATATAACATTGTTTTTTTTATACAGACTATATATATTAAAAATTATTTGCATTTAAATAACTACAGAAAATATTGAATTGTCCTTAAAATAATTGCGTAATGCCAAAAATCTCTAAATTTTTTTGTATTACAGCAATGCATATTATATCATATGTTTTAGATTTTAATTTTGTTTTTTAAACTTAAATATTGCACATTGCTTCAAATATATTTGATGCATATTTTCACGTACTGGAACAAAATTCAGAAATTTGTCATTTCTTTTTTTTTCATCACGGGGTGATGTAAATGACATTGTTATGCAGGAAAGCATGCATTTCCTGTTTAAACTTCAAAGCGTTTCCTTAGAAAAGCGTTTAAACGGGTTCTCCGTGGTCCACCTTTTATCTGTCCGGCCCACATCTGTGCGGGAACATCCCCTCCGGGACGCCAGGAGAGACGGAGAACAGCACCTGATCAACACACATCTCATGCTCCTCCTCTGCTCACAGTGACAGGTGAAAATCTCAGCAGCTTACGTCTGCTTTTGAGTGCGCCTCGTGTGTGTGTGTGTGTGTGTGTGTGTGTGTGTGAGAGTGGGTGTATCGTCTGCATTCAGACTCCACGTATAGAGCGTGTTTGTGTTAGAGAGGCTGTTTTTTCCCAGGGTGGTGTGTGAAGTGGGTCGTTCCTGACTGGAATGAGAATAAGCGGGTGCCGTGTGACCCTCGGCGCTCCGAGCACCGGGCCTCAACGCCGTTGCTGTTGCTATAGTTATCAGTGAACCAATCAGAACCAGTCCTGCTCAGATCAGCACTCACAGACCGAGTTATGACTCGATTATTACGAGACGTAATGAAGGTTGAGCTGGAACACTCCCTCGGTTTCTTTACATTCAGCTCCGAGCGAGGCACTGATCAGATAATAAAGCTTCTTTCCAATCCACAAAGGGTTCTTAATAGTGGAAACAAGTTTATTAGCTTATTTCCGCCACAAAACAAACCAAAAAAATGTCATTGCAACATTAAATCTCACAATCTTCTCGGAATTCGCCAGTTTATATTCACAATCAGAATTGTGAATTTTTATCCTAATTTGAGGGGTTTATATCTTGCAGTTTGAATTTTTTTTAAGCAGAATTTCTCACAAGTCTGTGTTTTTCTCAGAATCTGCAAGTTTATATCACAATTTTGACTTCTTTCTCAGAAATACGAGTTTACATTTCGAAGAAAAAAAGACTAAAATGTAAGTTTTTCTTTCATTTTAAAGTTTTTTTGCTTAGAATTGCAAGGTTATGTCTCATAGTTTGGACTTTTTTCTCAGAATTTATGACATTTTTGACTTCTTTCTCAGGAATAGGAGGATTTAGAGTTTCTTTCTCACATTTTGGACTTTTTTTATTAAAATTTGAAGTTTGTTTCTCACAGTTCCGTCTTTTTTTTAGAATTGGGAGTTTTTTCTCATTTCTCATAATTATAAATGTATTATTTAAAGAAGAGTACGTATCAAACTTTGAATTCTTTCTCAGTGTAAACATTACATTTAAGTCTGTTTTGCTCAGAATTGTACGTTTTTATCCTAAATTTCTTTTTTTTCTAAACAGAATTCAGAATGTGAAGTTTGTATCTCTCAAGTCTTTTTCTCAGCGTTTATTTCTCAAATTTCAGACTTTTTTTCTCAGAACCGCAACTTTAAGTCTCACAATTCTATCTTTTTTTTCCTCCGATTTTGCAAGTTTATATCTTATTTTAATAAGAAGCAGAAATGTCACGGCTGTGAAAACTCTCTTTATTTTGAGAGCGTGCGATCAGCTGATGTTGTCAGTGGAGATTAATCTCCCGTGGGTCTGCTCGACTATGTGGGAACTGGTGGTTATATACACATCCTAACACAAAAGCATGCTGGGTAGAGGTGCAGGGGGGTTGTTGCATTTCTCTGTCTGTTCTGTTCGATTCCCTCTTTTCATTCAAGCAGCTTGAGGCCGCTTTCTCATACATTGGGTCGCTAAGGTGCAGGAGGCCGATGGAGAATAACAGCTTTGGCTGTGTAAGGAACACACACACAGAGTTTGGATTCTCAGAAGGATGTTCCATGGAAACACACACACTCGCTGATCCCTTTGCACCAGATTGGTCCGGTGGGGAATACACAGACCTCTGTCTGAACTGACACATGATTCCATTGACTTGATTAACTGAGTGAGGATGTAACTGATGGTGTTACGAAACAAGCCGGGTGGTCTGTGCTTACACAAGGGTTATTCTTACTTTTGCACTACTGAATGCGTTTAATGCTTCTAAAAGAGCTCACCGAGGCTGATTTATTTGATCCAAAATACAGTCAAAATTATGTAATATAACTATATATATAATAAAATATAATATAATTTTAAAAAAGCTATTCTTTGTGATCAAAGCTGCATTTTCAGCGTCGTTACTCCAGTTTATAATCATTCTAATTTACTGATTTACTGCTCAAGAAACATTTCTGATTATTATCGATGGTGAAAACTGTTCTGCTTCTTAATATTTTTTTGTGGAAAATTGGATAATTGTATTTCAGAGTACTGAGTGGACATTAAACAACATTATATATATCTATATACAGTATCTATCTATATACAGTATATAAATATAAATGTCTATGAGTCTTTGGTGAATGAAAGAATGTTTTTATTTTACATTTTAGATTTGAATATATTTTAAAATGAAATTTATTCCTGTGATGCAAAGCTGAATTTTTGGCTGATTTGTTTGATCAAATATACAGTAAAAATTGTGTAATTTATTATAATTTTAAATAATAGTTTTCTTTCTGAAAATACTTTAAAATGTAATTTATTCCTGTGATGCAAAGCTGAATTTATGGAAACCATATTTTTCTAATGTTTTTGAAAGAGGTGTATTCTGCACACTGAGGCTGATTTATTTCATCAAAAATACAGTAAAATGGTTTAATATTATTGTAATTTAAAATAACTTTTCTGTCTGAATATACTTTAAAATGTAATTTATTCCTATCGTGCAAAACTGAATTTATGGAAACCATGTTTTCAGGATTCTTTGAAGAATGGAAACTTCAAAAGACCAGCTTTTGTAACATTGTAAACATTTTTACCATGGCT
Organism: Enteromius trimaculatus; assembly: GCA_032361065.1. Lineage (NCBI taxonomy): Eukaryota > Metazoa > Chordata > Actinopteri > Cypriniformes > Cyprinidae > Enteromius > Enteromius trimaculatus. The sequence goes on along the minus strand of JAUMHP010000044.1, from coordinate 1,021,343 downwards.
TCTTTTACCATATACTCGATGAATACAAGTACTCATTTGGCTTATAAACTGCAACACTAAAATTATTAAGCGGCAAAAACAGTTTCCAGCTTCGATGATAATAGACTTTCTAGTTATGTTGTGGCTCCTGGTGTAAATGGAGCTTTAATAAAATGCAATCATCCTTAGGCTCATTGGGTTGTTTATCTGAGCTGACTGGGATCTCTCTATTGATGGATCTGACCTCATGTCCAGCAGAACTAATGCTGATGTCATTAAGAGCTGACCGTCCATTGGCTCTTGAACTGAAAGTCATTGTGTTTTAAACTCTGCCAACCTCTGATTGGCTGTTTTCTCCTCCAAGAGTGATTGAATGACCGCTTTTGCTTTGAAAATAATGATCAGTTAATCCGTGAAACTGCTTTTCCCAGCATGCACCTCTCTGCTGAGTATCTGGCAGGTGATTATTGACCAGATCACCTGAATCAGCCGTCTCTTTCTCTCTGTCTGTCTGTCTGTTGTGTTTGTCTCAGGCTCCTTCCCATTCCCTGCGGGAGTGCTGGGTTGTTTGTGTTTGTCTAATGAAGTGAGATGATTGTCTCTCAGTATGAAGTCACCCGAGACTGAAAGAAAAGAAGCAGTGAAGTAAGTGGAGTGATTGACAGATTGAGTGACTCAATGGCTGTTAATGAACACACATTAGTTCTGTTAAAAACAGAGACCAGGAGGAAATTATCCCAAAGCGAAAGGCTAGAAGCATCGAGAAACTATTCAGAAATGTACAGTTTTATGTTTAAATACTGTCTCAAATCACATAAGAGATGATGTATTATATACTGGTCTATGACTGGTGGTATTATAGTTAACTAAAACCATAAAAGCCTTCAAATATAATCAAATTTAGCTTAAATAAAATATTATAAATATGGGCCAAACTTGAGATTTTTCAACTAAAAACATTTTTTGTAAATGTTGTGTGCACATAAATGCATTTTGAGCTTTTAAATTAAAATTAAAACGCACTACATAACATTTTTCATAAGTTCTCAATAATTAAAGTATTTACAGTTGGGTTTTTAAAATAATTATGTAAAACTTTTTCTAAAAACTGTTTTAATTTAAATAAATGTATTTTAAAAATTAAAGTAAATGTAAATAATTATTCACACAAAAACCCCAAAATGCAATCAATTTCTCTGTAATTTATTTATGAAGTGTACTAGTATTGATGCTTCTAGCAGCATGTTTCTATATATACTGTATCTAATTAATAAAGTATAGACATAATTACAAATAAACAAGCACTAATAAAAACTTAAAATGTTTACTTTAAATACAGAATGAAAACAAAACATAAGCAAATTCTAGATATTAATAAAAACTAAAATCTCAATGAGTAAATATGTAAACTAATATCTCAAAAACTAAAATAGTATCTGACACAAAAATGATGTTATCATATTATATTTTATTATGTTATATATAAAAAATTGCCTATTAGACTTCTAGTTCAAAGAGTGTGGAAAAAAATAATTATAAATAATTATAAATTAAATAAAAAAACAAATAAATAAAATGTGATTTAATAAATACTAAATAATACAAAAAAGTAAATAAATCCACTAACACTAGTACTTTTATCAGTAGAAATTAATATAGGAAGTGGTTAAGTGAGTGATTGGATAATGAAAAGTGGGTGTTACACGTGGGCGGGGCTTAAATGGTAGATCGATGATGTCAGCTGAAAACAAAAATCGTCACGATTGATCAGTTTAGTTTTTTATACAAGACTGTTTTATGAATCATCCACCATCACCGCAGGAACAATGATCAGGGAAGCGAACGCTCAGTTGTAGTGTTGACCTCTGAGCTCTGCCTGAGAAACAGATCAATTAAAGAAACCCCTGAGACCCAAAGCCCTGAAAAAACGACCCGAGAAAGAGACAAACAGCACGTGCTAATAATAAGATCAGATGGGATCGATCGGAACAGCTGGAGAGAGATGGAAAGTTTGTTACAGACTGAATTATTAAATCTGATGTGATGTTGTTAATCACGGTGATGGAGACGCAGGCCAAGAGAAAGCTGTATTGATCTGCAGAAACAGGAAAACTTTCATGTGTTTGGCTGAGATGTTGGATGTGTTTTGTCGGTGTTCGAGGGCAGCAGTCTGTGGGGGGGCAACTACAGAATAAATATGGAAAAATAAATTGATTTAAAAATAAATAAAAATAATACCACTGACAATACAGTAATGTTACAAAATAATGTAATGTACTAAAATATATATATATATATATATATATATTGTTTTTTTTTACAATATTCGTTTTGTTGGTGCTTTGTAAATTTTGAAAAATAAAGGTTCAAAACTGGTATTTTCGCCGCTATGCCACAGAAAAACTTTCAGACAAACTTTTGACACAAGAAGCGTTTTGTCTTAGTGTGCAGAAGATTGTAATAATCAGAATCAGAAAGAGTCTGCGGTCCTGAAGGCTCTTAATGGCACCACTGATTCTAATAAAGAGTGTGTAGGTGGAGAAACTGTGAGTTTTCTGAAAGCTGCTGACAGCGTGCGTGCGTGCGTGTGTGTGTGTGTGTGTGAGATCATTATGTGGAGTGAATGCGGTCTGTACGGAGCGTGTGTAATCTCAGCACTAATGGCCGACGCAGTGGGCCAGAATAAGTGTTTAATAGGGGTGTTGTGGCCCGACTGACTCACACACACACGAAATGCACGTCTCATCTTAAGAGCCTCTGTAGTCAACACACATAATAACACAGACGCTGCTCTAATGTTGCGGCCCACATTTATTTTTATTGTCTCTGTCTTTTCGCACAAACCTCTCCGAGGCCCTCGAGTCATTACGGCTGACACCCAATTAAAGACGCGAGACGAGGGTCCGGCCGATGCTCCGGGGAAATTATGGATTATTCCCAATCAGTTTGTGTGTTGATTTAATGAGCTGTTGTATCATCAATACCTGGAGCACATAAACAGGTTATGATTGATGGTTTGTGGCTGAAGAGGTCAGATAAGTTTCTGCCATCTTTTGTGTCTGCGGTGGACATGAAAGATCACTGGAGTTGCATAGAATAAAAATAATCCATATTTAGAAAGGAAAAAATAATAATAATGGAGAAAAATTTTCCAAAAAACTCAAATAACTAAATAAATACATTATAGAAAATGAATTAATAAAAATAAATCAGATTCCAATAAATAAATATAAAAAATGTGTTAAATAAATATTAATTGGTTAAAATCTTGATTTAAAAAAGTAAAATAAAATGAACAAAATATTAAATTAAAACAAAATATGATTAAACTTAATATTCAAATTACACTAAAATAAAAAAATATTTAAATAAATAGAAAAATAGTCCATAGCACTCTAATTGTATTCTAAAAATGTTGAGAAAAAATAGATCATAAAAATAGGATTAAACGATATAGAAATGTTTAAAATAAAGTATTACTGTAGAGTTAATTTAAAAACAAACAAATGTGATTAAAATAAATATTAAAAATTAGATAATATATTAAATATGTTAAATATGGATTTAAATAAATAATACTGATAACACTTTAATAACAATAAACACAAATAAAATGTACACAATATTACTAATGACAAACATACTAATTTTCACAATTGTAATTGGATCTTTGTACGTGACTTTTTTAGACTGGGGTCATCTGCACAAAGCTAATTATATTCGGGGGTCGATGGCATATAAAAGATTGAAATCCCGCGTCTAAGACATATTCAAAGTCTTCTGAAGTCACTCCAGATTAAAGGAGCTGTTTTAATGAGCGATGCTTTCACACGTGAGGCACCTGGACTAGCTTTCATTTCATTGTGATGTAAATAGCAGTAAAAACGGTCTAGGCTCTCCTGATTCCTGGCTCTTGATGATAAGTTGGTTTCTAGCAGCGCTGCGACGGATGGCGTGGCTAATCGGAGCGATTATAAGATCGGGATTAAAGCAGAGCAATGTTGGCTGATATCTTCACAAACAGACGGCGAGGAAGAGGAGGGCTTCTGGAAAGTTTAATCGGGGACGCGTCCACCTACTAAACTCAACTGTAGCCGTTCACAACCGAGTGCGGGTCTGTAAATAAAGCGGGAGATGAATGGCAGCGGTCAGGAGCCGGGTCAGAGCCGCCCACCGCTCCGCCCGCTCTCTCCAACACCTCTCTCTGTTCCTGACTTCTGAGTGCTGCTGAAGCTGGGAGAAGCTGCTGTGGGATAAGAGCGGCGACCTGTGTGTGTGTGTGTGTGTGTGTTCAGAGCGCTGTTCTTTAAAGAGCACACCCACTTCTTCTCTCCCTTTATGTCACTTGCTTTCTTCTTCTTCACACTCTCCAAGTCCTGACCAAAAATAACGCAACTCCTCCGTTAATATATGGCTGACTGAGAGCCCAGCATCCTGAACAACAGCGGGGAGGAAACTCACAGAAAAACAACACCAGAAGCTCCACGGATGGGCTCCTCTACAATTATCATTACAAACTCCTGAGCTGTTAACCGTCCTGTGGTGGGATGTTACTATAAAACAGTTGGACAACGCAAGGATAGGCATTTGATGGGGTGTCTGAAAAAAAATAGAGAGGAAAAAAAATATATTACGAAAAGTTATAAATGAAAAATCTTAAAATAAAGTAACTAATAACTAAAAAGAGGTAAAAGTTGTGTGACATAATATTTTATTATATAAAATCATATTATACTAAAATATAAAAATAAATAATAGTAAAAAAATTTTTTATAAATATTGAAGAATTACTATTACTTAAAATATGTAGAGATAGAAATTATGTAAAAACGGTTAAAATTAATAATAGTAATAAATAAATACGTTTTAAAAATATATTATAAAATTATTATATTATTTATAATTTTTTTAAAATAAGATTAAATAAAAAAATTTTTTAAATAAATGAAGAATTCTATTTAAAAGATGTCAAGATATTAATTTGTGTAAAAAATTTCAAATAAATAAATAATAGTGGTAAATAAATTAATGAACAGAAATACGATTAAAGTTGATAAATTGAAAATTTTCAAAATAAAAAAATCAAGAATCAGTACTACTTGAAAAATGTTGAGATGAAAAATTGTGAACAAAGTAAAAAAAAAAAAAACATAGTAGTAATTAAACTAGATGAATAAAAATAAATAATGAGGAATTACTACATAAAAATGTAGAAATTGTGTAAAAATGTTAAAATAAACATCAGTTAAAATAAGAATAACTAGAAAAATTCAAAAATAAATAATGAAGGTTGAAACAGTGAGTTAGTCTAAAAAAATTCATTACTAATTAATAATTACTTCCTTGTCAGTGTAATTATATTACTGTACTAATAACTAATGAAGTCCTTTAGAGTTATCCCTTACTTTACTTTTTTAAAAAGAGATCACAGTAATTCATTTCTTAGTAATGCATTACACACACTGATGCTTTAGCAGCACGGTGCCAGGTTTGTGCTTTTACTGCAGAATTGGTGTACTAGTAAACTCTTAGAAGGATATGTTTTGGTCTTGGTTTGGTACATAAGGTATTTGTGCCTGTTTTTTGGCCATTTCTGAATGGCCTTTGGGCTGGTTTTCTTACACAGACCTGGCAACCCTGTCCAGTAGTCCCTGTCAGGATTTTGGGAATTTTAACTGGACACCAAGAGAAAGAGAGCCTTGGGGACCATTAGAGTTTTCATTATAACCAGTAAAACATTACAGAAGAGTTTGATCATGCACCTTGGTAATATCATATTTTTTGACATGTACAATGATTGATCAAGGTTCAGCTTGTCACATACAGTACATACCTATTTCTTGTCTTTACAGTGTAAAGTAACCTCTTATTTATAGTGTGTTACAGTAAAGATTGTCTTAAAACAGCTTCACAGTATGAGAGAGTAATATAATCAATGATGCAGCGTCAAAATACAGAAGAAAGAAGTAGATTACACAATTTAAAAAATAAAAAGAGATGCACAGGTGTGTATGGTGTATAGTTATACCACATTAAAACCATCTTCGGTGCACATACCAGATAACTTTCTCCTAGTGGTTTTTGTTTTATTGCAATAAACAGATGTCAATGTAGTGGCATACGTGTTTATCAGGTGTGTGTGTTGGTACAGTGCTGTAGACTTTGAGATTGTTGAATTGCTAATTGAGCTAAATAAAACTATACCGAGGCCAACTTTTCTGATGTTTCTGAGTGCAATCAAACATGAAAAATACTGGTGAGCCGAGCTCTTGTGTCTGGAGGTGTGTGTGTGTGAGCTGTCAGGAACAGCCGTAGAAAGCCTGACAAGCTCAATAAACTAACAAGAGATGCATTTCTCTGAATTTCAGGAATGGCTTTCCCCCGCTCTTTGTTTCTTCGTAGGTTGTGGATTTGTGAAGAATGCTGGTCTTACGCCGACTGTTTCTGCTTGATGTGAGGAAGCCTCAGTTTTTACTCCTAAAATCCTGGCCTTCAGCGGTGCTATAGATATAGTGTGTTAAAAACGGACAGGCAACTCTTTCTGCTGTCTTTAGGGACTTACTGTGCCTGAAGAGGGAGCTGTGTGTGTATACTGTGTGTGTATATATATATACAGTATTTAATCGCATCCAAAATAAAGGTTTTTGTTTCTGTAATACTTATTTATTATGCATAAACATTTAATATATAAAAAAATAAATAATATACTTAAACATATAATATTAATAACAATTAATAAAAGTATTATTGCAATGATAATAATATGTGCACTTCAAATATAAGAGTTTAATAATAATAATTATGCAGTATCTGTCTCAGATTAATTTAGTTTTTTGTTGCTGTTTTTCTCTGAACAGAAAACAAATCTTAAAAATCGATCCAAGTTTAAAACCCAATTTATTATAAACTGTCAGATCGATTTTGTCATATTTTTTATCTGTAATTTAAGACTCAATGGTTATGTAAAAGTGTAATTATTGATAACTTAACTTGAAACTAAAATCATAAATGTACTTAAAATAAACATTAACTGAAATCATTTTTTTTCTTCTTTTGCTAGCTACCAAGTCAACATTTCTCATTTTATTTCGTACTAAAAATAAACTAAACTAAACTAAAATGTTTAAATAATAAACATATAGACATATTAATTAAAAAAAAGAACTAATAAAATGGCAAAAATTTTACCAAAAGCAGAAAATGTAAGAATAAAGTCTAGTTTTCTCTGTGAGTGAGCGCAGGGTTGAGTGATTTCAGGTGTGTGAACAGCAGCTGGAAACACTGATCTAATGCAGGTGTCAGCGGCGCTAAATTGGCCTTGTGTTTGCAAGTTTACTTCTCGCTCGATTCTCTATTAACTGATGAACACTACGGGGATGGGCATGAATCATTTTACATAAGCAGGATAAAAGTTTGAGAAGCCCCGAAGGCAGGCCGTGTTTTGAAGATGAAGAGGTGAGCGGTGTGGGTGGGGTGTTAATGATGGAGCCGATGCTCTATTTTGGATGTAATTGCTTTGTTCACGCACCTGCCTCCAAACACACCATCTGTCATCAGCCCGAGAAAAACTAAGACAATCCAACCCGTAACGTCTAAATAATACTCGTGCCGTGGGATACGGGGACAGTAAAGACGGTGTTATTTAAATAGTCGTCGCTGTGTTGGTGTCAGAATAAAAGTACTGCCCTGCGTGATTCCTGTCGGGTTTAATATAGGAAACCAAGCAGTTTGCGTGATGCAAGACAAAAGCTTGGGTCCCGCACATTCTTTACTTGGGTCCCGCACATTAATTTCTGTAATTACATGAATTGGGATGAAGCATTAGCTTTCACAC
>JAUMHP010000044.1:989836-1004857 GCA_032361065.1 Enteromius trimaculatus | reverse complement strand
GATCAGCCTGTAGTGTGTTTTTCCACTTCAATTTTGAGTGTGACTCCAAATCCAGACCTCCATGGGTTAATAAATTTATTAGCAGACACATGCACTTCATACTGCTCTATATCACCCATGCCGCTCTGTATTATCCCATGCTGCTCTGTTGCCCACACCATTCTATATTACAATGCCCCTCTATATCACCCACACCACTCTGTAACACCCCATACTGCTCTAAAATTACGTCACAGCACGTCTCAGCACTTTATGCTCCTCTATGTTATCCCACAGAGCTGTATATTTCCACACACACACACACACTGCTCCGTATCAACCCACACTCTCTCTGGCTCTCATACATACAATTGTACGGTGCAGCATGAAAGTGTGTGTGCTCTGACTCTGACAGGTAAGAAAGAGCGTAAATCGGACTGTGGCGAGTGGCAGTGGAGCGTGTGTGTGGCTAATGAGGGTGACTGCGGCCTGGGCACCAGAGAGGGCACTCGCACCGGCACTGACTGTAAACAGACCATCAAAACGCAGCGCTGCAAAATCCCCTGCAACTGGAAAAAGCAGTTTGGAGGTGAGAAGCCACACACACTCATACCAGGCTCGGGGTAAATAAGCCAGGGCTGTGGAGTAACAAGATGGAGATTCTCACAGAATTCTGTCCTCAGAATTGACACAACTGCAGCGAGAGCCAGAAACAAGCTGGCAGAATATACCATCGTGTGTGTGTGTGTGTGTGAGAGAGTGAGTGAGAGCATATGCCACCTTCCCTCGGGATTTGTAGGTATGCACATAAACTATCAACAAACAGTGAAACTGTAGGGTGTTCTCTCTCTGGGAATGTGCAAGACCGCCTCGCTCTGAAAGAACATCAGAAATCACAGACTTAATAAAACATGATCACACTAAACATTGAGTGATGAATCCTCTGTGTATTTCTGTGTAGTTCAGCAGCCGTGTCAGTGCGGTTTAGCGTCGAAACGCTGATGTCTGGTGCAGAATTTTTCCTCTCCAGTTATAAGGGCTCTATTTCACACCAGCCTCATTTTGGAGGGTCTCGGTTCAGGACAGCAGCCGATCAGCCGGAGGGCTGCTGCATGTAATTACATTCTCTCTGCCTTTAAATATGTCATTAGAGACAATTTTGTGCTTGATTGAAGCAGTTTAACCCTCATCCATTCCGGCGGAGACCGAGAGAAATCGCTCCAGCGCATGCACAGAAAGAATGAAAGATGAAATGAGACGAGAGATACAGGAGCGAGAGCATAGATCAGGGCTTCGCAATTGGTTTTGCTTCAGGATCCTGATTTTACATTAGCTGTCAAGTGCCAGCCCAACACAGTACCTAAATTGTTTATCGTGTAAAATTGCGTTTCGATGGTCTCATGCTCTCGGCAGCCAATAATTCACCTCGCAATATGAACAAATAGTGCTTGGCACAAACCCCACTGTAAGCGAACCTGTATTTAATGTAGTCTGAGTTGTTTTCTTGTCCCTTGTGTAGTCCGCAACCCGTTTTACTTCAAGAAGCTGAGTGAAACAGGATATTCGACAAGAAAAAAATGTGGTTTTAAACTTATTGCATGGTCAAAAAAGTTTCTCCCCATGACAGATGGTTTGCAAGCTATGGAGTCCTGTTTACAGCAATGAAAAAAAATGAAAAAAAGGTTTTTTTGCGACTTCTTATTTAACAAAGCTGTTTTGCTCACTTTTGTGGGTTTGTATCAAGCAGTTCTGAGATAAGAGGTCACAATTACCTTTTTTTATTCAGTGGCAGAAACAGGCTTCCATAGAAAGGGGATTGGAGATGGCGGCTGAAAACATTAATTTTTTCTGAGTAACCGATGACTCCTTCACAATAACACCAGAAAGAGAGTAAAGTTGGATTTTGTGTTGACTTGTTTATGTTTGTTTTGCTTGTGCATGTAGTTTTGTTGCATTCGAAGTCGTTGCAAGCAAGCTGTGTGTCTTTTGCAGGTGAGTGTAAGTATGATTTCGAAGCGTGGGGAGAGTGTGACTCGACCTCGGGGAAGAAGACACGCACCGGTGTGCTAAAGCGAGCGCTGATGGACGCTAGCTGCCCGAACACCGTCAGCGCCACCAAACCCTGCGGAAAACCCAAGACCAAGATACAAGGTACGAGAACGCACACATAAAGATATAGTTGAGCGTGCAGTATCAGCTGATTTGATTAGAGGGCTAAAAAACATTTCTGCATTAAGGCAAGGCACCACAGGTGAATAGGGTAAAAATGATACTTACCACGCTTCCCTAGTTGATTAATCACAGTACATTATTAGTTGTTATGTGTTACAAGTTTCCTGTATTGTTATGTTGAAATTATGCAAACAATGCATTATATAATTAAATATGCATTCATTTGCATACATTTCCAGAACGGAAGGTTTTGTTTCATTTTCTTTAGTGATTGTAGACTTTTTTTGTTATCACTGCATGAATCAGATAATAATGGCAAGATGTTTTTAGGAATAAAATGTGCTGTAAGCCAAGCAAATTATTTAGAAACCTCTCAGAAAAACTCCTCAGAATATAGATTGGAATAAAACTGTGAAGATGAATGTAAATGCTGCTGAAATGCGGAAAAATCCTTTAAAGATATCTACAGACGCAGGTTTTTACATTAAGGTCGAACACACACAGGCGAATAGAGTGAAAAATGTAATTAGCATGCTTCTGGAGCTGATTAATCCCACTATATTAAGACAACTGATTCAATTATGATTCAAGTTATGTTTAAATGTGACCCTGGACAGCAAAAGCAGTCTGGAGTCGCTGGGGTGTATTTGTAGCAATAGCCAAAAACACGTTCTGTGGGTCAAAATTATAGATTTTTCTTTTTTTGCCAAAAATCCTTTGGATAGTCAGTAAAGATCATGTTTCATGAAGGTATTTTAGTCAATTTCTTTTTGAAAATATATTAAAACTGAATTTTTGACTAGTAAAATGCATTGATAAGATCTTCATTTGAACAGCTGATTGTGCAGGTGATTTTCTCAGCATTTAGATTTGTCTCTACCCTCAGTTTCCAGATTTTCATACAGTTGTATCTCAAATATTACCCTATCCATCTAATACATCAATGGGAAGCTTATTTATGTATAAATCTTAATTTCTGGAAATTAACACTTATGACTGGTTTTGTTGTCCAGGGTCACAAATATGCATTAAAGGTATAATTTAATTGATTTCCATACATTTCCAGAACAGAAAAGAAAACAGGAAGCCATTATGTTGACATATTAAAGGATTTTATTAGTGCTGTCAAACAATTAAATGTGATTAATTGCATCCAATAAAAGCTTTAGTTTACATGAGTTGTTATTGTGTGTATATATTATGTATATATAAATACAAACACATACATGCATATATTTAAGACAAATGTTATGTGTGTTTATTAAATATATTTATATAAAATGCAATAATATAAATAAATAAATGTATATTTCAAAATATATAATGTGTGTGTTTTTATATATGCATAACGCATACATTTATTAAGTAAACAAAAACTTTTATTTTGAATAGTTTTTCTAGATGGGATTTAGGATTTCTCTTTGTATTACTCCATAAATAAAAAAAATATTGATAAACAAATCAGGGAAAAGTAGATTTCTGCTGTTTTTTCAGAATAAAATGTTGCAGTAATGTTGATATAAGTAAAAACCAGCAGAATATAGACAGGAATGAACCTGTGCTGCTGAAGCACAGATAAAAACTATTGCATTGGTATTAAAGACAGGTCATTCTGAACACTTAAAGGTGTTTTTTGGATATTTTTATATTTTAAAAAAGCAAAGTAGCCCAAAAATGGACCAGTGCATGAAAAAATTACCTTTTTCCTTGCCATACAAAGAATCAAACCCCCAAATGATCCACATTTATTTCTAATCCCACCATGCAGCATTTTGCCAATGCTTGACATTACGGTGTACTCCAGACCGCTCTTATATTATTTTCTACACAGTTTTGAACCGCAGGACAGTGAGATCGTAAGGTTACACTGAAATATTGATCAATAAGGTCTTTCTCTCCGTCCTGGGCTCAAGACGCTTCTAAAGACTCTATTAAAGTTTAATAAATGTGATGGTTTGACAGTGTATCTGTGTTAAAGGCCACAGACGGCTGCTTGTATAGGACCGTTGTTGTCTGTGCTTTATATTAATACTCTCTCCCTTGTTCTGCAATATTCCTCGCTTGTAAGATTGAAGCATCTGCTAAACGAATAAATGCAAATTCAGAAGTAATCAAAAGAAATTCATCTAGCATTGTTTTGCAATCTGAAAGACGCAGATTTAATTTTCCAGCTCAAAACAAAACAGCAGCACATGCATTTATTAAACTGATGAAGAAGAGTTTAATGAAGTCGCGATACGATTGTGTTTCGGATGAAATGGACAGAGAACCAGTTAAAGATGACATCCGGGTCAAGAGCAGCTTTTCTAAGCCTGTGAGTGTTATTAAGCGCTGTCGTGAATGCGTGGATCAGAACGAGAGAGGAGGTGCAGGGGAGATGGATGTGACGGGTCTCGTTTATCAGCATTTGGACTTGAGCTCAAGTGCTGCTGCCTCCCTGAAAGAGCTTAAAGAGCCCGATCCATCTTCAAACACCACAGATGAAGAAACATTATCAACTCCAACATTTCTTAAAAAATAGCTCTGTACTCTTAATGCATGTCAACAACTGACCTACTTTAATTCTGTCTTTCAGGAGAAGTGTTGAGATGTTCTCCTTGTGTTGCTAAAAAAGTCTCCTTTATTGCATTATTGCTGTTTTCTGTGTTAATATATAGCAAAGTGTTATTTATAGCTGTGAATTTTCCATCATTGCTCCAGTCTTCAGAGTCACCTGATCCTTCACAAATCATTCTGCAGCTCTATAAACGTTTCCGATTATTATCAATGTTCAAAACTCAATTTTTGTGAAGGCTGTGATGCGTGTTGTGAAGCATTTCTTTGAAATAAAGATCTTATAAGATTAGAAATGTCTTTACTGTCACTTTTGATCAGTGTAATGCATCCTTGAAAGATGACTGAAAGTATTATTTCCCAAAAATGTACTCAGTATATTAGAATGATTTCTGAAGGATCATGTGACTAGAGTAATGATGAAATATTCAGTTAATGATATTTCACATTTTTACTGTATTTTGGAGCAGAGATAAAAACTTTACAATATCTTAATTATTCCAGACTTTTGACTGGTATAATAAAACCGAAAACTGTGAAAGCAACATCTGAGCAAATCAGCTGTTCTTCTGGGACTGCAGGTGTGTGTGTGTGTGTGTGTGATGCTGTACGGTATCTGCAGGTAATGTGTATTTGTGCCCTTTTCAGTGTGCCAACAAACAGAGGACAGAAGTGATTAGAAACTCCCTAGAAATTCCCTACAGATGGACTGGAAACACACACACACACACACACAGGGTGAGAGGGGCGTATTTTTGCCGGGGTCTGTTTGAGGTGATAAGAGCAGCAGCAGAGGGGATTGTGGGGGTTTGGGAGCGGGTGCCACTGTCACAGATGGATGAGCGGAGGTAAACACACACACACACACACATCATCTCACCTGTCAGTTTGTGTTGTGGACGGGACAGGACGACACATCACTCACACTGATGTTCATGGAGGATTTTCAGAGCCTCTGATTGGCTGGGTTATCTGAAAGTGGGGGAATTCAAACAGGTTTCTGTAAGGGTTCGGTTTAGTTGAGGGATAGAAAATATCATTTGCTCAGTATAAAAACAATAGAAGTCTATGGAAAGTCCTCACAATTCACAGAAACAAACGTGTGTTTCTTCATCATGATGTACGGTGATCAGATCACAGCTGGTGTGATGTTATTGCTCAGACGTTGCTCGTTTAAAACTCAACGAGACTTTATTGAAATGCTCAACTATGTTCCATTTAAATTTAAACATTTTTTTAAAGTGTTTCAGAAAAAAGAAAAATCTCTCTCTATATATATTATAATATATGTTTGTGTATTGTGTATATTTATTATGTTTACATGTGCAGTGCGTACAGAAAGTATTCAGACCCCATTAAATGTTTCACTCTTTGTTATTTTGCAGTCATTTGCTAAAATCATTTAAGTTGATTTATTTCCTCATTAATGTACACACAGCACCCCATATTGACAGAAAAACACAGAATTGTTGACATTTTGCAGATTTATTAAAAAAGAAAAACTGAAATATCACATGGTCATAAGTATTCAGACCCTTCACTCAGTATTTAGTAGAAGCACTCTTTTGATCAAATACGCGTGTATTTGAGGATCCGTACACACTCTATATATTTATATGCATGTAATTTATAAATATGTTTATAAATATGTTTAATTTATAAATGTTACAATATCTTAATCTTAAATATATACATGCATGTACAGTATGTGTATTTATATAGACATAATTTACATGCACAGTACACACTCATATATTATGTAAATAACTTTTATTTTGGATGTGATTAATTGCGACTAATTGTTTGACAGCCTGTGTGACTGGAATAATCAATATTTTAATGTGTTATTGTAGTATATAATACATAATTGTCCGGTTTGACATGGTTTAGTTTAGACCAGGACTAGACCTTAGTTCAGTTAAGACAGCTTTTATAAAAATGCCTCAGAAGAAAACATCACAGGTGTGCTTCTTGAGACAGAACAGTATTTTATTTTATTAGCTCAAACATGCATTTTAGTCTGGGACTAGAATTAAAACCTGGGGAATATGTACAATATTTTTTATAGAAATATATATATAACAAATTCACAGTTTTGTACTGTATTTTTCATTTTGAATTTGAATTTCTTGATGGTTTTGATAGATAGATTTTTTTATCAAGTAAGTGCTGTCTTGACAAGCAGCAGATTTCTTTCAAAAACATTTACAAATCTACAAAATGTACTTCTTTATTTACACAGTACTTGATCTTGAACTGATGATAAATCTTCTGAGATTGCAGTGTTTTGAGACAGATCTCTCGTCTCTGTGGTGTTATTCTCTGGAGAAACTTCATTTGATCTCATTTCTGATTCGTCTTTCCTCCGGTTTTCTTCTGTACAGTAATTAACGTTGTTCTGGTGATGGTCTTCTGCTTGTTTTTGTGTTTGATTTGAATGGGTTTAATCTTTATGCTAATGAGATGCTAATGTTATGAACGCTTGGATGGCGTTATTGGACATGTAATCATCATCAGTCAGTTTAATGAAGATTTTCTGCACATTCTGATTGTTTTGTGTGAAAACGGTTTGTTTGGCAAGTTCAGACACGACTGCAGACGGCAGGTGTTGATGACAACGAGAACTTTTACACTTGATAAACTCTGATCAACAGGTGACGTCCACCAGCTCTCACTCAGTTCAGAAGAATCTTAATTAAACCAAGTCAAGGTTCATTTCATATCTCAGATGAGATTTATGCAGAGGAACCTTTGTAAAAATCCTCATATAACAATAGAATCATTCAGCGTGATTATCTGGATTCAGCATTGTCCTCCAAATTATCATGCAATATTAAAAAAAAGTCATGTTGAATAAAGCCGGAGCATTTTATACCAAGTTAAATAAACGGCATATTTTTTTTCAACAAATGTCAAATTAATGTAAAATATTTTTTATGTATTATCATTATAATTAATTTTCACAATAGCATTTTATACCAATTTAAAATTAATTTAATGTATTTTTCTTTAATTGCTTTAAAATACTAAATTATTTAAATGTAAGCAAACTGTCATTATCAAGCAAAAAACGTTAAATAATTACGTGGAATAGTAGAATATGTATAGATCACAATAGCATTTAAAAATAATATTTCTATTTCTATATCACATTTTTTTCCATTTTATTTTTTAAATAATAATGTTTGATATAACACTGTAATATTATATGAAATACTTTACTTCAATGCATTATTAATGGTATAAAATATCTAAAAAGCTAAATATTCAGACATATAATTAATAGCACTGAGAATACAAGGTTAAATGTCTTTAGTTGCCATTAAAACGTCTCAATGAAAAACAGGCCTTATTGTCTTTAAGCAAAAAAATAAACATATGTATATTTTATGTTGATTTTAGTATTAATATATATATATATATATATATATATATATACACACACACAATACTATAATAAATACTTTTACAATGCATTCTTTTGATTTATGATTTATCACTAAAATAGGAGCTAGATATATTTTGTGAGACTCGTTTGTTTGTGTGTGTGTGTGTGTGTGTGTGTGTGTGTGTGAGAGAGAGACTGATGTGTCGTACATCTCCCCACAGATTCTCAGAAACCAAAACGGGAAGGAAAGAAGAAGGAGCGAAACCCGACAGACTAGAGGAGAAACTCCTGAAGCTGCTCTCTTCTGCTCCAGAGACACGGATGTGTGATGCCGGATCCTATTTACAGTAGAATATTTTTAGATTGTTTGTAGCTTTAATTTACAGCTCACGGAATAATACACAAATGATAAAAGAAACAAATGAATTACTAAAATCTTCTAACGTTGTTTCAGCGGTATGAGACCGCCCAGTTCACACAAACATGCTCAGAGTAACGTTCTCGTTAGGTTATGAAAAGGTCATTCTTGAATTAACTCCAGTTTTTGTGATGTTGTGTCCTGGTTGTGCAGGCATTGCTACATTTGATCATTTTCCCAAAAGTTACTTTTGAATGTTCTGATACAAGAAAACGTTCCATTAATGATGCATAAATAACCAGAAAACTCTGAATGAACGTTTTATTAATGTCACTTGAACTTTGGCGGATGATTCTGAGAATGTTTGCTGTTAGCTGGGCGTCTGAACATCAGAGATCAAATAAAGGTGCAGTTTTAATTCATGAAATGCCCTCATCGAACATGTCGAATTAGTTTGTAATTTATAAACAGAAAAGATTCTTAAATGAGTAAAATACTACTGAGAAATGAAGAAATGTGTATGCGTCCTGTTTGGAAGTCTCTTCAGCCCTGCTGGGGAATGAAATAAAGACGAACTAAAGTTAAACTAATGCTTTCTAAACGACATCAAGTCCTGAATGTAGCGGTCGTAAATAAAGATGTTAATTATTCCTTCCCAGCCGTGTTTTGTGTTTCTGGTGTTCACTGAAAAGAGCAGAACGGGTGAGTGATTCTTCATAACACCTTTATTTGCTAGAACTCTTCTTCAAAAGTATATCACACGATACAGCAAGTCTTTTCATTACAGCTCATGTTTCTTCACCAACCCAGAATGCTGCTCACCGCCCTAATAAAGATCGAGAACATTCATATTCATTAATAAACACATGTATTTACACGTCATCTGTGCTACACATATAGACTATAGAGTATAATACAAACGTTAAGCTGAAAACAAAGCACAAGTCTACTGATGGAGGCAAGCCACGACGCACAGAAGCACGTGACGCACGGCAGCGATGAAGAGAAGCAGTATTTACAGCCTCGTCTGTACACAGCTCCAGATATCAGCATTTTTGGTAGGTCTCTGTGCTTCAGGAGGGTTCAGCGTCCGTCTGTGTCCACACACACACACATTCTGTGTTCAGTCTGTGTCAGACGGACGTCTTTGGCTCTGGCCAGGAGTGCTACCTTTTTAAGATGTGAAGTTACGTTGAGAGACTTCTTTCAAGTCCATTGTGCTCCGGATAAAGACCAGAAACATACTCCACACAAGTATTCTCGATGAAAAATACAGTACAACCGTGACTATATGTGCTCCTGGAGCAAAAAAGCTGACAATTTTCTTTTTAATTGAGATGTACGCATCATATGAAAGATGAATAAACATAGCTTTCTATTGATCTATGGGTTGTTAGGATCAAACAACTATTAAATATTGATAAAATCACCTTTAAAGTTGTCTCAGCAATGCATTTTACTAATACGAATATATTTGTAGTAGGAAATTTGCTAAATTAAAGACATATAGAATTATTTTTATTCCTTTTAAGTGTTTCTTGGTGTCATTTAATCAGTTTGCAAACTGTTACTTTTCGAATGTTCTAAACACTTTTTAAACAATGTTCTAAATGTGTAACATTCCAACTGAAAAAGTTCCATAAATAATGTTTTGAGCACATTTTTCAACACCGGAAAACTGAATAAACGCTCTACTCATGTAACAGCAACATTGCTAGTATAGCGATGCTTTAACATGCAAACCTTTGTGTGTGCTTTGTAAAATATGTCTTTTTTCAGATCAACTAGTGTCATGGTGGAACAAGTTAAATGGTCAATGTGTTTATCACAGCTACCTGAATAATATTTTGGATTCATACTGTCGCTCAAACACAAGGTCACGGGTTCTATAAATAAAAAGTGTGCCGAATTACACAAACATTTGAAGGAAACTCGCCACTGTAAGCTGAATGAGGAGTTGTGTTTTTGTGTACTTGTGTGAAATATGTCCACGGCCTTACAATTCTTAGATCTATTCCTTTCAAACTCGCCATTAATAAACCAAAAATGAAACGAAAAACCAACAGCTTTGAAGTTTGCGAGTGTGCAGACGTCTGCTTCAGTTGCTATGGCCACCAACAACTTCCAGAAAGTCCTCGCTCTTCTCTTTGTCTGTCTGGAGTCTCAGTCCAATAATATCCATGTATGGCTTCTGCGCTGGATCCACCGGATGCTCAAATACTGTACATCCTCTGTATAGAATCATTTACATATGGACTAAAAAAAACGTATAGAAAAGCATCTGTGAGCTGATAAAGTCTGCGCTTCAGTATGTGTTGTCTGTTTGTCTCAGTCGGTCAGCACGTGTCTTCTGTGACCGCCATCATCACACACTAGATTGAGTTTTTCACACACACACACACACACACACACTCACAAACCAAACACACAATATAGTTACATATTAGAAACATACAGAAGAGTCTCGAGGTGCTTCAGGGGCGCGTTATAAAACCGTCCATTGATCAGTGTTAGCCAACATGCTCTCGCTCTCTACAGTATATTCTGTGCTGACCTCTGGGTCACGAGTCTGCAGATCACACACACACACACACACACACACTCATACATATTTGTGCTTTTCTTTCATAAAACTAACGACAGACAACAACATGCACACAAACACTTAAAAACTATTTTTAACAACCGTTTTAAAATACGGATGTTTCTATAAATAAATAAATATACTGAGAACACACAAATTGGACACTAGAATAGAGATTTCATAATATTTCATACAATTAAACAGATTATAAAATACATTTAATTAAGCCCTTCAGTAATAATTGTGCTGTTTTATGATGATGATTGGATGAAGTTGGAGCTCTCAACACAAGTATGATTGAAAAAAAAAAGTTTAATTAGATGTGTTTGGATGGCTGCAGCAAAACGTGATTGGCGACACTAGGTGTCACTCCAAAACTCTAAACTGTGATTGGCTCTCTGTACAATCAGAGGAAGGACCTTCAGTTAACCAGGTAGAACTTCCTTGTTTAGTGGGAAGATTTCTAAAATAAGTCAGTTAAGTGGATTAAATGGATTTCAGACACCCCAAGTTAAGAATGTAAGTATTTTTGATATAAGCTATAGCCATTTCTTTGCATTGGTGAAGGTTTAGCAGCCCATCTAGCTGGCTTTGCTAATGCACTACATGACCTTTGAGACACCTGACTACTTTCTGAATAACAGCTTTTAGGAGACACTTTAACCCTGACAAGATGAATCCTCCTCTTATAAGCAGTGGACAGCAAATATGACCGTCTTGTTTATGACAATCAAGATTTATATTAGTGTTGTGTGTTTATGTGCCACCATGATTCTCCAAAATCTCACAAATATTACTCTTATTTGAAAAAGGAAGTCTTTGATGGGTGTAGTTTAGGTTTGAGATAATATGATTAACTTTAAAAAAACATATTTTTTCAAAATGTAAAATGTAGCATTTTAGGGTAAAATATTAATTAAGCATAAATAAATATATTTATATACAGAAAATAAAGGTTTCTTTCAACCTGTAAGTTTTGGATTTGTAGTCACTATAATTAATTTTATATAAACACTGTCGAACACTTTACGAATGAAGATGCATTTTTCTCATGTTATGTGTGTCATTTTTGCTATGTCACACCATAGGACACAGTCCAGTTTTTATTTGTCAACTAAATAGTGTGTGTGTTTCCAGCAGGGGTTTTTCCCAGGTGCTGTTTGTGTTCTCCGGAACGTTTGGCTGTGGATCTGTAAAGATCATCTTATCTGGCGTCACTCACTCTCAGACTTATCCGTGGCTGGAGGACGAGGAGTGTGTGTCACCAGCTCCGGCCCATGTAAGGCTGGGGTCTCGGGACGGGACGCTCTGAACTCTCACCAACACCTGCGCTATCGGTCCTGCTCACAACTATGAACACATGGTACTGTACCATCTCTCATGACCTCTGACCTCCAGCACACACACACACTAAGCGCTGGAATTACTGGACTTCACTATTGTAATTTTTGGGAATTACATGTTAAATGTTGTTTCTTACCATTTTGCTTATGCTGTCAAAATACGAAGGACATATTTTACAGGTCATCATGACTTTAATGTTTCCCTAGATATATTCTGCTCTTCATGATGCGCTATGAAATATGTACTTTGCATATATAGGCATTAAATTTTTTTGTGCCAACAAGCTATCACATTGCTATACTGTGAATTTGCTTTGAGATATATCTGAGCAAACAGCTTCTTGAGTCAGACAAATTTTATGATGGGACTTGGCTTTGTCCAAATAATTGATCAAAGCCAATTGTAGTTTTTGTTAATATTTTGAATTATTTTTTTAAACTTTCATTTTAGTTCATGTTTATGTCTATAGTTTGCATTGATATTTAATTGGTGTTTAATAAATATTAGTCTTAGTTCATTTAGTTTTAGTCATTTTATTGTTATTTTAGTGCACCAAGTTAAACCAAATGAAATGAGAAAGCCACTTAGGCAACCCAGCTGATGTTTATTTTGTTTCAAGGAAAACAGTTTTTTATGGTTTTAGTTTTAGTTAATGATAATAACCCTGCCACAATATCAGATTAAAAAAAAACGACTTTAAACCGATTTAAAAACCATTTCTTTGTAAAATGAGGAGACATCTTATCGTTCAGCACAACATAATCTTATACATGTCTGATAAACTGTCTGTAAATGACTGTATTGAAGTGTCAAACAGCTCTAAACAATCAAATGTTGATGTTTTTAGACTGAATAATTTAAATTGTTGTTATTTCTCTGTGTTATATATCATCACTGCCAGAATAACCCCTGTCCGGTATGATGTGCATGATGCTAATATATATATATATATATATATATATATATATATGTATGTAATGGCAAGAAGGAGAGTCTGTACAGACATAACAGATGGGATGAGAATGAATGTGTCTATGTGTGAATCAGATGATTAATGTTCATATATATATTGTAGTATCTCTGTAACCTCCTGCGAAGAATTTACCATGGTAACCAGAGATTTCCAATATCCCATAATTGCAATTGTGATTTGTGAAGGAAAAATGGCAGATCTAGAGCAGTTAGAATGAGATTTGGTTTACTTTACTATGATTTAACTGTAGTATTTGGAGTGAAGTTTCATTACCACGGTACATTCATTAACGTTGCCGCTACAGTTTCTGATGCAAAAGCACTGCGATCGAGCTCATCTATTCCCCCAGCATGCATCACTGTCAAATTTATGAGCTGCTGCTCTGTCATCGATTGACTGACATTTCCCATGATCCTCTGCTCTGAGCGAGGATTCGGTTAATCTGTTTCAATGAATCAAAAACAGCTAATGTTGACTTGTCGTTTGGTAATGAGATGAGAATGCTTATGCACTTTAGCCCTTTAAACTCACAAGGCAAAAACCTGTGAGTTATATTAACCCCCTTGTCGGGGTGATCAAACACACACACACACACACACACCTGCAGGCAGATCATGAACCCAGAGAACAGATCAGGTAATCGGGACACAGCTTGTCTACAGGCAGCACTTCTGCATGGACCTGCATGTGCCGGATGTGGCAGAGAGCAAGCGTTTTGGCCTTTTATTAAGGATTGTTTTCAGCTTCACAAGCCGGTTTTGAGTATCTGCTGAATTAGTGCTTCGCGTAGCTGGTATTTTCCTTTTTTCGCCCAAGCGTGAGTGAACTGTTTTGTGTAAATGCAAAGCAGAGGTGAGGTGGATGCTAATGGCTGCGTGCCTGTGAGAGCCTCTTCATCCTGCGCGTCTGTTCACTTTAAAAGGTTTAGATTTGCATCCCTGGAGACCCCGAGCACTCAAAACTCATCCACTTTAACATACGGGCACACCGGAGAGCCTCTTCAACCCTCTTATTGCTCTCGGAGAGCACACATACACACACACACACATGTGACAAACACACAAACCCTGCAAGCAGCTACCTGTCGTACTGTCATTGAACGCGCTTGCATTTAATAAAGCTTTAAAGTCAAGATGAGCCTGTTTACTCTCTGAATGCATGTTTCTGGTCTTATTTTACACGATTCAATGGTGCACGGTATTAAAATTGTCGTAGCAATCTAAATAAAGTCACAATATAGAGATGAATTTTACAGTAAAAGTAAACGGTTTTCATGTTGACTTTAT
Organism: Enteromius trimaculatus; assembly: GCA_032361065.1. Classification (NCBI taxonomy): domain Eukaryota; kingdom Metazoa; phylum Chordata; class Actinopteri; order Cypriniformes; family Cyprinidae; genus Enteromius; species Enteromius trimaculatus. The sequence goes on along the minus strand of JAUMHP010000044.1, from coordinate 990,220 downwards.
AGCTCCAAACACACACACACACACACACACACACACACACACAATCATCCAGCATGCAACCACACACACAACACGGATACAGTACATAGTTATATACACATATATACAGGTGTGATTTTATACTGAAGCTCAAACGCGTTTGGTTTGGATCTTCAGTCAGCCCTGTTGTCCCCTTATTTGTGTATTACTGAATAGTACAGACTGCAATCTGACCATCTATATGCTCGTATAGGTGTTTTTTTTTGTACTTTTTACATTTTTGTCTATAAATCAAATATGTTAGCACTTCTTTTCCATCTTTTGTGACATGCATCACCTTTATGCGTGTGTAAAGTGCTACAACAGATTATCTATCTATCTATATATCTATATATCTATCTATAT
>JAUMHP010000044.1:955992-980812 GCA_032361065.1 Enteromius trimaculatus | reverse complement strand
TTAAAACCATTAAAAAACTGGTTAGCGCTTTATAATAACATTCACTTGTAAGTCATTTAGACAGGATTTACAAACATTCATGAGTGATAAATAAGTGATATGCTAACAATTTGGGTATGTTTTATGATTAATTTAAGTCATATAGAAGTAATTAGTTAACAATGAACTAACTAATCATTTACAAAACATGACTATACTTTCACAAAATGAGTAATATGCTTATTATTAACAAATCTGTTGTTATCTTTAAAAAAAATAGCACCATGAAGTAATCAAATATATCCAATGGTTCATATTTACTAGTTAAGTTGCTAGTTATTATATGTAGTAAAATGTGTAAATGACTTACAGTCAGAGGACTCCAGTGGGTTGTGTTAAACCCTTTCTCTCACATCTAGTGATGATGTGAACCGATTTTATCCTCCATTCAAATGAACATGGTTAAAATATTTAATTTGTGTACGAGAAGACATCAGTCTACACCCTCACCAGTCAGCCTTTACATTGCAGTACACACTACAAAGTATTCAAAACCTGTTGTGCAAACACATTTACAAAGCTTTCTGCATCCCCTACTCTAAAGTCTCAACTATTCATCACTTAAATGTGTTACACATCATTTATAGATTTTTCTCACCTGTTGCAAATGATATGTATGTATATACAAGGCATTTACAAAGCTTTCTATGTAAACTATTCATCACTTCTAATCGTGTTAAACATCATTTGTAGATTTTTCTTACTTGTTGCAAATGATCTGTAGTTACAAGGCATTTACAAAGCTTTCTGCATCCTTTAATCTAAAGTGTAAAATACTCATCCGTTGTGCCAGTTACAGATGTGTGTGTGAAAGAGCTACTAATAAGTAAAATATGTACAACTGATAAATATTTCACACTTTAGGGGATGCAAAAAGCTTTGTAAATGCCACCTACAGATCATTTGCAACAGGAAAGAAACATCTACAGTACAAATGATGTGTAACACATTTACAAGTGATGAATAGTTTAGACGCAGAAAGCTTTGCAAATGATTTAATCATGCATTTACATTTCAGGTTTTGAATACTATGTAGTGTGAACCGCAATGCAAGTAGGTGCTGACTGGTGAGGGTGGAGCTTTTTAATGCTGTGAGATAAAAGTACAAAGTTGACATTTCAATGATTTATAAGTGAATAATAATATATTAACTAGTAACGTATTAACCATTTACTAAGATTATTAGCATGCATATTATTAGAATATTAGCCATTTATTAGTAGTAATAAAGCACATATTCTACAATGACCTTATTACACGGCTCTCTGGTATGCTTGATTCTGATTGGTCAGTTGAGACATTTGCAGGTTCGTGCTTTTCAAATAACAACCGCTCCAAAGTAATAACGCATATTAACACATAATAACGGTACTGTTTGGCGCCAAACACTGGACAACATAAGGTGCAATTTAATACTTGTAAATAACTAAAATACATCCGTTTTTAAATTCATATGTAGATGTGAATATACGCTTCGCGTCGGGGCTTATTTCTGCGATAACTACCAGCTGCCTCTACATTACCCCTTACTTATTCTACATCCATAACCCTACCCAATACCTAAACTTAACTACTAATTAACAGCAAATTTGGAATTTATTTAAGGTAAATTTGATTAAAAGATTTTTCATTACATTCACTATTGTAATATTGTGAAATATTATTTCAGTGTAAAATAACTGTTTTCTATGTGAATTTATTGCAAAATGAAATATATTTCCAGTATGTCTTTAGTGTTACATGATCCTTCAGAAATAATTCTAATATACTGATTTGCTGCCCAATAAACATTATTATTATTGATGTTGAAAACAGCTGTTTATAGGCACATGCATGTAAATAATATGTATGTTGTCCAGGAACCTGGTGTGTGAGCAACTTTTCCACCCTGTTACAGACATCTGACACAGATGGACACGGTTATATCTGAGTGAACTCGCAGCAGGTGTGTGTGTAGCAGGTGTGTAGGTCAGGCCGAAAGGTTAATGAGAAACTGAGGAGAGGCTCTGTGAACTCCCACGAAAACAGACTAACATCAGATTCCGCACAAGCTTGTTGGAGGCAATATTGGTAATATTAAGTGAATATGCAAGTGTTTATAGTCAGCACTGGCAGTTTGTGCCCTGATACAGATGCCTGATTGCGTTTGACAGGCAGCAGTAGTGTTTGCGACGTCTTCCATCTGCTGCTGTCACTCTGGACTTTTAGAGTATGACAGCATGCTGACAAACACACTTAACGTCTCTGAATCATCCTGGAAGTAAGTCTGGAGTAAGCTTCGTTCTTACACCTGAAGCCATCAAGTCTGACCATCAGAGCATCAGTCCTACTGAGTAAGTATGCAAATGCTCAGGCTGTGGCGTTCCTATAGATGCGTAGATTGAGTTTAGCTCTGTATGTTTTGTGTGTTACGGTCTCTTGGACAGGTTAACTCGACGCTGGGTTGTGGCGTGGGGCCTCAGCTGTGAGTGTTGGCAGATGGAGATGGTGCTCAGCGGGGCTCTGCGGACGCTGGCACTGCCCCTGAAACAACCCATTATGGACACACGGAAACATCTGGCGGTCTGGATATCGACTCAGGACATCTGATGCAATATTAGCACACATGCACATATGCTTTTTGTTACAGCATCTTTCATTAGATAAAATCCTTTTAGCTGTTAGTCAGTCTCGATTTAAAAATGTGCATGTTTTGCTTTTAAGTGCATTCGTACAAGTATGTTTTTCATGTTCTTCCTTGAAGAGGTATATACTATAAACCAAACTAACCAGCTACAAGGTGAGTTGTGATATTACAAACTTTGGTATGAAGCAAAAAAGTGTTTGAAACTTGAACAGACTGAACTTTAAAGTGCCCCTGTTATGGATTTTTTAATGCAGTGTGTAAGTGAAAGTTTTAAATCTAAAAGTGCAATGTGTAGTTGTCTCTCAAAAGAGATTCTGAATCATTGAATCGAGTCGTTTTTAAAACGAATCCTACACTGTTTCATGACGACGTCAAAATTAAACGTTAGCATATTGCCTGCTCACTAGTTGTTTTTTGCGTTGTATAATTGAAAATGCAAATTCGTTCTTTCCCACTAGGTGCTGCTTTTAGAGCGTTAAAAATAGCAGTTTGAAAAAAATTAATTGTTGAGTGAATCATATGGGGGTCATTGAGCAAGTAAGGGAAAAATAAATGCATATTATAAGACAATCAAATTTTTTTTGTCCTTCCATGCATGTCAACCAGTTGTTGGGGACTCCCAAAACTAAAATACAAACCTAACATAAACAATTATAGGGGCACTTTAATGAGGGGAAAAAGACAATCCCATGATGCACTGTGTAGGACAATCAATTGAAGAATAATTATAAAGCTATTCATTTAAAATAGTAAATTATATCGATCTTAAATATATAGAGCATGCCATTTTCAGTGCTTGATGGAAGATCCAAAATATAAATAAATATATGCATACTTAAAATATTACAAATATATAAAATATATAAGAACCTTTATTTTTTAGGGTGATTGTTTTTTGTTTTTCTTCTGCTACAATAGTAAAAGCAGTAATATTGTGAAATAGCACTTAAATTGAAAATATTGTAAATATTGTTTACTCATTCCGAATCTAATTGGTTGAATACAGCATTGTGGGTAATGTAGTTTTTCACCCCAAATGCCTGTTAAACATGATTATTTTGAGTGAAATATAAAAATGAAAATAATGTAGATGTCTTCCAGAAAAGCACACAAACACACAACACCGATTAACCACCTTAGAACTCACAGCAGGTCTGTCTATAAGGGTTTATGGTTATAAATCAATTCCCCCATGGAGGAAATGTTTTTACTTCCGCACTCAAATGTTGCACTCTATTTAATTTTCCCCCTGAGGTCCACTTAAAATGTTTTTTGAGCCAATATAGTTTTTCATTCTCATTTTCCACCCTCTCTATAGGGTTACAGGCTTTTGATAGGTCATTTGATGAAGTTAGGCGCCATTTTCTCCTAGATAATGGCCTGGATAAGATGCTTTTCAGCGTGAAAAAGGTGCGTAATTCATTTGATCATGTAGATCTGGACTGTTGTCATAATCTCAGCACTGCGACATATGTAAAAGCACATCCCATCAGGAGTGTGTGGGGTGTTACAGCGGTTGTGTGTGTTTGTCTCGAGGGGTAATGCTCTAGTTTGAGCCATTACAGCCTGACAGCATGCTGGTTAGTAGTGAATTTCGCTTCTGCTGCAGCCTGGCTCCACATAATGCATGGCAATGAGGTCCACAGACCCGAGTGTGTGTGTGTGTGTGTGTGTGTGTGTTTGTGTCCACAGGGTCTAATCGCCTCCGACTGCCCACGACCTGTGATAGAGAGTCCAATATGAAATGGGAAACACAATCTGCTTAAATAGCCCTGTTTTTCTTGTTCTACTCCATTAATATATATTACACCCACCACCTATAACTTTACCAACTCATTAGCTACTTCTATGAACACATCGACAATGTTAATTAACACTCCTATTACTGTAATCAGTGTTTGAGCGGTTTGTTAGGCCAGGAACATACTCTTTGCAAACACACGATAGCGCCCCGTGTTATCTTGATACAATAAAACTGACAAATGTGTAAATCTCTTAATAGAACGAAACCATGCCACATTTAAATGTCTTATCAGAACAAAAAAAACAAACATTTTTATATTGCAAGTTTTCTAAAATATTAATTTTAAATATGAAAAACGATGCATTATATGTGATATATGTGCATTTGAATAAAGTCAAATGCACTGAATAAACACTGAATAAAGTCAGTTTGAAAATTCTTTAATTTTTTTTTTTTTTTAAATATTAGTCAAAAGTTTTTAATTTGGGTGTCTGATTTAGTCGCTCCGTAATTCAGAAAATACTTTGACCAAACAGAAAACAATACATTTTGACAGTTATTGGGGGGAATAAAATGTTCTATATTATCAAGCGAATTATGTATGAACAAATCCCTCTGTGAAGTCCTTCAGGATATAGACGGGGATAAAAATGTAACGTTTAGTGTGTGTAAGTGCTGCTGAAGTAGAGCTATATGACTCAGTGTATGAGAAAAAACTCAGTTTGAGAAAACAGCTTTTAAAAATATGTATTGTAATTGAAACCTACGATAAAAGAAGCGCTTAACAGCGTCTTTTGGATTTCTTTCCACTAGTCTGAAAAAATATGAAAAACCTAAGAGCGTAAAATCTCAAATTTGACAGGCGCTTGAAAAAAACGTGTCTCCCCTTAAAATCTCTTAATAGAACAAATGGAACAAAACCGGTCAACATTTAAATACCTTAATAGAACAAAACAAGCGATATTTCAACCTATAGTTAAAGTGTTTAGATGTGCACGAGTTACTGCAGCACTGATATCTGCTAGACAACACTACAAGTACAGTATAGCTTGGATTACTTGTATGATCATTATATATATCTCCCAGCAGCCATTATAGACATAACAGTATGAGTTTATGTAAAGCTGCTTTGAAATGATGTATATTGTACAGGCTATACAAATAAATCTGACTTGAATATAAACATGTTGAGGCTTTAACTATTGCTCTGACTATAACGTATGTTGTGGCTGCGGCTGTATATCCTGCTGTCAGACACCGATGATGAATATTCGCCTTCTGCTTCTGTGTTTGAGAAGGTCAGAGGTGTGGTGTTCTGAGCTGACTCCGAACACGTCGAAAATACAAATCTGTATGTTTGAGATGCACCGCAGACCGCTACTGTCTAGACGGCACATATACACACGCGCACTAACATCACACCACATGAGTCATGCATTTAAACAGAGGAAGAAACAGTTTTTTCGAGATTAAATGTCTCGATTTCTTTAAACGGCGAAGACATGCGTGAGATTATGAGGGTGTTTTTCTTATGCAACATCTGAGAAACAGGACGCTTAAGTACAAATCTCTGTCCTGGAGAATGCACTGCGATGTTAAAGAGAACTCATTTGTGATTTTTCCTTTCCCCAGGGTGTTTTCATGCTGCGTTTCTTTCTTCCCAGAGAACAGACGGTTGCACAAAAGCACCAGTTACGCTGCACAGCATCAGGTCAGGAGAAGCGTAGAAATGCAATGAGTTTCTCGTGACGGTGCCCTTGAGAAAGAGCCGCATAGAGCCGAGCGTAAGTGTGTGTTTGTGGACTCGTCTAGTCATTGTTGCTGAGTTGTGTTTTCTGTGTCCCGTCTCCCTCCCGTCCTCGTGGAGCGGTGACGTACAGCCCGCGCGCCGCTGTAGGATGGACGACCGTGGTACTCATTAAGATCGGGAGCGATAGAGAAAATGGGAAAAGAGAAAGAGCAGAAAGGAGATAAAGCGTTTGCTTTTTGGAGTTGTTCCTCTTCATTATTTTCACTGACCTCTTATTCTCTTTCTCTCTTTCTCTGTCTTTCTCAGTTTCTCTCGTCTTACAGCGTAAATATGTGATGCGTCACTTTAGATCTGAGCAGATCCAGTGCCAAATGAAATTTCAGAGGAGCTGGAAAGGTAAAGAAAACTCTTGCCATTGCATTGTGACCTCATGCCGACATTCTTTTTTTTAACAGAAGGCAACTTTATGCTGCACTTTATAATACCTTTACTCATTTAAATTTATTTTTGAAGTCAGCAAAACACAGCTTTCGTTATTGTGAATCTACTATGCATATTTTAATTTTTTTTTTGCAAACTATTGATCTTATAATTCTTGAACTAAACATCACTACTGAGCTTTCCAGTTATAACCACACACTCTCTGGTCTCTGATTACATGAGCCAGGCTTCAACTAGTCCACCTAAAACTCACCCCTCTTACTCCATCCAATCAGCAATCGATGTATAAATCCATTCATCACAGTACAGGAGAAAAGATCTGACATTATTTTAATGTGCCATTTTGTAAACTATTTGACTTTTTGTGACTTTTTTTTTATATTTCAACCTATATATATATATAATTTGTTTGTGCCATTTTATCACATAATTTGAAAGTAATATTCTGGGTCCAGTACAAGTTAGGCTCAATCAACAAAAATTAAATTAGATTTATCCCTCCATTTCTTTAAAATAGCAAAAAACTCCATTTCAATGGGTCCTTACCTAAAGAAGTGAATGGGGAAAATCCATACACATTATAATGCTCACTGTTTCAGTAGTATTGCGACAGGACATAAATACAATGTATGTATTCGCCAAAATCTGTTTCTCGGACACAATTTAATAACTTTGTTGCCAATGCAGTGCCTTATCCCCTAAAAAGTTGGTAACTATGATGATCCAAACAGCTTTACGCCTGAAAGAATTAACTGAAGTGCTCTCATACTTAAGATTTCAGCTTTCAAATCCTCCAGAAATTGGCCCAATTAGCTTTCATTGTAAGTGGCTTACTCAAAACCTTGACTTACTTTCTCCCTCGCTTTTTGCCACTGTTCCTCGGAGCTGGAAGTGCACAGCAGCTCTGAAGCTCACATGGTAACTCACAGATGCTTTTGTTTAGAGTATATCTGCGAAGTCTAGCACCGATCGCCAGTGTCCTCGGAAAACCTGGCTGAGGGTTCTGGGATGAGCCGGCCTGATGACAGTTAATCCCCAGAATGGAGTTTTGAGCTGATCATTGTATGCATGACCTACGGTAGTCGTAACACGCCACACTTGATCCACTATTAACCTGACACCTTATCCGGCTCATCTCGCCCGTCCTCCTCAAACACACTCGTACAGGATACATCACATTTCGAGTGGCTTAACCTTTACCACCAGGCCTGTGTGTGACATAGCGGAGCGTAAATGGAAGCGGGCAGGTCAGTAATGAGTCAGCTGTAATGAATTAATAGCCTGCTTTGGCTCTGCGCGCGGCTCTCGGTGTCTCTCTCTGTATTCGCTGCATATGAAAATCAGCCTTGAAAATCTTTTTGTTCATCAAATGCCGAACAGAGAAGTTCTCAGCTATTCACAAACCGCGCCTCAATTATCCTCTCTCTCCTCCTCTGCCCTCATCAATTATGCATACTGTATATTAAATACCTCACATTTGCACATCCTCTCATTTGCATAATTTCCAGCGTCCCAGTTGGCAGGAGAGCAGAAACCGGGTGAGAGGGTGATGCCACTGAACTCTGAAAGTCTTGAAGGAATATGTGTGTGCAGCATCTTGTGCTGTAGACAACGATCCCTCTGTGCGTATAATAACACTTATAATAAAGGCCTGGCAGGCAAGTGCATAGATAAACATTTGAGATATGCAACCGTGAAATGTTACAAGAGTTGGCTCCGAAACTGTCGCTTATCAAGCCACAAGCGATTCGTAATTGATAGTAGTTAAACTTTGACAATTATATTTCAAAACAATGCCGTAATGCATTTGTATGAGTAAAACGGAAAAGAAATGTAGGACAGGACTTGATTTTATCTCTCGAATTGTTCACGATAACACTAGGAACATGTTTTGAATGTTTATCGGATTGGTTTTTATTCCATACTGACTTGAACCCAGAATATTCCTTTTATTTTGATGTTGTGTGGCTGTCGTTTTATGTCCCGAGTGGTTTGGTATTACATTACTCTTGACACGAGGACAGTGTTGTGTGTGAATGACAGTATTGTGCTGCAGCGAGAGAGATTTATTGGTTAGATAAAGAGGACACAAGAGAGGCTGAGCTGACTGAAGTCTGTAATGTGCTCAAGGGTGATTGGTTTTCATTTTCTCTCCTCCCAGCGAAAGCGTGGAGGAGTAATGGCTTTAAAATATTGCTGTGTGTTTGAGCCCGTGAGTACTGTGCAGCCCGAAGCCTGTCTGGATCCCTCCGCCACCATCCGTCTGAGATCTAAGGTACTGGGGAACACTTGGGGGTGCTCAGACTTGGTCAGCATGACACATGTGCTAACTGCCATCAGTCGTTATCCAATATCACAGCCAATTTAAACATGTTTGTTACTGTCAAGCATCATTATAATATCCAGCTTATAATATGCAGCAAAAATTAAGTGTTAACTTAAAGGAACATGTCACTTTTGTTTAAAATAGTCTCATTTTCCAAAGCCGAGTTTGAGTTTTATCGTGTTTTTTTATCTATTTAGCCAATCACTGAGTCTGAAGGTAGCTCTTTTAGCTGTAGCTTAGCATTGATCATTGAATCTGATAAGATTGTTAGCATCACGCTCAAAAATGACAAAAGATTTTAGATTTTTTTGAAGGTTGACGGAAAATCTAAAGGTCTTAGTACACGATGTAACTATTGAAGATAGTTTCAAATTTAAAATAGCTGAATGGATTCAAAAATGATAAAACTCAACTGTTTAAGTCTAGGGGAGTTGGAAAAAAAGTGGCGTGTTCCCTTAACCCACCATTTATGTTAATTCACTTCTGATTTTTATCTGTTGGAAATAAAATGGATGCAAAATGTCCCATTTTACAATCAAGAAGGAACCTCAGCCATATCTAAAGAACAGAATGTCATCGACATGAGGTAAGAAACCATCTAGCAACGCCCTGGCAACCATCCAAAACACTCCAACAACTACATGGAAACAAAGTAACAACTACTCCGAACACTTCAGCAACTGTGTAGCAACACCCTGGCAACTATCCAGAACACCTTAGCATCACAGCAGCCAGTTTGGAATGGGCAAGTAATCTCATTGGCTTAAGCATGATTTTAAACCAATGAGATTTCACAGTGGGTGGATTTAGTCATCAACATGCCCTGCACTGAACAGGTTAATGTGGAAGGGATCAGAGTTATCACTTTTTTTTCGTTACCCCACCCACGGTGGGTTTTCATGGTTAGAACACAGTGTAACACAGTCTCTAAAGGTTTAGCTTTTATATCAGCTACTGACAGCGATGATGCATTACAGAGCTAGCATGCTGGTTTTCTAATGTCGGTATTAGCGTGCAGCGATTTTAGCATCCCTGAGATGTGACTGAGGCAGAGACAGAAAGCGAGTGCTAATGTTTGAGAAGAGGACTGGCAGGTGTCCAGCAAATAAAGTCATTTCTCAAAGCTGCTGCCAAAATAAGCCCACTAATACATCCTCATTAGGAACTGTGCAAATAAACCAGGACAACAAGACTCCAGGGCTTCTGGGAATCAGGCGGTGTTTAAGGGTTGTGTTCAAAACCCACGGGAAGTTAAAATTCACTCTTTACTGTCTCAGTGCACTGTCTTATTATACCAAATTTATGTTCATCATCCAAAGGGCTAAATGTTCAGCCTCTTAATCTTTAATCAAAATGTAATAACGTGCTCTGCCTTACAATTTACCATAACAAATGAGGCAGTTTTATTTTAGTATTATCTAGACAATATGTGACTTTGGACCACAAAACCATGATCACAATTAATAAAATTAAGATTTGTACATCTTCTGAAAGCTGAATAAATAAAAATATTGAGAAAACCGGCATTAAAATGGTCTAAATAAAGTTCTTAGCAATTACTAAACAATAATAAATAATAAAATAAATAATAAACGTTTTTATAATTTAAAGATCATGTTCCATATACTAATGCTTTTTGGCATGAAAGAAATGGATCATTTTGACCCATACAATGTATTATTGACTATTGCTACAAATATTCCTGTGCTGCTTATGACTGCTTAGGAATTTCAGTTTTAGTTCTTTTACTTCATCAAATTAAACTGAGAAATGTTGCCTTGGCAAATGGCTGAAATTTTATTTTATTCACTTACATATTTATTTTGTTTCATGTAATGACTTCACGTGCTTGTGTTTTGAGTCAATAAAGTCCTGAAAATGCATCTTTTAAAAACATATTAGTCATATGCTGATTTCCACTCCAGTGAAGATCTCTGGATAGAGTACAGACATAAGAGATCAGTGGAAATTGTCTGTATGCCACAAACCATCCTGGCAGGGAAGTGTTTTAGTCAGCGTGGCTGTAGTGCAGCAAGGTCTTGATTTGCAAAATCAAATTCTCTGACTAAAGCTGCAGTGAATAAGCAGTCAGGCAGCACGCTTCATAAAAGCTCATGTGCTCGGAAAGGCTGATAGCGTGAGTGGGGTTTCATTTGAGCAACGTAATGAGCTATTAATGGTGCTTTAAGGGCTTTCTTGTGGTGTTTGTTTGCTTTTCAGCATTTGATTTGTTTGTTTGTGTAGCACCCGACAGCCCGCGGAGCTGAAACGTGTCTGTCTTTCATACTAGTGCGGCAACATACTACTGTACGTTTAAATTAATATTGTCATATTGTGATTTTAATCATACATTTTAGTCCAGTTGAGCACTCTGTAATGTGGCGTACAGTTGCTGCCTTGCAAATTTTGGGGAATGTCTTAGGCAGTCTTGAGTAAATTCAGATGGTGTGCACAGTGTGCGTACTGCACCAAGTATGTGCCAGCTAGCGTGCCATTCGGAACACAGCCCATGTGGTAATGTACATATGAAGTGCACTCGGGGAGGGACTGAGTGTGAATGATTTGTATAAAGCTGTTAGTGTAAATTGCGTATAGCGCGACCCTCAGGAGGCGTACGCTCACTCTGACAGCAGGAACGCTGGCCAAGCGAGACAGGAAATCTCTTATGGGAGGGAAAATTATATTAGCCTTCACTGCTGTGTGCTGCTGTGATTATCATATATATTAGTGCACGGTGGGTTATGGCTGTAGGCTGGAACAGAGGCTGCTTTAATGTGCAGGCGTCACGCACACTGGGGCAGATACTACAACACCAGGTCTGCAGGAACAGACCTCACTCACTGGAGGTGCAGACCTTCACGGCCATTAGCATATCTGTGCTGCTGTCACTCGCAGGTCTCTAGTGAGCTGCCTGTGTAGGGAGCATTTTAAGGTGCACTACAGACATAAAAAGCCAGTATTCACTGCAGTGAGATCAGTGTATATATTTATTATAAATATACATTTATTCAATAATGAAAACAGATAAAAATAGTTTGATCTAATTAAAAAAAAAATCATGATTCTCAGTGTTTTACACAGTCTGCTCTGGCAGTGTGCTGCACATTTTGGCAAATGAATTAGACCATCTGGCTATTCAACGCAGAAAGTGCACATACACGCTGCATTCATGTGTGTATGCCAGTCGGTGTGTTTGTGTTTATGCTAACTGTAATACGTGTATGCTGCCTACTCCATATTGCGCAGTATTTACTCTATGCTGCCATCCATTTTCAATAGTTTGTGAAACACGATGCTGTATTACTTGACAAAATTCAGACTGTGGCCTGCTGTGTTGTTGTCACATGATCTAACTTCATTGTATGTTCTTGTTGTATTGAAAATGCTGTACTCTATTTGTGTTGGGGGTCAAATTGCTCCCCATTGTTTTCCATGCAATTTGCCTGAAGTCAACACTACAATATACAATATATCACAGACTGAGTTATAACGAGGATGCACAATTAAACATTGGGAACAAGAATGCTGCAGACACAAGATGATGGTAAGGGGTGTTTACATACAAGATAACAGGAAGCTGGAGAACATGCACAGGAGAAACAGGCAATTAGTTGGAGCTACAGGTAAGATGCTGCAATGTCAAGAGTGTTGCTGGAGTATCAAGTGCGTTGCTGGAAAAAGGACTGCTCATGAGGCTTGTGTTTGGAGCTGCGCTGTTGGTGTGTTCTATGTGAAAGATGAGGGAAAGGGCCAGAAATCCAGATGTCATCTGAGAGACCCAAGACTGTTCTTGTGGGTGTTTTTTCCCAGTCAACCAAGTTTTTGAGATGATGACTCGAACGTCAGGAATCGAGGATGTTGATGACAGCATATAGAAAGGAAATTTCACTGGTAAATGACTTGGTTTCACTTTTTCGTTGTGGTAAAGGGGCAGATGAATTGAGGACTTTGCAGACTTGAAGCTTTGAAGGTGAAATTGGGATGCATCCCAAACCCTCACCCTCTTATGGAACCAGTGGTCCAGCTGGAACTGCCGGAGTTTCACCTGATGAAATAAACAAGCACACAATAGTGTTCGGACACAGGCTAATGCAGGGTTTGTGTGCACTAGATCCAGGAAAGGAATTGGCACCTGCTTATGTTGGTTGGTATGGCAGTATGTCTTCAGAATAAGTCTTATTTCTTAGAGCTTATTCTTTGTCTGCATGATAACCAGCAAAGAAGCTCAATGTCATGAGGAAGAAGGCACACCAGACTCTGGAGACAAACTAGAGTCTACAGTCAGGTCCTCCTGAAGTTTCAAAAGATGTGTTGGAGGATGATCTTAGCCATTTCCATCACTGTGGGACGTCTTTTTGGGAAACAATTAACAGGTTTTGGAGAACTGGTTGATTGCTAAGAGGATATAGGTATGCCCTCCAAAATACGGTAAGTCTTAGGTGTGATCTTGGTTGATGTTGGTCCAGACAGTTTGCCAGCTAGTAGGTAGCGAGGTGAATTTACAATGGCACAATCAGGACAACCCTACACAAAGCAGAGTGGACTAAGCTTCCGTGAGGGTAGGATGGAGAGTGGCAGGTATGTAATGGCATCCCTCTGAACAAGGCTCAGTCGATGGGGTTGACAGTCAGGGCTGAAGAATGGGTTCAAGCTCAGTGGAGGGAATTTTGAGTCTCAGTGTGCAGCTGAGAGATGTCATGCATCTTCATGTTTTTTGGACCCTGGATGTCAGGAGAGTGCAAAGTGAAAATGGGCAACGAATAAAGTTCAACAGGATTGGGACCACTGGACAAGCAGGTATGACTTCAACTGAGGAATCTGAAAAAGGCAGGTGTTGGCATCTGAAGAGGTAGTGAACTTGTAAATGTAAGTTTGTTTGATTTTTCTAACAAGTATGCAATGAATATATGAATACAATGGTAAGGATTATTTGCATACAAGGTAATCAATGTAGAACAGGTAATACACCAGAGAAATGGTTAATTCTGTAAGACCCTGGAGTCGCTGGATAAACAGGTGCTAATTGGAACAGGTAAGACACTAGAGTAACAGGATAGTGAGACAATGTGAGTCCTTGTGAAAGGCCAGACCGTGGGGGTGAGAGGTCCTGTTCATCAATGTGTAGTTAAGTACTTGTTAAGGAACACAAATTGGTCACTTTTTTCCCTTGTTGCTAATTTATATTATATAACTGTTTGCATTGGCAGGTATGCCCAAATGCCACCTTTTTGGAGGAAGTTGCCTATGTAGACAGTAAACAAGAAGGCCGCAGACTTTTGGAACAGAGCAACTGTGTATGCATTGTATTCTCAGTCCAGCTAGCACACTCTCACATACATACTTGCAGTCATATTATGGTCACCATAGCAGTAATGATGGCTCAGGGCTGGTGGGCAGCTGCAGGCTGTGGTTTTCGTATCGTGTGTGCGTGTGTGTCCCCGTGTGTGATGAGCAGCTCCAGGGTTTGCACTGGGTCACTGCACACTTTTAGCAGAGTGCTTTCAAAACTCTCTCCTCTTCTCTCTCCTTGTGACGTGCAAATCGGAGGGAAATCAAAGACAGAGGAGGAAGAAGAGGGCTGGTGATGCTGTTCAACGTCTCCAGTTGCTGTCTCCTTAGTAATTTTTGGAGTGCCAGAGGTGTGAAGCGTGGAAAATAAGCTGTTTTAAAGAAGCCAAGCTGCTGGAGGCATGACTGCTGTATCTGTGAGGTTTCTATAAATTATTAAAAGGTTAGTTCACTCAAAAAATGACAATTTTGTCATTTTGTGTTCAAAACTGGGAACAGGTCGAACTAATATGATATGAAATCCACCATCTTAAACAGTACATTGGAAGATTACTGTTAAATGTTAAGCTGATGCATCATGTCTTTGTCTTTCTCAGTATTTTGTACTATGAATATTGCATTTATAGCATTCCACTATATTATCTCCATTTTGTCTGTTGTTCTGTATTTTGCATACAGGGTTTAAATCAACATGAGGGTGAGTAAATCATGACAGAATTTTCATTTTGGATGAACTATCCCTTTAATGCCTGTGGATGTGAATATCACGACCCAGCCTGCATCAGTGACTGTGATTACATGTCCAAGGATAATCCCACTTTATTCCCCAGATCTCAGTTCTCAAATCCCATTTATTCCCAGTGATTGAGTAATTTTGGGGAATAAGCTGTTTATATGCCCTTTCAATGTCCCTGTTATGAGTCGGCCCTTTATCCAGGAAGAATCTGCCTATTCACAGCACTGCGCAATGCCAATCTTCATCTGAACCATCTGCTGTTCTTCTTTGCTCAGATATATATCTGCATTATTTTTGCAGATACATGTATAGTTTGTCCTGTTTATTATGCTGAAAGGCAATATTGTAAAACAACTTTGAAGGATTTTAAATGACCTGCACACATCATGGAGCTTCAAGCGTAGATGTTCAAAATGGCATTCAGAATGTGGAACTTTCCATAATGTAAAATAACCATGATCTAAATGAGAGATTATTCAAATACTGTAATCAGCACGTTGCGACTGCAGGAGCCATGTGATGATAGAAAATATTGCAGTTTGATGTGATCAGAATATAGATGTGCTCATAAATTCATGTGCTTTGATTTTGTGTGAGCATGTTTTTACCTCTTTCACCTCTAAAGATTGGTATTATGTGAAGAGACTGTGAGCATTTAAACCTAAACCTATTTGTCTCTCTAATGATCTCAGGTTTTCTTAATTGACCCCCAATTTTGATTAAAACACTAGATCTGTAACAGAAGCCAAACCCATTTTCCAAACATCAACAGTTACTGGTGAAGGATCTCATCATGGTAATAATCTTCTACTTCAGGAAATGAGCCAGAATTATGTTTTTTTCCTACACTGGCATGCACAAGCTCCTGGCAAGGTAGAGTAAGTTTATTTATTTATTTTTCTGGCAGGTATTGCTCCAGATATCAGTCCTGATGGTTTGAGGGGGAACTGTAGTGTAGCCACAAAAAGCAGACTTCTGTAGTTTGGTATGGTCATCTGTCAGACCTCTCCTTGGTTTAACGCTCCAGGAGCTGAATCCTGTAGTGAGAGGGGAGGCCTTTGTGACCATCTGCTCAGTTTGGTGAGGGCACTCTGAGATTTGCCTCTATTGAGGTCACTCCAGTCCTTAGTCATCAGAGTCTCGTTCCATTATGGCTGCTACGCCAGGGTCCTCAGCCATGGTTGAATCCCTGAATGCACCATTGCTGAATGTGTGGCAAAAGGCCTTTGGTACCAGCATCAAAGGTTTTGCAACAACCAATCATGTCGACACAAACGGTGTTGAAGGTTAGTTTACTGGTATCAGTCCTCTCAAAGCCCATGTTCTCAAGTCCAGTGGATCCAAGTCCAGCGATCCCATTTATTTAACGTTCCACCTGGAAATGATGCCATGATCCCAAACTCCCTCATGGACGATGAAAGCCGTCGTAACATAACTGTGATGATGAGCGCTTCACAGAGTCAACTGAACTGAACGAGATCTTTGGTCCCATCTTCTCTACTATCATGGTCTTCTGCTCCATCGTGGAAGTCTTCAGTTCTGTCATCTCCACCCTGGCCACCTGCTAGCTCCACCTTAGCCACATGTTCAGCTTCTCTGCTTAGGACTCATGCTCTGCCGACTCCACCATCATTTCCAGCTCCACGTTGGTCTCTAGCTCCTTTCTGTTCCACTTTATTCAGACCCTCTTCCATCTTACAGACCTAGCCATTTGTCCCTCTCCTTGTTCTCCTCCAATTAGTGGTAAGTTTAGCAAATGCTTTGCATTGACTCAAGTAATGTTCCATAGTATCGCAGAAGGAACAAAATTGCTGATTGATACACAGAAGTTTTATTTTACTGTGTACATATTCACTATCTACATCCAATTCATGATACCAGGCTTCACAGTGGAACTAGTTTGAAATGTTATGTGGAGTTACAAAGAAGAAGCTGGCTTCTGTGCAACTCAAAATTCAGTTAAGTATAACCTGCAGGTCTTAAGGTTTTTAGCCAACCCACCAATGACTAGTCGCTGAAAACCAAACTTCTGGAATGCAACTGTTATCTCCACAGTTTACATCAGGGGCTTTCTAAGACTCAAAGTTCAGGTCCATCTGACAAAGCAGATTCTCAGTGTCTGCCAATCTTGCTGAACTTGGGAATGGTATAGGTAGGTTCTCTGTATATATACTCTGAAACT
This sequence comes from Enteromius trimaculatus, assembly GCA_032361065.1. NCBI lineage: Eukaryota > Metazoa > Chordata > Actinopteri > Cypriniformes > Cyprinidae > Enteromius > Enteromius trimaculatus. The sequence continues at coordinate 963,679 of JAUMHP010000044.1, read as the reverse complement.
AATGTTTTTGCTAAAAGTAACCCAAGGTGCCTTGACTAAGCAGGCGAGGAACCAATTGTCACGCTCAGACAAACCAGAGATGAAAGGAAGTTATATAAAACAGTGTTTATTCACAACAAAAGTGTTTCACAAGTTAGAAAGGCAATACTGATCACAACAAAGGGTCATTGTACTGGAATCATCATATCCAGTCCTTGTTATGCAGAGAAGTGGTAAATATCGCTGGTTAGTATAACTGGATAGCTTAAAAGCATGAAACAGCGATCGTGCACGGACTTCTGACGATGAAGATCTTTACAGGCAAGTACAACTTCAGACAAACCTCTATGATGACAATAAAGGTAAGTATCATCTCATTACAATGTTGATATGACAAGACCACAGTGCAAACGAACTCAGAGCAGGTGAGAACCACATGTGAGTGTAACTTGATGTACTACAGTCCTCAGAAGAAGCAATCAACATCACAGGTAGAGTGATGGAGAATTTCATAGAATGGAATTCCAGCAGACAGGTAGACGGATGTCCAGGGAGATGCTGAGACAGTGTGCGTATAAACCTTGAGCTCACCTGCTGACTGTTTGGTGAGTCTGCCCTTAAGGGACCAGGTGTAAGTAATCAGGTGAGATCTTGTGACTGATTCAGGAACAGTGAGTGTTGTGTGTTCAGTAGTGACTGATCCGGGTGCAGGAGTGACTGACACCAGTTTGCAAATAAACTGGATTTTGGTCCTGCAAGGTTTTCAGACATGAGGGAGGATAGTAATTCTCTGAGATCTTCAGGTTTTGGAGCTGGTGGTAACCTGTATGAAATTTGAGAATAACATGGAGGAAGATTGGATGCTTGTGAAGGATGATTGGTACAGGTTTTATTTGGATTTAGAGTCTCCATACCACTTCCCAGTTCAGTTTTCAGTGCTCAGGCCAATGTGGAAGCACAGGCCACTCTTCATATCTATGGATTTGGCCAACCAGAAGGTATGGATGGCGGTAAGAAGTCTAGTCTATCATTTTATCTATCGTGCCATTTATTTATTCCATTGGTTGTTCTTTTGTTTTATTGCTCTAGCAATTCATTTCAGTCAATTCATTCACCCTATCTGTCATCCTCTCAGTCTTTCTCATGCGTAAGGTCTTGAGGGTTGGAGTTGATCCGTTCGAGGCGTGCAGTAATCATCCGCAGTGAGGGGCAGTCAGAGGTGTTTGGAGCTCAGCACGGGGGAAATGAAGAGGTCTCACGCTCTCAGCAGCTGCATTCTGCGGCTGCAGGATTAGCTAATGCGATTAGCTGCGTCTCACAATCAGCCGCACTGAATGCATGTTGTAATTACTGCACCTCAATGAGAAAGGTGTGTGTGAAAGATTAATGCAGGTGAGTGGCAGGCTGTGATAGATACGCTCTGCTAACGTGCTCTCCGCAGCCAAGCGTGTGTGTTTGTGAAGGGACTAAATGGGAATGTAGCTCATCTCCACATATGCGACCCAAACACATACTTCACAGACATGCCAAATGAAGTCTGAGCTGATGGTTAGGTACTGTAGTGCTTCAAATCGGTTTGTATTTCTCATGTAGATGTTATATTTTCACAGTACTAAGTATAGTTTACTACCTAAAGATCCTAAAATCAACATTTCGAGTTGGCATGATTACAAAGTTAAATTATGCAACATGCTTTTTACAAAACTTTTTGTGGAGTACAAAACTCTTACACTCCTTTTGTTGAGACAAATAAGTCATGATCTCGTGAAAACCAGGCAGAAACCAATAATAATGCCTAGCCTCTCTGGACTTCAGTCATTATTTTTTGCAAAATTCTGCTTTGGTGCCACTATGGATTTACAATTTCTGTACTATTCCAGGACGTGGTCTTTTGTCTCATGAAATCAGCGCGACATATTTCCACACAGGATTTCTCACAGCTTCAGTTCCATACTGAAAATCAATGGACATGCGGATTGACTCCAGCTGAATCGTTGCCCGTTCATTTAGCTCTGATTCAAGAAGTTTCTAGCTTTTTTCCTCGCAGTCTGCCTTCTGCTTGCATTTTCTTTTTGTCTGTGATGGAGCGATATCAGACGTGTGCAGCAACTGAGAGAGAATCTTGGCTGTGAATTATAAGGTGGCGTGATTACAAAGGTAGAAGGGGCCAAAATAAAGAATAAAAGAGCTACAGAATTATGAATAATAATTCCAATACAGAAATTTTGATGCATTAGTTATATAGGGCCATGATGAAGAAAATTGATTGAATTGCATTTTAAACAATTGTTTAAAGTTTTATGAATTATTTTGACTGCCACCATTTTTGATGATGCATCTTTATTATAAAACACAAAATCCAGGAAAAATGTATGCTGACAACACCACAGCTGTCAATTTTAAAAATAGATAAAAATTTTATAAAAATGTTATGTTTAATATTTTAATAATAATCTATTTCTATTTTAATAAGTTTGAATGAATTCAAATGATTAGAGACGATTTTTTAACATTTAATTAAACAAAAAAATGTGGAAAAATACTGGATGGTAGCTTGACATGCAGAAACCTCTCTAAATAATCTGAAAATCACATTAAAATGATTTTGATGTGTAATGAACAGATGAACATTTCAGATGTTCCAGCTCAATGCCTGGAGTCTCATCCGCACAATCTTTAATTTTGCCTCTAATAATAACACTGATTGGCAAATTAAAAAAAAAAAATGTAAAGCTACCCAACAGGGTTTCTCTGAAACATCCAGCTGATTGTGGTCCTGAAAACACATCAGTTCACAATACAGAGACTCGTTCTGATTGCTTTTCGTAGAAAGGTGAAAAGGTTCTGACTGACACACGTCGTCTTTCCTCTTTTTGAGATCTTCACTTGCTGCCGTTCGTCAGCGAGCCGCCAGGAAGCCGATAGCCAACCGCTAACATTTGATTGAATTATCCCTCAACATGATATGGCAGTAAACTGTTATTCCTCCATCTTACCAGCCCTCTGCTGTCTCGCCCCTGAGCGACGACTTTCATCCTCTCTCATTTCTCTGCTGTCATACACGTACTGGCACTCGTCTGCCGCCACGATGGCTTCGGCCTTTTGCTCATTTACGGCTCTGTATTCCCGACAGGCCGTCTGATTCCTGAGGGGAGGCCTGTGGAGGATGCTCTGTTGAATTTACGGCTGTATATAAATATATATGAGCGTGCGGTTCTCTCAGATTGAAAACATATACCTGCGCCGATTGCCTGCTATGAAGTTCATTCCAGGGGTAATGCTGCACTCCCCCCCACCCCCATCTCGTCGACTCCATCAAAGAACGCATCCTATTTTAAGGCACGAGAGATATATGGAAAGGAACAGGGTAAATATTTGAGAGCATCACAGCCTCATTTCCTGGATTAATTCAGTTTCTTCGACAGCCTTCTCCATTGGTAAGTTCATTGTAGCCCAAGCAACTCGAGGAGGGAATGCTTTTTCACTCGTGTTTATGTTGCAGATGCATTTCAGGAATTGGAAACAACGCAAGCTGCTTGTTGAACATGATTTTTGCATAAATGAGTTTCAATGAGAAATATATTATCAAATAATCAGGCATATCCGAAAAGAGCCATCAGACAGGCTTGCATCTTCGCCAAAAGCTCTATTATAAAAATCCCACAGCCACTTCAACTACAAGGTATGCAAAATCCATTCAGTGAGATTGTAGCATGACATTTGGAGAAGCATTGTGCCATTTTTAAGTCAAATACAATCGAGGTAAAGCTTTGTAATATTAAGCTGGGTTTTACTACCAAGACTCATTCTATATTCTTTATTCTCTTTTGTGACAACAGCTAACATTGGATTGAACACCAAAAGCTATATAGAAGCAAGGTATGTAAAGCAACCATTGCAGGTCATTTTTGTGCATGACATTGGAAGAACAAAAACCGTGCATCCTGACTCTAGGAAATGCATTAGTCCATTCAGAGAGTTTGGAGCATGACATTTCTGTTGCCATTTTTAATTCCAGTGTGCATCAGGCGCTCTGTGGTTGTGCCATCCGAGGACACGTATGTGTGTCATAGCTGCAGGCCACCTGCACAGTGGTTCTGACTCTAGAGCATCATTACGCACTCATTACACACCTGCGGAGTGAGTGCAGGTCAGAGAGCATGCAGTCATCTCGCATGAAAGCTACTCATCTGTCTAGGGCTAGAGATCTTTGCACTCCCGTCCTGGGCAGTCTAATGCAGCTCCTCTCGCCGCCTTCATTTCATCAATTTGATCAAAATCTTGGGCTAAAATAAAACTAAATCAACTGTGACTGTTCTGTCAAACTAAAGCCTGAAGGTCTACAGGAATAGAAGGAAATCTTTATTTTAAAATAGATAGTTCAGACTCCAAATTCTGATTTCATGAGCCACGGTTGTGAGATGTGACTGCATTAATTTGTCTTTATCTTATGCCGTTATTGGGGGCTGCCACATGACCAGAATTGGTGGAATTAGTTTCTGAGAGGTGCAACAAACTTTGGGGGATCCTGAGTTTAAGTGTCTTGTTCAAAGATGAATCTTACTAGGGATTACTGTCACTGTTACTAAGCCAGTGGGACAGAACAAGTTTTGAGGAGGGGTAGTTAACAGGATTAACAGAAGCGTTGCCTCCCCCTTGTGTTTGATCCAAAATGTACTTACACTTTTGGCAATGTATAGTGAACACTTTGTTTCTTGAGTGTTTGAATTTTAAGTAAATATCATGCAAAATGCAATATATATATATATATATATATATCCAAAATAAAAGTTTTTCTATCTATATTATAACAGTACAGTTTAATATATAAACACAACATATTTTTCTTAAATATATACATAAATATACACCGTACACACGCATATATTATGCACACATTTTTTCTATATATATATATATATATTATTGGTATCACTTGTTAAGCATTGCATTGTTTGGTTAGTCAGATCTGTAGTATGTTTTTGCAACATTTACTCTCTTCCAAAATTCCAGACTATGATGTAATAATAAATTGCTATTAGCTATAAAATGTGAAACGTAATTTAAACTATTAACAATGTCAACAGCATATTGATTGGTATTGTATTTTCGAGTCAGCGCTTTGTGTTTGTGATCGATATTCACTTTAGAAATATACGCTTTAGGTTTGTTTTATTATTAGCCCAGACGGGGCGGAGTGTGTTGTTTTTTATCTGTTATTTCGGCAGGTTTAGTTTAGTCCCTCAGGCTGAACGCCAACATCATCTAAACCATCAAACATACAGACACACACACACACCACAGCCAAATGACACATACGTGTTTGCATATGATGCAGGGAATCCAAATCTCACTCTGCTTTATGTACATAGGTGTACTAAAGGCTGTAGAGATGAATTATGGATTTGTGTGTTGAGCAGCCTCTGGGAGATGTGTGTTATTCCAGCGTGTCAGGAAATAGAGTGGGTGGACGGGATTCTGATTAGAGCCGGAGCTAAGATAGAGAGACAGATCTATGGTTTCTATATCCGTCCCTGAACAGAGAGAGATGCGCCTTATCATAGACACCGACAGACACCCTGTACACTCGACTCAGTCCGTATCAGTCAGCTGAGGACCACACACACACACACACACACACACGTGTTATGATAGCACCTATTTATCAAGCACTGACAACTCACATCGAGCGCTGCACGACTGCACGCTTTCTCTTTATTTTTGTCGGTGTCTTCATCGTGTCGTTGTCAAGGGTCTGAGCCCTAGGTAATATGCTGAGTGTGTTCCCGAGCCTGATCCATCGGTTCGTGAAAAACCGTGGTAAGTTACGTAAAGTTGCATAAAAGGAGACAGATTGGCTCTTTTTTCGTTCTCAATTTTCTGCCGCTTGATTAAACTTGCTGCAGGATCAATCCAGCGCTGAATCTCAAATCAATTTTGATAGCGTCTAGGAACAAAAAAAACGAGCCGCGCACTCGCGCCCTAAAACACATCAACCTGTGGGAGGCTGATTGTGTTACAGAGAAATAGAAACCCAGTCATCACTGAGACTGCAGAAACATCTCTCAGTCTACCTTTAACCTGGTTTCTGATGAGTCTTTGGTTATTAGTAGTGTTTGATGAGGCAAAAAAGGAATAGTTCACCATCAGCCATCCAAGGTGTAGATGAGAGAAATAGCATTGCATCAGTGTCTCAGCAATAAATGTTCTGCAGTGAATGGGTGCCGTCAGAATGAGAGTCCAAACAGCTAATAATCCACACCACTCCAGTCTATTAGTTAATTAACATCTGGAGAAGACAAAAGATATGTTTACAAATCCAAATAATAACGCATAATCCATCCAGTGATTCTCGTCTGAATCAGGAGAGAAATATGCACAGAAGGACTTTTTCACTGGAAGAAGTGTTATTATGGATTAAGGACTGATATTTTGGCCAGAAGCAACGATTAAAGTTAAAATGATTATTCTTGTGATGTTTTTATCAGCTGTTAAGACTTGACGGCACCCATTCACTGCAGAGGATCAATCAGTGAACCAGTGATGAAGAGCTACATTTCTCCAAATCTGATGAAGAAACAATCTCACCTGCATCTCGGATGTCCCAAGCGTGGATACATTTTCAGCAGAAGTACTTTTTTGGTTGAACTATTCCTTCTGCATGTAACTCGTTCTGCGCTCAAATAGAGTTAGAAATAAACAAGCTTAAGCAGAATACAGAAATCCCCTAAACAACAAGATTATGTTTTAGAACAAACACTGCCATAATTTAGTTTTAGGAGCTATAGACGGCATCACAAACACCAGCTCAGAAAAATCCCGCATTCTTTATTCTCACAGCGTAGCCTTGATTCAATCCATCACATGCTATCAGCTCAGAAATCGTTGGCCACCTTCATCAGACCTACAGATCTCATTTTCCTGTCGTATTTTCCGGGTCCCTCCAAATCATTTCAACAGACCCTTGGGCCACGTAATGCAGAGAGGATGAAGGAAAAATAAGGATTTCTGTGAGGAATGCATATATTACACATTATAAAGGTGTTTTGGAGGCAGTTGCGGTTCCTTGTTATATGCCACGTCGTATATTGCAAATAATATTAACTGCCTTTATAATTCAAGCCTATTCATATTTATTTGTTTAGATATTATATTCCATTAAAATGCATAATGTCTTGGTTTATATGCTGTAATGCATTATACTGAAAGCGTTCTCAACCTCAGGGTTTGTTGAGGCACTATAAATCATTTATTTTGCATACAGTAAAAGAAAGGTCAGGAATCAGTGCTGTGAGGATTTTTATTTCAGGTTGGGCTTTTTACTTGCCCTGCCAAACCTTTCATGACCCCCACCTCAAGCAAAGAGAAAAAATTTTAGTTTTGACCCGTGAATTTCTGTAGTCTAATGAATACATTTTAGATACCAATGACATTTTTTTTAACCAGTTACCACAGCAACAACTACTAATCTAGCTAATATAACCTTCAAAAATGATTAAAAATAAGTTAGCGTTGAAATCTGGACAAAGAAGGAAAATAAAAGAAATAGCACCATTTTCTCCCAATGGTTTATGTTCCCTTTAAGACAACAAAGCAGTGAAGATTTATAATATACAGGGGTAGTTTCCCGGACAGGGTTTAAGACTAGTCCTAGATTAAAATAAATGTTAAGAGCTGTCTAAACTGGAAAAGGCTTGCACTGAGATAT
>JAUMHP010000044.1:894436-955892 GCA_032361065.1 Enteromius trimaculatus | reverse complement strand
CTAAAAAATCTTAAATGTCCTAAATTAGCAAAGGTCTAGTCCTGGCTTAATCTAATTCCTAACCGGGAAACCGGCCCATAGTGTATATATAGCTTTACATGTGTTTATGTGGATAAAGTTTGACATAAATCTAACTTTCTATACAGAGCCGTGCAATAATATAGTTTAAGTTTACCTATTCTTCAGTGAACCGGTTGAACTGATTTTGCGTCAGCAGTTTGAAAGAGAGAAGGCTGTTAATGATTTAGACATACGTGTATGTATGTGTGTGTGTGTGTGTGTGTGTGCAGTGAGCATCCAGCCGCAACGCTGTGTTTCTCCTTCTTTCATATTTTATGAAAAACGAGACCCTCATAGCGGGGGTGAATCTGTGAGAGCGCTCCTTTTGTGTGTGCGCTTTTGTTTGTGTCTGCGCGAGTCGTGATCTTTCTTTACCAACATATAGATCTCCAGTTACTATGGTGATGAGCCTCCCATCAGCTTGTGGTGATGATGATGGAGGTGATGATGTTATAAGAGCAGCATCTTCAGAATTACTTGCACACACTGACCTAGTGAGAGTAAACAAGTGGCTCTCTTCTTAAGCAGCATCGTAACTGAGCAGGAACCAGAGGAGTGAGTGATAAGTGCTGCCCATAACACGAATAGTGTGAAACAGGCAGAAAACTTGACTCTCAGTCGATTCCAGCAGAACTGAATGATTTATAAAGTGATACTCTAACCAAGGTTATTGGTAACTAAAACAAAAAAAATGTTTTCAATGAAGTAAAGCAAGCAAAACTAAATAAACTGCAACATTGATAGTATTTATTTTCTATTTGCCAAAGAATCATTTTTCATTTTCTTTTAATATAATTAATATTTGATGTACTGAAATTAAAAAGGAAGAAAATGAATTAAACCTATATAGATAATATTAGATATTTGTTGAAAAATAAAATAATACATGACAAAAATCCAGAAGTAAAAACTAATTGAAAAGAATTAAAAATAAAAAAATCGATAGATGTTTGCTAGACATATCAAAAAATATAGAATAAAAATAACAGTTACTGAATCTTAAAGGAACACTCCACTTTATTTTGGAAATAGGCTCATTTTCCAACATCCCAAAAGTAATACAGATGTGTTTTAACGTTTTTGAATCCATTCAGCCGATCGCCGGGTCTGGTGGTTCCAAAATTAGCATTGCTTAGCATAAATCATTGAATCTGATTAGACCAGCTAGCGTCGCACTATAGAATGACTAAAGAGTTTCGATATTTTTAAATTTATTTAAAACTTAAATAAATCGTGTACTAAGACTGGCGGTAAATGCAAAGTTGTGAAGTAGGTTTAAATAAATTATTATTAAAAATATCGAAACACTTTAGTCATTTTATAGATCGACGCTAGCTGGTCTAATCGGATTCAATGATTTATGCTAATTTTGGGACCACCAGACCCGGCGATCGGCTGAATGGATTCAAAAACGGTAAAACACATCTGTATTACTCTAGGGATGTTGGAAAATGAATTGAATTAATAAAAAAATATACAGGCATATTTATTAAAAACAAAATATTTATGACATAACAAATTAAACTTTGAAATTACTAAAATAAATTAAACATTTCTCATTTTCATTAACTGAAATTAAATAAAAAATAAATTAAAATATTTATTTGCTAGACATTTAAAAAACAATACCTAAAAAAATTAGAAGTTTACAAAATTACTAAAAATCAAACTAAAGTTTAAATGGGAAATACAATTAAATTAAATATGAAATAAAACTGTAAAGGTAACTCAATCCTACAAAAAAAACATTGACAGTACACTAATTCTAATATATATATATATATATAAATGTTTTAAAAATGATGCAGTTATTAACTTCTACATGCAGCTATATCTATGCAGTACTTTTTGCCATACAAGAAATTTGTATGAATGGTTGAAATTTTTAAATTTTATGCTATATGTTTTGTCCTCCGCCAAAGTCTCATAGCACTGGACATGTTGTGATGAAGTCAAGTATAATGGGTTGCGGACAGGCTTCATGTTGAATTTGAACTGCTTTCTGTTGTGTGTTAAACGGTTTTGGACGGGATTTTGCTGCAGTCAGCAGATACAGCAGGTGTGTGTGTGTGAGAGATACTGTGTAGGACTCTGTATACTGACTAAAACACTAATGACTAATGACTCGTGACTGGTTCCTCTTTAGTCTTAATTACTCTACACTTGCATTTACACAGTAACTGCTGTGACACCTTAATGAGACGTTCCTAGGATGCAAAAATGTTGATTAATTAAAAAGACAGAAGCGCCAAGGTCATAAAGTCTCGAAGTTTCTTGTCTTTCCGTCTTTGTTTCCTTTTACATGTTCTGTCCGTTCACATTTTCAACTAATTTAAAACTGGGTCAAGCACAGACTTTGGCAGACTGAGCATCAATTACACTCACATCAAGAGGAACCAAGACAGAGAGAAGTTTCTTCTTGACATTTCAAACCTAATTAAAGGAGAAAGTGGAGTGGTCCAAGAGAGGTCAGCAACTCATTACAGTCACACACATGCGCGTGTTTGTTTTTCTGTCTTGTTCACTTCTTTTTTGGTGATTTTTGTCTGCAAGCTATTTATACACGACTGTTCAGTATTTTGAAATAATTATGATTTTGTGGTGTTTTCAAAAAAAAGTCTCTTCTGCTCACCAAGGCTGCATTTTTGATGGAAAAGTACAGTAAAATAGTGAAATTATTACTATGTGAATTTATTTTAAAATGTAATTACTCCAGTCTTCAGTGTCACAGGATCCTCCTTCTAATGTGCTAATTTCCTGCTGAGAAACATTTCTGGTTATTATCGATGTTGAAAACAGTTGTGCTGCACAATTTTGTTGTAGAAACCATAAATGGTTGTAAAAAAACTTGTATTCATTAAAGACGCATTAAATTGATCAGAAGTGGCAGGAAATGTGTTTGCAAAAGATTTCTATTTCAAATCAATACTATTTTTTTTTTATTTATCAAAGAATCCTAAGAAAAACCTGTATCAGTTTGCACAAAATATAAGCAGCAAACACATTAAAAATGGATAATAATGATAAGCATTATTATTAATTAAGCAGCAAATATGCATATTAGAATGATTTTTAGTAATAATGCTGCAAATTCATCCGCGCATCACAAAAGCGAATTACAATATATTCAAATAGAATATGGTTATTTTATTGTAATAATATTTCACTGTACTATTACCATATTTTAGTCAAATAAATGTTGCTTTGGTAAGTCGAAGGCCTTTCAGAAACACTAAAAGAGATGTATTTATTCCAGCCTTTTGAGTAAAATCCCATTCACACCAAGACCTAATAATAATTCTATAAGAAAAGGGATGTCCTCAACACGGATTGATAAGCGTTGTCAGATTTAGTTCACTTGCGGAGATAAACGAGTGCTCGTACCTGAATACACCCTCCCACACTGGACCTTCTTAACCCCGTTAAGTATGTATGTGCTTCATGAATGTGAGTCGGCAGCCGTCAGGAGCGTATCATTCTCCATTCATCCACCGAACGCTCATTTAGCAGCGAGAGAGAGAGAAACCGTTCCTCCTCTGCTCTCTAAAACGAGAACCTGACGTTCTTCAACACAAAACCCCATGCACGTCATTCACTGATGTGTTCGCACTAAATATAGATGCATGAACAAGCGGGGAGCTCAATTACAAAGAATAATCCATATTTAGATCAGCGCATTCAGATTTACCTGTGAGTTTGCACTCATTTAATGTCTCTTATAATCTCTTTACTGCTGTGAAAATGGCTTTCATGCATATTTCATTTGCATGCACGTGATTATTACGGCGCTAATGACTGCTGTTTGCCATTGTAAGTACTGTTGGGTTTACTAGCACTGAGTGTTAAAGTTTGTTTTGTTAGTTTTTCTGTTCTCTTATCGCATCTTTCTGGTTTCTTTGCTGCATCAATAAGATTGAATATCTCTAGCCTTGTGAGCTGAATGAGGATTATTCTGGCGAAGTCAAGCGTGTGTGTGTGTGAGATCTGTTGTGTTCGGCTCGGATTGACAGCTGTCTGAATCAGGCGCACAGGCTGCAGGTGTTCCCTGACCATCAGTGTGTGTGAACTGACCTGTGGGTGTGTTTTTCGCCGGGCCATGTGTCCAGCAGCATTTCCATCAGGCTGGCAATGGGAGGAACATGTCACTACAAGCTCCTCAATCTACTGCTGTTACAGAAATCAATACTGCCTGGCACACACACACTCACATGAGCACACACACACACACACATTCAGGACAACATCTCAATTGCTCTACGGATATAAAGATGTCTGCAGGAGAAGTCGAAACTATAAAAATTGTCTTAATTTAAGCTTTATGTTTTGTTAAAAATGAGCCTATTTAGATTTAATGCGCACACACACGCAAGCACACACCAACACACACACATTCAGGAGAAAATCCTTATTGCTAAAACTATAAAAAATGATTTGATTTGAGCTTCAGGTTTTGTAAAAATGAGCCCATCCAGATTTAGCGCACACACTCTCTCTCAATTAAAAGAAAGACATTTCATAGACTTCTATTGTTTTTCTTTTATGTACAGCTACAGTAGTTATGAATACAGTAACCTAACCCCAGCAGAAAACTTTCTGCAATTTTAGTTTTTTATGTAATTTTTCCAGGTTTAGCTCTATTGTGGGTACAGATTTTTTTTTGCAAAGTATGGTTAGGTACTCTCACACACACACACACACACACACACACAAACAGTTTCATGGTAAGTACACTGTAAAAATATAAAAAGTTGTGAAAGATTTGTGAGTTTTCTCAACTCATGGGATAGAAAAGTGTCCTTTTTGATGGACACTTCAGAAATAGCAAGACTGCTACTCTTGTCACTTAATGTTTCTCATCTGAAAACTATTTGTTAAAGATATGATTTTTACTTAAATTGCTAGTAAACGTCACATTTAGTTACAAAGAAACAGCAAAGTTTGTGTGCTTTTTCAGCGATAATTACCTACAACCAGAGAGAAGTGTGCGATTTGTTTATTTCTTGTTTAGTTGTAGAAATGTGAGGCTGAATGCATGAAAACCTAAAAATAGTAGTGAATTCAGTGAGATGCTAATGCTTACTGCTTTCCCATCATCAGAGAAGTGGATAGTAGAAGTATGCAAATTAGCATGCATATCTTCTCTCTTTTAAACGGGATGATTTTTTCGTTAGATAATTGCATTTAGTAAATCATTCTGTGGTGGAAGATTCAGAATATATTTCATATCAAATTATTCAACACTTTGTGTATGTTTATTCTACACAGACAGAGCGACCTACAGTACATTTTAACCACTCTTCAACCAGTAAGAAGTTAGTTTGCAATGTAATGTAGAAGGAAAGTTTTTATTTATGTTCCCAGCATGTGTGTGTGTGTGTGTGTGAGAAAGTATTGTGTGTCATGGTACACATGATTTCAGAGTTTTCTCTCCACAGAAGAGTGTGGAAGGATTCATCCATTATGAATGTCTCAGAGAAACACTGTCACCTGGACTGAGCTACTCAAACACCCGCGCTCCTGAGTCTGGAGCGTGCGTGCGTGTGTGTGTGTGTGTGTGTGTGTGTGTGTGTGTGTGAGATGACAGTCTCTCTGCCTTCAGGAGAAACATCCCACCTCACTTTTACACGCAGCTGATTTTGCCTTGTTAATAAGAGGTTTTTATGACATGCACATTTTACAGTATCTCAGGAGTTAACAAGCACATTTGTGTGTGTGTGTGTGTGTGCATGATTCTAACACAATGATGTGCCAGCGGTGACTTTGTGAAGGGCACAGTGAGGCTCAGGTAACATCCAGTTTAGAATATTCACTTTCTTTGAATTTCTGCTCTCGCTTTTCAAACTGATTATACAATATACTGTCACTTTTTTGCTTGATTGGTTGTTTGTCCTTTAACATTTCGTATAAACATAAGTCTTAGTATTTTTAGTGATAAAAATATTTTTACCTAAAGTCTTAAAGCAGAATTTAGAATCGGTAGTATTGACATACTATTATCTTTTTTGTAATATTATTTAATATATTTACTTATTAAGTTAATGTACTATTATACATTGTGTTAATATTTTGAATTTTATTTTATTTTTACATTTTCATTTTTTTTATGTAGTTTTAGTTATTTTAAGACATTATTTAGTACTTTTTTATTTAGTGTTTTAAAAGTAAAGTTGCCTTAAATAAAAAAAAGTTTCTTTATGTTAAATATTAAACATTTAAATCAGACTATGATGATATCTACACTTTTGAAAGGTAAAAAGAAAATAGTTCAAGTGATTTCTATCATTTGTTTCTTGTTTTAATTACCCATTAAAAAAAGGAACAGTTTTCTTCTTTATTTAATTACTGGTCTCTAATGTCCGCTGTGGCGTATTACATTCTGTAACATGTTTTAATAAAGCCATATGTAGACACACACTGCTGTTGATTAAGTTTTTATGTAATTAAGGTGTATTAATTATAGGGCGTTTTGTGTATTGCAATTCATGTGTCCCAGTTTTTTGCACCTTAAGTGAGATTAATGTTCATACTCCATAATGTCCCGGGTCTGGGCTTTCCCTGCATCTTGAATATGACTGTGACAAATATTCATGAGCTCTTGGACGTGCTGCAGCTAAAGCAGCCCTGCAGATGGTTCCCGGCTCATTTAGAGTCAGACGTGTCTGAAGAGAAGAGCTTAGACTGACTCATTGAGTTCAGGAGCCATTAACTTCCCAGACTGATTCAGCCCAATCCACGAACAAATCACTTGGTGAACCAGACCAACCAAATCACTGACTTTTTCCTTTGGATAGTACTAGTTTAGCCCTTGTGCGTCCTTTTGGACATCTTTGTCCTTTTCAGTTTAGTTTTGTGTGTGTGTGTGTATGTATTGTAAAAAAATAGTTCCTCTCAAGAGCTTAAGGACAAAAATGTCTCCTCTGAATCCCATTAAAATGACAATTTTCTAGCAGTTTGATAATAGTATGTTTTTATAAAACTTTGTTTATAAATAATTGTCTAAACCTGTATAACATTTTTTTGGTTTCACCACTTCTCTTTTTTTGCCAGGGGTCTTATTGGAAATGAGACCAAACCCCCAAGCTTTAAAATGTTTGATTTTTTTTCTTTTTTTGACATGGACATTTTTGTCCACTATTTCTAACTTTTTTATTGATGCACAAGATGCTGATTAGAGTTCATATCGAGACCTTTGATTGCAGGCTGTCTTCTTAAATCTGAGCACAGTTTGAGACATAAACCACAAAGAGATCTCATCTGTTTGTCTTTCAGCGTATCGCGTCTGCCAGGAATGCGCTCAGAAATGTTGCATGGTCTTTTGGCGAACATGTGGAATTTGATATCGGGAGCGCCGGGCTCTTGTTAATGTCAGCGCTGAAGTGTTTTTGCTGGAGCTGAAACATGTGTCCGCGTTTGGCTGGACTTCTGCAGCCGCGGAACATTAAAGGACGCCGGTCGGCTGTTTTCTTTCAGGTAGTGTTGTAAACACTGTTTCAAAAGCGCCTTTGTTGGAGGAATGTTCCGGGTTCAATGCAACTTAAGCCATATACGGACAGCGCCTGTGGTGTAATTTCCATAGAAAACGATTTCTAAAAACAAACTTGTTTACCAGCGCTAAAAAAGATGATTTAGGCTCTTCGCAGCTTGAATAACACTCTTTGTTTTTGTGTGCAACAATTATTATAAGTGCTTGAAGCTGCACATTTGAGCTTTTAAGCATCTTGCATTAATCAAAATGCATTTGTTCTGTGCTTTTACAAACCGAGTGACGAGCTGAAGTCATTTTCTCTGGTAATCAAGAGATTGAAGGGGTTTTTTGAACCCTTGAAGAGCCGTGGTGCGGTTCTCGCACGTAATGGCGGTAAATCTTCTTTGCACAGAGCTCAATCTGAGTGGCTCAACGCAGCTGTTTGGATAAATCTGTACGGAATATTAAAGCGCAGTTTAAAATTCTGTACATTAATCTCTCTTTCAGCGCTGATGTAAGCAGCCGCGCTGCAGGGATAAATATAATCTAATAACGCAGTGGCTTTTACAGTCATTCAAATGAAACCAATTAAAAAGCCTGCGTCTGCGCAGACCGTGTCCCTTGAGTGTGAGTTTACACAAGGTTTAGACTCCCACCTAACAGATCACTACTGTCTGTCTCTTTTACAGTCTCTTTCTCTGGGATTGAGAGCTCCAGGAATCATGAGGATACTTGTCATGATTAAACTATGGAAAATGTTCAATGCATTGGTTTCTCGCTTTTTATACTTGCAGCTCCAGTTTTCACATTCAATTAGACAGACAAATAGTATGCCTAAAAGAAATATGTTTTACAAGATTTATGTAGATGTAGATTTATGTTTTTCCAGTTAAGGATGTCGCTGTATATTCCCAAAGGGAGGTTTGGCAGATTTAGCTCACTTTTGAGGACAAGCTGGCCCCTGAAGTCTTAAAAAGTGAATGCAAACATGTGAGCATAATGGTTTGTGTTGCTCAGATTAATGCAGACCGTGTCCTGTGAGAAACTTTATATTGTCTTTAACCCTCAGAGGTGTCTAAGCGTGTTTGTGTGTGTTGATATTTGCACGAGTCCTCTGGAGAGTGCGTGCCGTGCGCGTGTTGACAGCCGTTCAATGCTTTGTAAATCCCCAAACAAACCCCTCCGACGCGGCGCTCGCGCTCAGATCGTGCTGTGTGTCACAATTATATGTTAGTTACTCTGAACCACGTCTGAAAAATGAATAATATTGGACCTGAATGCTTTTTAAGATGTTTGGTTGCGTAAATGCTTCTTATTGTCGGGAGATCTTTCAAGATTTCTCTGACTGAATCAATGCAGTGACTCACTGAATCATAACAAAAGAGTCATTAGAATGTTAAATTCCTCATTTCCTGTCCCTCTTCTTTATATTTCACACACAGACACAGATACAGCCTATTTTATCACTCAATTAAAACTGCCCTCCTTGACTTTCCTCTTGAGGAGCGGCTCGCATGACGAGGTGAGGAAGTCATTGCAACGCCTGGAATAATTAAATGGGAATATTCTCATCACTCGCGCGAAATAATAGTCAGAGGTCATTCAGTTTCCCCACCTGACATGTATATAACAACTTGCGGTCTCTCTATTCACATCAGAGTTTGTGTTGTCTAAAACACTCATATTATACACGTTAAAATAGGCTTTGCACATGAGAGTTTAAACCTTAACAGAGATCATTTTCATAAACCATTACAAAAAAATGGGAACTAAAACATTGCATTTTAAGTAAAACCTAATTGAGTAAAAAACATTTATACAGTGCATGAATTAAAGGGATACCCAAAAAGGAAAAGTAATTTACTCACCCTCAAGTTAAACCTTCTGTTGAACACAAAAGAAGACATTTTTAAGAATGTTGATGACCAAATGTGACCCTGAACCACAAAACCACATGTTATGGATTCTCTTTATTGCCAAAAATCATTAGGATATTAAGTAAAGATAGTGTTCCATGGTGATATTTAGAAAATTTCCTTCCGTAAATATATCTAAACTTAATTTTTGATTAGTAATATGCATTGCTAAGAACTTTATTTGGACAACTTCGTCCTATCCTAACAAACTATACAACAATATTTATTCAGCTTTCATGTGATGTATATCTCAATTTAAAAAAATTGACCCTCAAGACTGGTTTTGTGGTCCAGGGACACATGTAGTTGATGGTAGCCATTCACTTCCATACTATGGACAAATAAATACTATAGATGTTAACGTGTACTAGTTGGTTACCAACATTCTTTAAAATATCTTCTGACAGGAGAAAGCAACTCATAAAGATTTGGGTGAGTAATTTTTTGGAGGGTGAACTATCCCTTTAATTTTACACTCTCAGAAATAAACGTACAAAAGCCTTCACTTGGGGTGTTTGTACCTAAAGGATCCATTTCGGTACCTTAAAGGTACATATTATACTGTATTAGTACTTAAAGTGTACATATTTAAACCTAAGAGGAATAAAAGTGTACCTTTTAAAAAGGTGACAGCTTTTGCACCTTTCTGGGAGTGTACTGGCTGTTTTTGCTACTGTACCTTTAAGAGTTCTATATGCAAATAAGCTCTTTTATTAATCTATAACCTGTTTCAGTTGATCCTTGCGGGTCAAGTGACTGAATATGCAGTAGTTCTTGATATGCAAATGTGGGTGGTCATATGCTAATGAGCCGCAGTTTGATCTTCTCGATGGACCGGGGGAGGATTTTTGTGTTGTGAATATATCCAATATTCTGCTACACTGGAATCTTTTTTATTTTTTTAAAAACAAGAACAGAAGTCATCCTTTGATCCATTATGCCACCCATGTGGCTTGCTAAGAAAACCATTGTCTTGTTTTCAGCGCGGGAACATTTGCGGGTTAATGAGGGGACTTTCGGCTTCATTAGCATTTCGCATGTCACAACAGTGGCGCAGTTTTCAGTGCAGGGCATCGCCATGGCAACATCTGCTCTGGGCCAGGTTATGGGATGTGCTATAATGGTTAAAGCTCAGCGCTGGTAAACAGGAGGTTGATGGTTTGACCCCGTGAGGGGCGAGTCATGAACAATCTCCAACGTGCCCTTGAGCGAGACCCTTCACCTCGGTAGAAACCTTCATGACACTGGTGATGCTGATATCGCTTGCTGCTTTATGACGCCATTGCTGGGGCGAGGGGTGATAAATAAACTCTTCACTTGACCATGAAACCTATTTAGGAAGATTTTAGTGTAAATGATAGCCCAAGGTCCTTGACATCTGTCTGTGACAGAGCCAGTGCTTCTTCGTACAGGAATTGGTTAAATAAGAGATTCTCATTTAGCTTGAACTGATTTGACGTCCTTGATGTCAAGAGTGAAATTATTATAGTCAGTTCATCAACAACATATATTCACATAGAAAACAGTTATTTGAAAGTGCAATATAAATGCAGCTTTGATGAGCAAAAATAGTCTCTTTTTAAAAACAATTTTTAAGAGGTTTTGAGCACTCGTGTTTCTAAATGTTTCCTTTAATAAACTGAACACTTTGTTGGAAATCTGTTTCTCATGACATGAGGTCTTTCTCATTGGCAGTCGTGAGGAACCAGGATGATTGTGTCAGTATTGTCAGCCAACAGCTAGAGAAACCTTGACTGGTCTCCAGCGGTACGGTGTGTGTGTGTGTGTTAGAGAGCGAGGTCGGGGTCGAGGGATTGCTCTGCGAGACATAATTAAATCAACAATGAAAGATTTGCAGGGAGCAGCCCTTTAAAATTAAATTTTCTTCTGCAAGACTTTCCGCAGCAGGGAAGATCCCAGATAGACGCGGGAGCAGAAATGTGGGTTAACCAGAGGTTAGCGCGAGGAAATGACCTTCTGTTTAACCCACAACAAACAGCTCTGTTCAGAACGATGGACAGATACAACCGCACAGCTAAACGCTCGGAGAGAATGTGTGGTCTGTTTATTAGTTCACTTAAATGTCTCTGTTTTATGTAGAGTTACACTGGAAGTCAAAGGTTTGAACTTATTTAGTCGTTGTTTATTATGACTAAGTTTTTAGTGTTAAAATAAAACTAACATAATTAGAAATCTGGGACCGGGTTATAATACTGTAGTCAACTAAAAGAACTAGAAAAATATATAATAATCCTATTTTATTTCAGAGAATAGTAATTTCTCATTTACGTTAAGTTTAAATTAGATTTTAATTCAACTTGTACTAAATTTAAAACAAATAATACATAAAGAAATAAATAAAATAATAATAAAAAAACAAGCACACAACAAAATAACTGAAACTAAAAGTAAAAAATGTAAATATTAATTAAAAATATTGTATTGCACAAAATATTGTTTGTAATGTAAACCTTTATTAAAAATATAAATAAAAACTTTAATAGATTCCCAATAATACGGAAATAATGCTGGTGTGGGTATGATGCAGTGATCAAAATATTCCATACAAATAAAAACTTTTTATATTTGTTCATCAGATGCATTCTGGGATATTTTAGATGCCATTTAAGGAGAAACTAGTATGCTGCAGATTTTCCTTCACTATACCGCTATTATAATTGTTTTAATTAAAATTTAGACACAGTATGTCTGCAGAACTGATTTCAAGCGTTTAAGCAGAAGCTTTTTACATCAAAAAGATTTTTCAATCACGAACCGAGTCCAAACGTTTTTGTATGTTTTTGGAGCATTAACGAGATTCTAATGTGCTGCCACATTATCCTAAAATTAAAAGTCAACGCACGACGCCACACACTAACAGCCGGAAGAGATGACAGATTAAAGCTGCTGTCTGACATCTCTGATTATTGTGCTGAATTATTCGGGAAGTTTATTGTGTCTGTGATTCAGAGTTCGTTCTGAGTAGAGATCTGCCTCTTAATGAGGCCTGTGACCTGACACGACCCCTAACCACATCAGATTTCAGCACTGAACCCAATACATAATTGCACAATCCCTTCTTGACCCGAAATACACTTTGTGAGTGAACACAGATGGTTCTAGCCGCGCAAGTTTAATTGGCATACATGCACATTTCATTACAAGAATTAGCATACTTTTTTTATATTTTCATTTTCCTGTCAGTTTTTTCTTTCAGATCAGCTACTGTCATAACAGTGGAGCAACAGTTTGAAGAGCAAACAGATCAACTATAAACACAAAAAGTGTCTTCTGCTCAACAAGGCTGCATTTATTGGTTCAGAAACACAGTAAAAATACAAAAATATTATTACTATTTAAAATAATAGTTTTCACTTTTAGTATATAATAAAATATAATTTATTCCTGTGATCAAAGCTGACTTTTCAGCATCATTACTCCAGTCTTTAGTTTAACATCATTCTAATAAACTGATTTACTGCACAAGAAACATTTCTTATTGTTTATTAGCACTGGGAAGCAATTAATTGTGGTTTTTGTGTAGATAATATATGTGTGTGTACTGTTTATATTTATTATGTATATATAAATACATACACATGCATGTATATATATTTAAGAAAAATATGCTCATATTAAATAATATAAATTATATATTAACAGATATTGTATGTGTGTGTTTTTAAATATACAAACTAAATATACAGAGTGCACAAATATATATAATGTAAACAAAAACTTGTTGGGATTAATTGTGGCCCAGCACATTATTATTATTATTATTATCAATACTGATAACAGTTGTGCTGCTAAATATTTTTGTGCAAAGACATTGCTATTGAAAGGTAAATCAAATAAATTAATTATTCAGCAATAAATTATAGAAGCCATTTGTAAATTTCCTAAATATTTTGTTTTCAAATAAATGCTTTTCATTTGAACTTTGATTTAATCAAAGAATCCTGAAAAAGAAAATGTATGACAGAGCAGCAGCAGCAGCAAAGAAAAAGTGAACACATTTGCAGCATTCCTGCCAAGTAAAACATTTGAAATGTTCCTGGTCTTAATTTCCTGCAAGGATTATCAGTGTAAAATTAATAAAACATTAAATATTTATAATAATAAGTTCCTATTTTCTTTGATTAATAACCTAAACTCAACCCATACAAATGCAAGTAAGAAATGTCCTCCAGCATGGCACCTGTTGTTCTGATCAAACTCGCAGCGTTTTGTGCTCTCTAGATGTAATTCAGTTTGCAGATAATTCTGGGAAAGCAAGGACTTGGGGCCGGAACACAGTGCTAAAATACAGATAAACACAATGCTCTCATGCGCAAAGAAGCGGCTCATACTCCACTTCCCCCGAATTAATCAACTAGACAACAATATCCCATCAGTATTCAGAGAGCGGCGGATCCCGGAGCCGTGTCGTGTGTCTGCGGCGGGATTAATCCTGCGTCTATCGGCGCCGGGCGGGAGTCTCAGGTGCGTCTGTCTGATAACTCGCGCTATTGTCCGGCCTCACGCGGTGTGACGGCTCCAATCTGCCCCGAGAACACCGAACGGCCGCCGAAGTGCGCTTTTAATATAAGCACCAACCCTTTAGAGACCATTGTGCGCCGATGCATGGCAGAGAGTGTGTGCGCACGTGTGTGTGTGTGGGTGAAAGTTTACGGCTGCGCCTTTGAAAAAGTGAAATTCTCATTTTGGTATGAAAAGCTGATCTCACTGTATCACCGAGACAGTAACTTCCCTGATGAAACTTTCCGCCTCGTTCAGCACTTTCTATGGTGCGCCGATAGATTAAAGCCTGTGGAGAAACACGGACAGACAGCCCTTGTTTGAGAGCTAGGTGGGTGTTTAGGTACAATGCACCCAGAAATATCTGGACACTTCAACCGAGAATGACATTCTGCCATCATTTTCTCCCCCATCGTGTCATTCTGAACCTGCATGACTTACTTTCTTCTGTGGAGGGAGGATGTGTTGCCAGGTTTTTTGTATATTGGGCTGTCAAGAGGCAAACGTGTCAAATGAATGCGATCTATACGAAAAGCGTTATTCGTAAGTTCAAAAAGTACTTTGTGTGAGGTAAACACTGAAATTGAAGTCATTATTTGATTAAAATCCACTGTTGTGGAATCCCATTTGGTTCGGATGTGATGCTTCAGCCCGGTTTGACACTGATGTCGATCCTGACTACAGCAGGATGGAAGATAATTGGAAATCGGCTGTTCGTATGAAATCTCTACCTTCTGCACTGCACTATATATTTTATTTAACATTAACTTTTTTTTTAATACGCTGCCAATCAAACGCTTTTAACAGTTATGGTTGCTCTTTGATCAATATAATGCATCCTTGCTGAATAAAAGTACTGTTTTATATCTCAAAGCACTGAATTTGTATAGTTTCCCCAAAATATGAAGCAGCACAACTGTTTTCAACACTGATAATATGTTACCTAGGCAGCAATATTACAATGATTTCTAAAGTACATCATGTATGAAAAAATACAGTGATTTTAAATTAGATTAATATTTAATTACATTTTTATTATTATTTTTATTATTCCTATTATTCTTAATAAAAATTAATCTATTAAAACACACACACACACACACACATACATATATATATATATATATATATATTTTTTAATACTAAATGTATACTGTATTTTTAATGAATTTATAATAGTGTTAAATTTAAAGAATTTAGTTTTGCAAATAAAATTAATTTTCAGTGGTGACCAAAAATTGGGTTAATAAACAACATTTATTTCATTTTTAATTTATAATACAAATGTTCCATTTAAATAATCTTTGCAAATCTTTTTTGCTTGCTCAAAAAAATTATATCTGTCCATTTCAAGTTCATATTATTAGTATTATAGTATTTTTAATCTTTCAAAAACATAAATCAATTTTTGTTTTAAATGTAAATATTTAAATATAGTTACCATATACATTTTTGTACACAATTATGTATTTCAATGCCTTTGTACTAGTTTAAGCTGGTTTCATCTAAAATGAAATAATATCTTTTTTATTGGTTTCAGAGCTCGACCGCATCCGTCTCTATTATGAATAAGCACAGACTCTGCAACTCTCTGGTTTTTGTAGAGAAGTCGTCAAAGCGGGAGGAAGTGTGAGTATGACAGAATTTTCGTTATTAAGCATCTTATGAGTCTAAATTGCTTCAGGGTCCTGTGCGTTTGTGGACGTGGCAGGTATGCAGCGCTGTTACCTGTCTCAGGTGATTAGACAGAGAGAACTTTCCTCGTCTCTCTTCCTCTCTCTCAGAGTCCTTATTTTTGCGCTCTCGCCACACTCTGGCAGGATAATAGCAGCCACAAATCATCCCGTAGGCTTCACTGGGCAGGAAATTGATGTTCTTTCATTTCAAAACAATGGAGAGCCTTATGAGGGGCCTGATGATGTCATAACTCCAGCGGCTGACAGGTTTGGGGGGCGCCGGGACAGTTCAATCAATCCCAGCATGCACTGGGGCTGCCATCGAAACGCAGAGCAGACATTCTCAATCAAACGCCACAGTCGAAGCGTTGTCTCACACACACGCAGCTGTAACACGGCGATGTAAAAACGCTGCCGGTCTGTAAAGTCCGTGGATGGGTGTATCTCCTCAGTCTTTAAAGTTTCAGAGGAGTGTGTGTGATTTACTGTGTCAGGCTTCATTATACCTGACGTGACAATCACTTTAAGTCAACACGACATCTAAATTGACCCCATTTACTTTTCTTGGTCTTGCTGAACAATTCTTTTAGTACTCTAAAATGAAAAAGGCTTTCGTCTTTGAAATGATTTTCTTTTTGTGTAATAATGGTGAGTAGCAGTCACTGAGTGAATCTCATTACAGCATGTCAAGCTCACATTCACTCTAAAATCAAAAGAAAGGAAATAAGAAGTTGTTTAATTTAAGTCTTTATTCATAATACTAGTGTTGGGTTAAAAGTGTCTAATAGATAAAGTGCATTATTCTCAGTGGTGACTGTTTAATAAACAGCATTTTTTTTTTTTTTGTTATTTATAATAAAATAAATATTCTTTTGGCAAATAATTTATTTTTTGCTTTGTTTGAAAATATTATTTTTTTTTATTTTAAGTTAATTTTGAGCTTTGTTTTAATGTCTTTGTTGCAAAATTTTCAATAATAACTATTTATTTATTCCTTTTTTTTTATTTATTTGTTCATTCATTTATGCTTTGAGAGCAGTACAGTAAATACAGCCATATTTAAATTCTAGTTGCTTTAAATAGTGTTCGATGTAAATAGCTTTTTGCATATAATTATTGTACGTAGTTCTTATGAAAATAATGTCACAATCTAAAATATATAATTTCATGAGTATATGCGTGTAATTATTGTTATCATGTGTAAGACGTGTTCGTTCTTGCCATGAAATGCTCTTCCAATCAGCTCCTCAAGGATAAAGACCTGCCCTACATTTTAATCTCATTTAATTTCCAGTTTTATTATAATGTGTGTCACATTGCATAATCCAAATAGGTTGTAAAGGCCATTTTATGTTGACTTTCAACTTGGAAAAATGATATATATTGTGCAGTTTAAAGCATGATTAAAGTCCCTTGGCGGGACAGATGTTGTGGGTTAATTACGGCACATATAAAGCACATTATAATCAGCAGAAAGCTCTCCGGCAGGAATACCTGCTCGGTCTCGCTCTCCAGGAGAAAATCACGGCAATGAAGCCCTCCTGACCGCTAACACGGCAGAAAACACTTCAAAGCCACCGGACACGTGTGACCGATGGCCCTTTCCTGCCTGTCAGAGATGAGAGAGGGAAAAGCAGCGGGAATATCTCACACACACTCCAAAACACACTTCCAGAGCATCTGACGCCTTCCCGACCGCTCCGCTGTCAGATTTATGGTTATGGTTGGCTGATTGCTGAGTGATGGTGGAGTGTGAACACACACACACACACGTCGATGCCAAATCTCAGAAACACAGACAAGGTCATCATCAGCACGACACAGATTCAAGACAGAATACTCATATTATATCTGTATTACAGACACTTTATACACTTTTTCAGTATGCATAGAATGTAACTGACCTCAAGGCTGAAGACTCATGTCAGACATGCATATGTGTTCACACACACACACACACACACACACACATATATATGCAGCGCTGCGTTCCAGTGCATGTCAGATCTCAGCGACACGAAGAGGAAAGAGAGAGAGAGCTGGAAATGAGGTTATGATATTGAAGCAGCAGTTATTTCTATAGTTTCATATTCATAATAAAAAATGTTTTGACAGGTTCTCTCCTCTGAAGCGTATTGAGCTGCTGGAGTGTCCAAATATCTGTGATGTTAAATATGCTCTTTAATTTTTTTCTGTCTTTTCTTAAGAAAACTGTAGTAGATGAAGAGATGGATTATGTATGTAGATTTTCGTTCTACATTTAATTGCAGCTAAAAGCCCTCAAATGTTCATTACTGTAAAATAAAACTGGGGTGAGGTTTTTTTTATTTAGTCATTTTTATGATTGCTATTAGTGTAATGCATTATTTTCTTCACTGCACTACAATAAAAATACAGCGATACAAATATTTTACATTAGCATACATTCAACTTTAAATAAGCTTGAATTAAAGGCAGTACAACTAATAGATAATTAATGATTTATCCCAAAATAAATGATTAATTATTAAAAAAAAATTGACATTTTGGGATAAATTTTTACTTGAAAACATGTCCCATTATTGTAAATCATTCAGATTTTATATTTGATATTGTTTGGTTTCCTTTTTCAATTTTTACTGTGTAATTTGTTTATTGTCAATGGTGATTTTGATTATGGTAATACATTATTTTCTTCTGTCTATATTTTCTTATATATATATAATAAAATCTTCATGTTAAAGTATTGTGAATTTCAGAGTAGATTTGTTTAACTGTCCTTAACAGAATGTCACGATATAAGTCCTAATATATGAAAAATGTCTTTTTATTTTAGGTCAGATGTGACTATTCTTGAGAGGTTTGGTGAGATTTGCCTGTTTAGACGTCAGAAGACAAATGTAAGTTTGAGATTTTATGGAAATATACAGTAAAACTAAATGTTTAGCCAAATATCAGCAGTTTCTATGTTGAGTTTATGTACTTTAATCTTAAGTGAAAAATATACAATTATATTAATATAATATTGATGGCTATATAATGTTTTGTTATGTTTATGTTTAATACAGATATGTAATTTGACATTTTCAGTTGTATGTAAATATTTTCCTGGGTTTTCAAGGACAGTTGTCCTGATTGTTTAATGTAATTGTGAAATCATACGTGTCATATGCTGATTATGAGCCTGTTCTGATTCAGATAGCGCTGACGCTCTGCCTGAAACGAGCCGTGAGAATAACAAGGTCGTTCTTCCACCAGCTCCAGACTGGAAGTGGTACTTTCCAGGCCCAGGGCGATGTTCTGCTGTCTGGAGATGTAAATGCCAGGACCGGTTCTGAGTGTGACAGCGCCGGAGCTCTCGGGAATAAACTCTCAGTCAAAAGCGCTCCATACCTGCTCTCCGGACTGAACCGGTAATCAGAACAGGCAGATTCTGCTGGCTGGAAAACTGGGTCTCTGCTGGTCTCTAAGAGCCTCTCATACACTGTTAGACCACATAAAACAAATCTACAGCTAAAGCACAAACCCACCCCAAATTCACTGATGTTTTGTTAACACCGCGTACTATAATTTCACAAAGACTACAATGTTTTCAGAAAGCCTCTTAGAAACAGTCTGTTTGTGATGTCAATTTCTAGCCGTTAGATTTTAATGCCATTTTTTTGGCTTGAAGGCTTTCATTTGCCTTCCAGAGCAACACTAATGGTGTAATTACAAGCCCTACAATAAGCTGCCGTATATGAAGGACTCGAGCAAAAGCAGCGAAATGCTTTCAAAATGAAAAAATGTTACAATAAACAGATGTAATCTGGCGTGCGAAAACATCTCCCAAAAGTGCTGCACGAGTGCAAATCTTCAAACGAGGCAAAATGGCTATTAAAAACCTGAGACGTGTCGTAAAACTACAAAAAGAAGTGCTATCAAATAATCTTTCATTCGTACGTGTGCTCATCCAGAAGATAAAAGCTTTAAAAACTTGAATTAACCACAGAAAGCAATCAAACCCATGAAGCTGGGATATTTCATTAAAATGAAGAGGAAAACACTCTCCAGTGCCTGAGCAACACACACACACACCTGATACCATCAGAGTTTTCAAAGTCCCTCGCTCAGCCGCCGATGTCTGTGATCTAGAACAGAGCGCTGATCTCTCAAAGTCACAGGAGTGGAGCGGCATTCAGAGGCCAATCACCCCGCAGTCGTCAGCTGTATCCCGGGGATGAGCCTCTGGGGGGCTTTTAAACGCGATGAACAAGCCCTCCGCGCTCGCTCAGATCAGCTCTGTACTAAAGCACTGCCTAAAGACCTCAAAAAATGCGTCTTGTTTAATCTCGTCTATCTGACGTAGATTAGCCAGAGACTTGGGTTGAAGGCTTCTCGATGTTCCTCCTGAGATTAAGACTTTCTCAAAACAACTCAGATTAGCAAATATCAGTTCTGCTTGAATATTAATAACTGGCTTGAGTAGCATCTCAATTCATTTATTGATATTTAATATATATGCAAGTTTATTGAATGCTTTTGCCTAAAAAGTGAAGAAATTGAAGTTGATTTTTTTAGCCCATTGGCAGAGATTTCATCTTACGGTTTTATTGATATCAACTCATTTTTCTTCAAGTAAATTCTGAGATATTGGTGTTAGAAAACAGACAAAAACTGAATAAAAAAATGGGTTTTTGCTGTGGCTAATATTATCAAATGCTTTGGAGGTATTTTTAATTTTATGGTCATATACACTTGCTGTAGGACAGCTATCCACTAATTTGTGTCTGTTTCTCTGTTTTCTATGCATGTAAGGAGAGAAACATCTGATACTGTTAATAATTAAAAATATTAATTTAAATGAATGCCTCTGGTACATATGAAGAGTTATATTAATATCTCATTTTTAGTACCTAAAATAACTGGTGTTTCAGAAAAAAGAAAAGGTAATTTTCCTTTTAATGTCCTGTGCGAACACAAACTTCAGTTGTTGTGGGACTGTCGGTTTTGTCTCCAGGGTCTTTGCTGTTGCTTCATATTTGAGCCATGTTTGGTAGTGAAGAATATTGTTTCTAACCGAAGCTTGCTTCCCGTTATCGTTTCATCTGGCCGCTCATGAGTTATTGAGCGGGTCATGGTGTTTGTACAGAAAATGTAATAAGAGCTGACGATAAAAGGAATCTCCTCGGGGTCTGGGGACCCTCAAGGTTCAATCCTCAGCCCTTTCCTGTTTTTTTCAGTCAGTGGGTTAGTGGGGTTACAGGAACAATCTGCCGCCCCTGGCGTCTCCCCAAGCACTTCAGAGATTTAGTTTTTCTGTGTTGTACTGAAGCCAGGCGACTCGGTTAATACACTGAAGAGCCAAACGCTGAGCAGCTGATAGTGTGACACTGTTTCTCGTTGTAAATCCACTTCCTGCACTCCATGTTCACAGATACACTGGCCTTTTCACACAAATGGATAATTATGAAGAACGTTACAATGATCACAACCTGTCTAAGCTCCAAAAGCCACCCTTATGCACCGCTTAGTATTTTGGTCTGATGCTGTTTTTTATTTTCCTTTACAGATAAATAAATGCCCTTTAATCAAAGTATAATTACTTAACAATGGTAAGGACTAAAGATATTAAGTGTTGTTTTAGTGTGATAAATATCTGTGTTCATACATTCTACATGGGTAGATATTTTTTCTTTATTTAAACTCCGAAAACAAGATCATTGAATTTTTTTCCTTCAGTTTAACTACACATTTATCATGATTTAACACAGTACTTGTCTTTACTAGAAAAGTCAACGAATTATGAAATGAGATCAAATACAAATTAATCTCTTTGCTGTGCTGAAAATCCTTTTTAAAGAATTGCATCAGGAAAACAAAACATTGCATCTTGAGAAAATAAAGGCACTGATATATTTTAAGATCAGTCTGCAAGTTTCTATCAGTTTGGATTAAAAATGTTAAAAATGTCTGTGAAACCCGGGGTCAAATGTCTTCATTTTATGTTTTTATGTGACTGTTTTAGACGACTCTTTAGCTATTTGTACTGGAAAAGACAGAAACTAATGACAAAATAAGAAATGCCAATTAATATATATGTGTGTGTGTATTTTAGTTTTTTTTCATACTTGCGCACTATATTTCACAACCTCATAAAAATATGTACTTAATAAAATATGTAACACAAGTTCAGTACGTGAACATTTTTATTACATGGATATAGGTGGGAAATATCCATGGACTCAAGCTAAAAGTTAATGTTCTATTATGTGGGAAATATGCCCTACACCAAATCCAAACCTAAACCTCCCCGATAGTGTTAACAAAAACAAATCTGATATAAAAACACATCTGTTGACGTTTAAGATCTGAAGTGTTTCGTTGAAGCGGAGCTCATCTGTGTACTCCGTGAGCTACCCAACAAACCTACCGTCTACGAAAACACATACTGTAGATATGTAGCATGATATATGTGATGCTGACCTTCAAAAGCAGCAGTGCTCAAATATCCCAGCATATTAATATTGTTTTGAAGTCACGATATTGTGCTAAAAGTACTATTTATTAATCGAATTATTGTAAATTAGTGTGCAAAGGAAGTTTTACTGCCTCTAGTGTTCACTTCTTTGAAACTGCAGTGATATGTACTTATTGGTACGTATTTGGTGTCACCCTATTTTTTTATGCCATGAGACCAGATAAAAAACAACATCACAATGGTCACAAAACCCAATGGCCTTCAACACCATTGACATAAAACACTGTTGGTTTCCTTGCATTAAGCTTGCATTTAAGAATAAGAAAGGGTGCTTTTCTTCTTATTTAAGAGCTCAACTTCTTGATTGCCCTTCACCGCTTGGAACACTCACCGATCTCTTTTTTTGTGATCTCTATTCACATCTGAAGTGGAGTCAGCGGAGGTCAACATTCATTCATTTATTTCTATATTGAACGCCCGTGCTTTATCTTGTCATTATCACCTTTTTTCCAGGTGACATGCTACGTGGAATCGTCCGGTCGAAGCGTCAGCGGCTCTCCCGTAATGAGGCAGCGGAGGAAATGAGCGAGTGAATGTGTGGAGGTGTAATAGACGGAGGGAAAAATGGAAAGAGATGAATCGCTAGCAGATAGATAATTGGAAAGAGGCTCTCTGGAGAAGCGCATCAGAAGGCTGGTGTAATTAGAACGGAGGAGTGTGTGAGGAATCTAAATGTTTCTGTGTTTGGGTCTGTGTCCTGCAGAGCCACTCAGACACACGAGTCCATCTGTTTCCTGCTGCTTCACCTGCATCCACACACGCCGGCAGCTGTTCCTTTCTATAGTTCTGAGCGTGTGCGGATCATTTCCAGTGTATTGATCATATCTCGTCACACTCCACGTAAACACAAGTGTGTCTAGAAATAGACGCTCACTTCTTAGCTTTGCACGAGGGCCGCTACTAATATAAACGTTCTTCTACTTTCAGATCCTTTACTGCCATGACAGAGCAACAGTGTGAAGAGAATCTGGCAGAGCAGGTACGTTAAAGTTAGTTAGTACTTATAGTCTCATTTTTAATACATAATTGAATATAATTTAAATCATTATATAATAATATAATTTTCTTTACATAAAATCTCTAACAGAGACATTTGGTGGACCAATATTACTTATTAAACAATAATAGCCATTATGAACTGTATTTACTATATATTATTTAAATATGTTTTAAATTGGATGCCAAATATCCGTAATTTGTCATTTTTATCTGTCATTAAAATATTAGCAGTAGTTATTAACTCTAACTCTTGCAATCTTTAATCTAATTCTATTCTTTTTAAAAACATCACTTTTTAGACTTTTTAAACTTAAAACTTTCCTGTAGCTCAAATAAGTTTGATTCCCATTGGAATTAATATGCATGGACTATTAAGAATTCATACTGTATAGGAATGTATGTTTCTTCTGATAAAAGCATCTGCCAAATGCATAAATATAGACAACCTGAGAGTAGTTGATAAACTGACTTGCAAGCAATTATATTTTCTGTCCACATGTCTTTAACCATGAAATATGACATCATATTATAATATAAATTGCTCTGAGTTAACCCTATATGAGAAATGGTTAAAAATAAAAGCCTTAATAACAGCATCATAGGTTAGCCAGCTTTCTGTTATTGGTGCATTGACCCACATCAGTCATATAAAGGCTAATATAATGCTTTAATATAAACATTACTGTAGTATTAGATCAACTTTGACCCTGTTTGCCACTGGGGTTTTAAAGCACAGCTAATAACTGGACAAATCACATCGTGTATCATTGCATAACCCACGGTGGCAAAACAAAAGGCTATCACACTCTGATTTCTTTTTAAAAGACAATGCAAACTATAATACATCCAAAATATGACATTACTAATCTTAAAGCTTGAAAATGAAAGGCTGTCAGTGGAACAGAAAGCGTAGCGTAACAAAATACTCAAATTGATAAATATCTGTTTTCATGCTTTCAGTGCCATAGTTTCCTCTCCAGTGTTTTGCGAGCATACATTTGTTGCTATAGATCTGTTCCCGGTGTTTAAGTGTGTTACACAGCCTCTCCTGTTCTTCACCTCACTGTTTTTGGAACAGTCTGTCCCGGCACTGCTGGTCTAAAGATATCTGAATCTCATTTAGTTCGAAAGACGGACAGTAAGGCTGAATATCCAGAGTCCAGAATCCTGCCAGAGCTGGAACGATCTACCTACGAGGCCGAGAGAGAGCGAGGTGTGTGTGTATGTGTGTATTGATTGTAGTAAACGCACTGGGAAAACTGGGTTGATGACCTTGTGTTGGGTCGTGTCCAGCGCTGTTAGCCCACTTTATGCGCTTTAAATGAGGGATGAACACCGGCCGTGAATACTAATGGGCAGTCTAACCACAACCTTGAACTGGTTCCAACCTAGTCTTAAGCCGGTCTTATCGATCGATTTGCTAGTCTTATAACACTCACACACCTTTATTGCAACGGTTTGTGTGTGCTTGATCTTCCAGGCTTATCAATAATCCAGCTAAAGAAACCTAGTGAATTAGATAAGCTAAGTGTTTTAGCTTCTGGAGGACAATTGCTGAAATCCAGACAAATTAAAGCTGCGTTCCCGAGCCTCCTCATGGACATACCACGACTGTAAAGATGTAAAACAGGCGTCTCTGAATCTAAACACATTCTCGCCGAATCCCGCTACTTTCCAAATGTCGCGCACTAGTTAGGGATGATGTATCCAGAGAGCAGAAGTGCGCGAGGTAAATTAAATCACGCCGCAGCTTCTGCACATTGTAAAAGCGATCTGTGAATTCAGATTTGATTACACATGGGAGAAACTGGAAGGACGCTCTCGTGTTTCGACTGGCTGTGTTTACGTGGGGTTATGTGTCAGCATTTCACTAAATTACTGCATTAGTGTGTTCGATTTGTTTATACGGAGAGTCGTGAGGATGGAAGGCAGAAGCTTTATTAAAGAAACTGAGATCTTCCACAGTGTGTGAACAGCAGAAACACAAGATTTCCAGATCTGATATCTGCTGGAGTGATATCATGTAGATTTGTTTATGTTTATCATAGAAATGTTGAAGCTGTAGCTAGATACATATATAATAATAATGTATTCTATGCACATTTGCAATAGTGGCAACTTGGTTAATATTTTATGGATATCTGTACTGCAGACGTTTATTTAATGTTGTTAATGTTAAAACTGTCCCTTTGTTAATAATAATACACATTTATTTAATTTTATTTAAAATTTAATTTAATTATGTGTGTGTGTATATATATATATGTGTGTGTGTGTGTGTGTGCATATACACTGCTCAAAAAAATTAAAATAAAATCACACAAAAATTATCAATGGAAATCAAATTTATTAACACACTACAGGATGATCCAACTTTGATGTAATGTCCTTAAAACAAGTCAAAATGAAGCTAGTGTGTGTGACCTCAGGTCTGGGGAGCGGGCGGCCGGTCCATAGCATCAATGCTTTTGTCTTGCAGGAACTGCTGACACACTCCAGACACATGAGGTCTAGCATTGTCTTGCATCAGGAGGAACCCAAGGCCAACCGCATCGGCATATGGTCTCACACAGGATCTCATCTCGGTACCTAATGACGGTCAGGCTACCTCTGGAGAGCACATGGAGGGCTGTGCAACCCTCCAAATAAATGCCACCCCACACCATTACTGACCCACTGCCAAACCGGTCATGCTGGAGGATGTAGCAGGCAGCAGAAGGTTCTCCACGGCGTCTCCAGACTCTGTCACATGCGTTCAGTGTGAACCTGCTTTCATCTGTGAAGAGCACAGGGAGCCAGTGGAGAATTTCCCAATCTTAGTGTTCTCTGGCAAATGCCAAACGTCCTGCACAGTGTTGGGCTGTAAGCACAACCCCCACCTGTGGACGTCAGGCCCTCATACCACCCTCATGGAATCTGTTCCTGTTTTTTTTGAGAAGACACATACACACCGTGGCTAGAGGTCATTTTGCAGGGCTCTGGCAGTGCTCCTCCTGTTCCTCTTTGAACAAAGGTGGAGGTAGCTGCTGCTGGGCTGTTGACCTCCTACAGCCTCCTCCACGTCTCCTGATGTACTGGCCTGTCTCCTGGTAGCGCCTCCATGCTCTGGACACTACGCTGACAGACACCGCAAACCTTCTTGTGCCATCCTGGATGAGCTGCACTACCTGAGCCACTTGTGTGGGTTGTAGTCTGTCCCATGTTATCATGCTAGCACTAGAGGGAAAGCACCGCCAGCATTCAGAAGTGACCAGAACATCAGCCAGGAAGCACCGGAACTGAGAAGTGGTCTGTGGTCACCACCTCCTTTATTGGGGGTGTCTTGTTTATTGCCTATAGTTTTTTTGTTTGTTGTCGATTCCTTTTGCACAACAATATAAATGGTTAGATCATGAGGCAATAATAAATACTTTTTGAGTCTTTTTTAATGCAAATCTGTTTTGTGCATTTATTAATATATAAATATATGTATACGGAAGTTTTTATACCAGATGCAGCCATGACTGTTTGAAGAAACAACATGAGTATGAATATAGCTCTTGAATTGTTCTTTTTCAGTCTACTGTTCCTTTTAAATTAATATTAACAGATTGGATAAAAGCGGATGCATATCTCAGTGCATTACGCCTTACAGTGTAAATGTAACAAGAGCGAGAATGAGAGCTCACCGGGGTGCCCTGCTCTTTCACTGATACACAATAACCTCCAGGCCCCTCGAACACACACACACTCACGCACGCAGAGTTTCCTCTGTCCTGTCAGATCAGCTCGTGTCTGACAGCGTTCTGTGCCTCTGGAGTTCTGCACAGAGAATATCAGATGTGAAATGTAGAAAAATCCCTCAAACACGCCGTGTCGCACAAGCAGAGATATCACCAGAGTGTGTCAACAGACTGCTCACACACACACTCGCTGCCTCAGCGCGTGCCATTTAAGACAGACGCCCATGGGGGAGAGGAGTGAGTGTCACCACTCTGAATGTCATGAAGTCTGAGTGTGTGTGTGTGTGTGTGTGTGTGTGTTTTGCCCCTGTTGGTTCTGGGGCTGCGCTGCTCGTGGGAAAATAACTCCGTAATCTTCCTCTTTACTGTGAAACTGAGCATCACACACTGTAAACTTCCACAAGAGAAAAAAATTATTTTTATTATCTCAGTTATGTCTCCAGATTAAAGATTAAACGAGCAAACGAGATTAAATAGAAAGCCTTTTCAGTGTTTCTTAGGCAAAATAAATCAATCAAAGTAAAAACACCTTTAGAGCAGGATTATACAGTTAAGACAAGAACGCTTTTAGGGTTTTGGACATCTTTGACCAGAACATATGTATATATACAGTATGTACGTATATACTGTATAATGAGTATGTTTGCAAAAACATAACTCTGGGATTTTTGATCACGTTTTCCATGTGTTCTATTGTGTTAGCTGTTCTTTTTTTATATATTTTTAACCCATTCAAAAAAAAAAAAAAAATATATATATATATATATATATACATATATATATATATATAAAATCAAATATTTAAACTAATAAATAAAAATTGTATTTCACCTAGCAGCATGTTATTTTAATTCAACTTGATGTACTAAAACAAAAACTTTATATATAAACGTAAAAAAACATTTTATAATTTAACTACAGTGTTAAATTAAAAACATTTTACATTATAAAAATGAATCTCAAAGGCACTAAAATAACATTAAATAGCAATATCTCAAACGATTTTTAACACCCATGTTAAGGTTTACCAGGTCTGCTCAGGATCAACACTTCTAATGATCTATCTGGTTTTCACTCGTACCACTTTTTTGTGTGTTTTAATTTCTCCTCAGGAGGAACATGGGAAGCGGGGTAGGCACATGAAGCGACGGAGAAGGGCATTGTGTCTCCAGAGCTGTACCAGAGCAGCAACTGAGCAATAACACTTTCCTCTGGGCTGTGCTCTACAGGCTCCAGAAAACAGTAAGTACATTTGCATATCTTTTTCATTTGTCTCCCTTTGTGGAACAAATGACGGAGGTTTTGCAAACCTGCTGTGAAGCTGATGAGATGCAGAGAGAGCGTGCTGCATCATTAGAGGAGCGGTTCAGCCCAAAATGAATGTTCTGTCATCGCAGTCACTCTCTTCTGAAGGAGAAGAGCACCTGGGACCTTCTGTTAAATATCTCAGCTTAGGAACCACATGAAGATGAGTAAACGATGACGGGATTTTTGGGTGAACTATTTCCTTTGTAGATACATGATAGTGAGGCGCTGCTGCCTTTTCCTAACTTTCACCTCGAATTATTTCAAAACATCCTGGTTGTTCCAAAATTAACAGAACATTCCATTTTAGAACTGGAATGTTACATGAACGTTACTTTGAAATGTTCTTTGATACAAGTTGATACATTTAAAAAAACCTTAGACTGATATTCGTATGAATTGTTTCACATTAAAGATTTGTACATAGTGCTTTTGTACTAATGTGTTGAGAACATTATTAAAGACAGGTGCTTCCAGCATATGTTCGTACCTTTTAAAGAACATTCGGAGAATGTCAAGGGCATATTTATTAAACTATATATATATATATATATGTATAAACAAACAATTAATTTAAACAAAACATTAATTTTCTCTGAATTAGATGATTATGTGGCATGAAATCCAACAACGCAGTATTTGTTCATTCAGACTCATACATATTTTTTTCTTCACATCCCCGCAATCTTTGGTCAAGAACATTGACCATCTCTTCTCTGATGTCGTGGGCACAGGCATGAGATCACAGCAATTACTAAACAACAACGATCCAGTCAATTCCCAGTGCACAAAATCAAGTCCTGCTGTGTGTTTTTTTCTCATTGGAGCAGCCATTTTACTCATATGTCACAATTGGAAAGAATAGATAGTCACAGCTTCCGTTTCATGCCGTTTTAACAAGTTTGTCTCCAGATAAGTTTGTACGCATGCTATCGCTTCCAAAACGAGGACCTGCAGAAATCATTACATGACTTTACAACCACATTGCAAAAGCTATTTGGACTAGTCTTACAAGTAAATCTGATTTTTTCTTTAGAATAGGTCGTACCATGGTTGGTCTTAAGACACAGACTTAACACAGTGGCTGTTCATGCAGCTGAACCCATATGTTCAGACGCTCAGTGATTGTCTTCCTCTTTAATCTTGTGCAGTCAGATTCTGTGACAAACAACTAGTGCTACAAATAAAGCAGGAGCAATGATTCTTTCTCACACACTCAGTACCCAGGGCTCTTCATGTTATTGACCCGCCACACTAAGTGTGTGTGTGTGTGTGAATAACAGATGAAAAGGAGAGTGTGTGAATGATCAGAGTCCCTGTGAGTACTGTGTGTGTGTGTGTGTATCAGTCTGACATGGTCTCTACAGTCCTGTTAGCACTTTGAAATGATTTCAGCTGCAACTCTATAAACATTATTCACCTAAACACCCTCTCGCTGCCATTAAACAGCACAACAACACTGTCTGCAGTCAAATACACACACAGGTCAGCGTGAACGAGAGTCCATCAGCGGCTGAAAGACTTTGGAGGGCCGATTGAACCAATGCAAGAACAGCATAGAGAAGACACACACACACACAGCAGCTGGTGTGTATTACTGAGTGTTGATGTGTACCCAGCACAGATCATTATGTCTTTTCTTTACCAGCATCAGCCAAACACAGGGGATCCTTAAAATAGATGTTGAAGATGAAAAGGTGTGTACTGACGGCCAGGTGAAATTCAGCATCAGGCCATAAACAGGACTTTAACATCATCAACCAGCACAATATCCCTTTCTAGTCATAAACTGAATGCATGTTTAATGATTAAGTATGTTTAGGGTTCACCTGTATTTAGTGCCGATCACATTGGAAGACTTTAAGATGGGTTCATGTTGTGTAAATTAGGTCATGTGACATCAGGGGGCGGGGCATTCTCATTCTAGAGAGCTGGTGATTGGACAGGAAATGAGTCCTCAATATTTTTTAGTCTTGTTTTTATGTTGTAAACATGTACTGGAGAGTAAATGCTCAGAGACAAGAGACATATGATGTACATGTAACTTTGTTTTGTTAAATGTAAAAAACAACATGTAAAAGAGTTGCGAATTTCCTTTTGGATTGCCATGATTTGCATTTCTTGAATGAATATATGAAGATTTTACTTGAAAAACGGAAAACCGTTTAAAGCCGTTTAATTTGTTTTATTTTTTTCCAAAAATGTTTTTTTTAAACAATTTTAAAAAAATGTATATTATACAATTTTATATGGAAAATTAATATGTGTGTGTGTGTTGTAACGTAATATTTTCCCTTGCCAGTATTTGCTGTAGCGTTTTTTCCCAGTGTACCTGTGCGCGTCCATGCGCGTGCCCGTTTGCATGTAATGCGCGCTCTAACAGGGCAGAACGCGCCAAACCAAAAGAGCGAAAAGCCTTCAACAGCTTAAAAACATCTCAAGAAGCCCTTTAACTCTCAATAAAGCTTCGTTCCAAACGCGCACTCGTTCCAGATCGGCACATTTTTAGCAGAATAGCGTCGGGTCTCTCCGCGTCTTTGCGCATTTGGATTTTCTCTGTCTCGTTTGCTCATTTCACGCATCTTTTACTGAGAGACTCTTTCAGGTGCGCAACAATCCGTCAGTGCCAAATCCACTGATAATCAATATGCTGCTCGTGTCCTGAACGATAATCAATCACTTTATGAGCACAGCTGAAATCGATACCTAAATTATCAGCAGTCATGAGTGAATCTGCTTTCT
The DNA here is from genome assembly GCA_032361065.1 of Enteromius trimaculatus. NCBI lineage: Eukaryota > Metazoa > Chordata > Actinopteri > Cypriniformes > Cyprinidae > Enteromius > Enteromius trimaculatus. The sequence continues at coordinate 924,987 of JAUMHP010000044.1, read as the reverse complement.
TTACCTCTGTGAAATATTTGCCAAACATAAGGTAAAAAATAGCAGATCTGACCACTTGCCGCGTAACGCGCTTTGATTATCGATGAGAGCAGCGATCTGATCGATTCCGCGCGCGCGTCCTGATCTATGAACGGCGCAGCAAAGGAGATAAATCAGAGATTTCAGCTGAAAACGTCCAGCACAGGTTATTGATCAATCTCTGTTGATTAATAACAGTTAATCCCTGCTCAAACATTAGAGAAACGCATTAGGGTCCAGGACGGTTCTGCCTGACCGTTCCCTCTTCGTTTCTGAACGCTTTAGTGCTCTGCGAAGTCAAACAGAACCTGAACAGCCAAGTAAAAATATGAACTTCATTAGGAGAATAAAGCAAAACGCGCGTTAAGGAAATGCTCCGTCCAGCTCACAGCGCGTAAAGTCTACTCCACATTTCTGTTGAGTTGGAGACATTTACATGCGTTTGGTCAGTGTCTTTTCTGTTAAACGTCTGTAAATGGAAATGAACTGTGATCGAGCCTAGAACAAGAGCAAATCAGCAGTCTATCACATCAGCTGGAGAATCACTTCACTCACAATGAATTGGGACGATGTCCAAATCAGTGTCAAGGCACTTATATTCAACCCGCGCGGATATTTTCGCATTATTTCAAGCAGATGCATGACGAGCAACTGACCAACTAGGTTACATAATTAGTCCGTCCAGTGTTTAAAACGAGATGTCTCAGTGCGCAAAAACCTTTTACGCACAACTTGAACGGCAACTGACTCAACCAAATCGGTTTCTTCAAAACCTCATATGTGTAAGCGGATACCCAAATGTTTTTAAAGAGGTCCAATGTAAGTTGGTTTGCGCGTAAATCCCGTTTGGCGTGAGTCTGCGCGCAAACTGCGCGTTTTGCAGCTTCACTCTGCACTGGGTTGCGCGCTCGGATCTGAAGAGAACAGTCTAAATGGTCACTGATGAGTGAAGTCTTAAAGTTGCCTTCGCGCTTGAGTGAGTTAGAAAGGGGAAAGCGCGCGAAATCCGCGTTGGTTTTGGAGTCTCCGCGGCTCAATCCAAGAATAAACCACAGCGCGCCGCGTCTCCCGCCGCTTTCCATCGATTTCAGGCTCAGCGGAACGCTTTAAAATCTTTTTGTTTTTTTTTCCCTGAGTGAACCTTGTGTTCATTGCACTTGCGCCGCTTTACGCGCGTGCGTTTGATTGCAGTTAATAGCAATGGCCCGCGCGTGATGTAACTAATCAGTCGCGGTGTTTTCTAGATACAGAAACGGCTAGTTTGTCCTACCTGCTCTCAGTCGCTCCTGGCGCCCGCGGCGTCGCTGCTGTCCGTTTGCTCGCGCAGCTGGACGTCTGAGGACATGATGCTCGACGCTCGGATCTCTTCTCGTGGGTGAACGCGAAATGAGGAGTGGAAATGAGGAGCAGGAGGGAGGGGAGGAGAAGCAGGAGGTCCCTTTACAGCATCACTCTCACATCATCAACGCACTTCGCTTTTCAGGCGTCTAAGATTCCTCAATATCGCTCAGTTGACAGTGTTTACGCGCAAATGCGTTGCGACGCGCCAGGCTCGGGCTTTTATAGTCGGGAAACGGGCTTTAACTGGATTAGATGCATGTGACGTTCAGGTGAATGAGCGCGTTTTTGCGCGCCGTGTGATTGAGCGCGCGATCGATTCTATCTCCGCACGCCGCGGTGAGGATTAAACGGGATTTGTGCTCTTTTTCTGACGCGCGGCGCGTCCTCGCAGAGCCGTGTCGCGCTAAACCACAAAAACCTTTTAGCGGAAAATTTCCCGCTACGCTCCATGTGTAACGCTCTCGGCAGTACTATGGTACATGATCAAAAACATGGTGTGCACGTCCAGAAATGTGTTCCATTCTATATTATTAACCCTGGTTTTGTTATGGCACGAGTCGAAAAAACGTAGCATTGTAGTATTACAGTACTTTGCTGTACATCGTGGTGTGTCCAAAACATTGTATCAGTTAGCAAAATTAAACCCAGAACACCTGGTAATTGAAGTGGTATAGCAATACTCTAGTGTAACAGAGCGATATACAGAGCAAAATATGATCTATTAAATAATCACACTGATAAATTACTATATGGAAAAAGAGTTAACAGAGCTCTTATTGGCTGGCTTGGTCTTTGTACTGTGTACGCCCTTTGTTGCGTCAGACAGTTCATTTGAAACAGGCCAGCGGTAAGTTGTGTGTTTGGTGGCTCTGAAATTCTGTCTGTTGCTGTTAACAAAATGTGTGATATATATATAGAGAGAGAGAGAGAGAGTGAGCAACAGCATGCAATATCAAGAAAAGTGCTAGACACCGCCTAAAACATTTGATAAATGATGCTTTGCGAAGATTTTTATTATCGCAGATGATTTTAAATGTTTGTTCATAATTTCACTATTAGCTGTGCTGATATATATTGAGAGTATTCACATTCATACGCCATCATGATTTCTTTAGTATAGGTCATAAAAAAATCATGATTAACCTGGTATCTGAAGTCATATATACATCCACCGAAGCTCAGCGCTGAGATTACATGTGACCTGACATCAGATTAAACGAGTTATCCAGTCAATTAACTCAGAAAGATCAAAGCAGCTGATGTTCTGATTGTGTTTACACAGGTGTTCCTAAATAAAGCATTACCATAAGAATGTAATATTTTAATATAATGGGGTGTTTTTGGAAACCACGCTGTTCTTTGAAGTGCTTTATTATAGCAGCATTTCAATATGTGGTGCATTTCGAAGCGCCACAGAGTTACCATAGGGCTATGTTTCTGCCAGGGGTGTGTTTGAGGGCTTTCAAGCATGCATGGATGTGCCCGAGTGTTTGAGGATGTGAAGATTACACTGACATCTACTGGGGAGAAACCCAGGGTTTTTGAGGAACCAGAAGATGTCTGTGTTTGCGTTTTGAGGCTTGCTTGTTAATCGTGACATTAAACACGCCGTGCTTCTGCCCAAGCCATGCACTCGCATGATGTTTCTCCGCATTGTCAGTCGCTCTTCAACAGTGTTGTGTTGTGTTTGTTTAATGAGAGCAGAAAGTAAGCGCCTGAGAGTTTGATTAGTAGCAGACAGTGCTGTTGGTTTGATCTGTGTGTGTTTAATTAGCGTTAGTTCACATGCCAATTTAGCCCACGCCGTCCACTCGGCATATACGCACATCTATACCACCAAATCCCATCGGGGAGGGCGCTTTAATTGACAGCTGCTATTAGAAGAGCCTCCGTTCCTGCAGCCGAGGCTCTCATTTAGCAAAGGAGCAGCACACAATACAGGCGTACAATCAGCACGGCTCCTCTCGCAGCGATAGCTTTGTCTGCCGCCCCAGAAAAGAGCCATATGAAGTGAAGGAATGGGAGACAGGGAGAGAGAAAGACAGCCCGGAGTGATTGTCTCAGTTTAAATGAACTGTCCATCAGCCGCCTGTCACTCTCACTGGGGGCTAAGGGAGCAGCCGGTGATCAGGACAAATAAAAATCAATGGGAAGCATTTGGAACCTGTTACTGCTGCGGTTTTCTGCCGGTGTGTGACATGTAAGACGGCGTTGCATAACCGCACCGATGCAGTTATTAGCATTTTATGCTGTCAGTTGTGCGAGTGTTAATAGATTTACCGTTTTTGCCGGATCACATAGTCTTGCAACACCCTCAGATTGTATTTTCTGCAGCATCCCAGCTAACATACGCACTAAGTTATAAATGAGCTCTCGGATTTAATTTGTGTTCCGAAGATGTCTTACGGGTCTGAAACCTCAAGGAAGTGATTCATTACTGACAGAATTCAGAAAAATGCTGCACTGTTAATACGTTATAGACCATGTTTAAGACTACAAAGTACGTCTGTGCAGTTTCAACTGAAATAAACTTTTTTCTAAGCATGTTTATAAAAATGACTTAAGTCGAGCTTTGGTTTAATCCTGGCTTAGTCTAAGCACAGTTCCTGGAGCGCCGGAGCCCTGCAGAGTTTAGTTCCAGCCGTTCTCCAGCAAACATATTATGCAGTCTTCAAATAAGCCTCATGGCTTGATTAGCTGGATCAGGTGTGTTTAATAAGGGTTGCAACTAAACTTGTGACAGCCCTGGTCTAAGCCCTGTCTGTGAAACTGGGCCAAAGTCTTAAAATGATGTGGTTGCAGGTCAATAAAAATATTATCAGGACTATATATATTGTAGAATTATACAGTAGAGTGTTGCAGGGATGACATATTTCTGCTATCGAAAGGTTTGCATCTGCTTTCCTCAACAATATCCCAGAATTTCTTTCATTTGCTAATAGGTTATTGTAGACAATAAGCTCTGTGATGACAAACGTTTATAATTCTTTCATATTTTGTTTATAATTAACTTTCTTTACCGATTAACACAGCTTTTATTTTTTATTTTTTGAAGACCAAATGCAATCATTGATGGAAACACTACATACAGGAGGGTATTAGTTATGGATTTTATGTTGTAGAAAAAAAAAGTGAAGACATCTTGAGCTTGTGTTCAACTGATTAACTCTGCAAAGAAGGAAACAGAAGAGCAAACTCGTTTCTGTTTCTGCCTTTCACAGCCCTGGTTTACAAGCAATATAAAGCACTGTATTCTGTTGATGTCTTCTTCGTCTTTTATTTCTTTGGATTCCCTGGCCAGCTATCCTGTAATGACTGGGAAAAAAGAAAAGAAATATAAGATGAAAGGAATAAACGTTAAGTTGAGTTTCTTTCTTCTGTTGAACACAAAAGAAGATGTTTTGGAGGATGTTGGTGACGGTAGCCACTGACTTTCATAGTATGGAAACAAATCCTATAGAAGTCAATGGGTACCGTCAGCATTCTTCAAGAGAAGAGAGGAAAGAAATGCGTTCAGGTTTGAAACAAATGGAGGGTGTGTAAATGATGACATATTGTATGTATTATATGTTATGTATTATGTAACATTATTATGTATTAACATATTAATGTATTATGTAATGTCTTACACAGTTCTTTTGATTATGTAACCTCACGAATACCTGGAAACACCGTTGTAACATCCCTTATAACAAACGTATGTTCTAAAAACTTTTTTCTAATGTTTCCATTAAGTTACAAAAGCGTTCCCTGAATCTTTCATTGGTTGTGTGTATTTTGCAGGCATTATGGGAAGTTTTTTTAATGTTCTCTCAGTGTTTTAAAAAACCTACACCTAAAACATTTTAAGAAAAAATAAGAAGATTCCATTGATGATGATACATTATTGTTACATTGCATGGCTTCTCTGAACATTCCAAAATAATTTGTAACATTTAACAAAAGAGAGACAAAGTCCAACTGAAATGTGTGAATAATGTTTTTCGCTAACATCGTGAGAGCGTTATTTAAGACCAGATAACTTTAAACGAGCGTTCTATTAACGTTACTGGAAGATTGTTTATTTGTGACGTTGAAAAACGTTTCCTGCTAGCTGTGAAATGTACTGAGAATATTCACCGCTCTCTCGCTCGTCTGTCTGAGGGCCATTAATGTCTTCTTCACTCACTAATGTCTTTCTCTCGGTGTGAACAGATCCCCAGGGAGGCGACATGCGAGTCTGCGGTCCATCAATGGGTCTCTGGGGTCTCTGGGAGTCTCTGACGGGCTCAAGTGCAGGTTAATTCTTGGCTTTTAGTGTCAGTAAACAGTGCGCTGGATTAGAGGACAGCCATCGATCTGACCGCTGCATCAATACACGCTCGTTCACTGAGAGACAGACACATGCGCTAAATTGCTTTGAAATCCCCGTTCAGACATTATAACATTAGCACACTGCTAAACGCCTCCAAATGAATGAGTGATGGTCAGGAAGAGTAGAGCTGTGTTGTATCTTACACTGATGTTCAGACTGAATTATTTTAAAGGGGAGGTGTCATTAAGCATTGCTAAACATCACAGTTCAGATGATAAAATAATACAGAATTGTCTGTTTATGCATGAATGCATATATGTGATCCGGGTATACAGGTATATTTGTAGCAGTGGCCAACAATAAATAGCATGGGTCAAAATGTTCCCTTTTTTTTTGGACAAAAATCGTTATGATATTAGGTAAAGATCATGTTCCATGAAGATATTTAGTGAATGTATCAGAACTTTTTGATTAGTAATATGCATTGCTGAGGACAACTTTAAAGACAATTTTCTAATTTTTTTTTTTTTTTTTTTGCACCCTCAGAAAAACTCTGTGTCTGACAAATATCCTATACATCAATGAAAAGCTTATTTATTCAACTTTCAGTTGATGTTAATCTCAATTTTGAAAATATGACCCTTATGGCTGTTTTTATTATCCAGGGTCACATATGTGAAATGTGTGTTTATGTGCATAAATATGTTTTGATATAAAAAAAATCAAGACACTAAAAATGTTGAAATATTATTACTATTTAAATGAACTGTTTTCTATTTTAATATATTATGCAATGTAATTTATTCTTATGATGCAAACCTAAATTTCTTTATTATAAGCAGTTGTTGTCAATGATACTATTAATCTATATTATTATTATCAATGATTGGAATGATTTGCTGATTCATACTAGGAATATTTTGCTAATGTCCCAGTTAAGTTATAAAAATGTTTTTAAAGTTTTACGTGAATGTTAAGGGAACGTTTCATTTTATTATTTTGCATGATATAATATATATAATGAAATAATTATATAGGAATCTCGTTTAAAAATATATATATATCACATTAAATATAGTCTATGTAAAAATATTCATGCAACTTTCTCCAGGAGCTACGGAGACGTTCTTCAGAATCATACTGTAGTCTTGAGTGTGCGTTGCATCATTCCGTGCTGCTGAACTGAATACCCACAATCCTTCAAGGCACAAAATTGGTCCCAAACAGAAAGGAAAAGTAACGTTTGTGAAAGCTGCAGCAGAGAGCCGCTGTTTCAACAAACCACCGTCAGTATTCAATATTCATAAAACTAGCACAAAAAGTTCTACATCATGTTGAAATCATGTTGAAGTTCCTTCACAGAAGCTCCTGTCCTTCATCTCCACAGGTTTTGCGTTCATTAACTGAAGGAGTGTGAGGGAATTGCATGTTGATAGAGTGAGTGAATAAACACACACACACACAGACAGAAGGGCGGCATGACTTTGCTCTGGTTAAGTGATTGTTCATAACCTCCAGCGGTGTGTCTGTCTGTTAGGTGTTGAATAATGTGTGTGTTCTTTCACGATGCAGGTCTCTGTCCTAGAGGATTCAGTCTGAACACCAGAGACAGATATAAAACCTTACAGCGACTTCAAGTGTTTGTGAGTATCGCTTAATTAATTACGTATATCAGTATATTATACAATATATACAATACAATACATTGTAAATAAAGATGCACAAACTTTGGAGTCAGAATAACAGTGAGTTAGAGCTGCTTAAACACTTGACAGTGCTGCAGATGAAAACAGATTAATAAAAATGCAATAAAAATACATTTTATTTAATGTAACATTTATTTTTTATGTTTTAGTTTTTTAAAAGAGTAGTTTTTAAAGCAATCCAGTTATTTTAGTACTTCAAGTACTATTTATATTTATTACAATTAACATTCATTTCAAATAACATTTTATTTCAGTTGACATTCATTTTATTGAAGTATGTTGGTAATGTTTTGTATGTTTTTAGTTTTACTTAACTAATAACCCGGTGTGTAGGTGTTTATCATGAAGTCAGACAGCTGGAAGGCTTTAGTCACACTTTGGTTTCATAACATTAATCTCTTTCACACACGGTGGCTCGTGTTTGCCCTTCTGCTCATTTTTCATGGACTAAACTCTGACTCTCTAAACTGCATTAAGATTTGACAGATGAAACACCCGCAGTGTGTGTGTGTGTGTGTGTGTGTGTGTTAATAACTCCAGCAACATCAGCACACAGAATACTGAAAGAAATGCTTATCAGTGGAGCTGGAACACACTCGCTCTGCTGTACGTGCGTGTGTGTGTGTGTGTGTGTGTGTAAAGTGCTCTTTGTTTCAGGCCTCTCATGTTCCATTAGTGCTGCCATTGTTTCTGCTAAATGAAAGCTGCTCGTGCACCAGGGACACTTGCACACTAACTAGTGCTCCCTGGATATCTCATCTCAACATGTTAATTGAGCCGAATGTTGATTTGTTTTTCAGGAGTGACCGTGATAATGAGGGCTGGCCGCTGGGTTTGTACTGTCACCGTATAAAAACATCCACGGAGACGTGCTTTAACATAACCTCACTGATTGAGACGCTGTGGTCTGTCCAGCTGAAGTCTATTCAAGGCATGTCGGCCCATATTCATAACACCCTCGGGCGGCCGTTTGCATTCATTCATACGAGTACAGCTTTTAAATGGTGGAAGACTGAAATATATGTTTGTGCAAATGACATTCCAGTGATTGGTAAGAGTCGCTGGAAGTAAATTTCACAGATGTGACCCTGGAGCACAAAAAGTAGTCTTAAGAAGCACAGGTTTATTTGCAGCAATAGCCAATTGTATGAGTCAAAATGATTGATTTTACTTTTATGCCAAAAATTATAAGGATATTAAGTAAAGTTCATGTTCCACAAAGATATTTTGTAAATTTCCTACCGTAAAATGTAATGTTTGATGAGTAATATGCATGGGTAAGAACTTCATTTGGACTTTAAAGGGGACTTTTCTCAGTATTTAGATTTTTTTGCACAGATTCAGATTTTTAAACGGCTTATATTTGTTTAGTCAATTTAAAAAAAAAAAAAAAAAAAAAAATTACCCTTTTGTTTTTGCGCTCCATTTATTAATTTTACAGCATATCAGTGGAATTTGCTGTGCACTTTGAAAATCAGGTGCAACAATGTGCAGAAGTATAATATAAAAATTCAAATAATCTTTCATTTAAAAAAAGAAGAAGAAGAAAGCAATGTCTTTTCATAGACACATGACTTCTTAAAAACATGTAGAGATAAATCACAAAATTATTTATTAATGAAAAAGATATGCAAGACTGGTAAATATTTAAAATAAAGTGTGCACAGGTGCAGCAATGCACAGAAGAAACAATCAACGAGGTCTTTACACAGACACAAAAAATATAATAATAAATTATGTAAGTTATTTCTAAACATACAAAGTACACTGTTAGTACACCGTTGCATAAATAAAAAAACAAAAAATGGAATGCTGTTACATAGACAAACGACTCTTTATTAATGACTAATTATTGAATATGTAAATACTAGTATTATAATAAAAAGTCCTGTGTAATAAGGATTTTATGCACAGAAGAGCAGATCTTTGCAGAAATGTTTGAGCAGAGCGGATTTGTGTCTCGTCAGCAGCTGTGTCTGAGTTTTGCGGCTGTTATTGAAGAAGTGTGAAGCTCTTATTCTTCGACAGCCGTGTTTCAAACATTAAATCATGAGACAGAAACTCACCAGCTCCAAGCTGGGTAATAATGCTGTGATGTGTTACCCACAATGCACCGCGGCATGAATTAATAATGTGGATTAGCGTGTTACGGTTATTTATGCTGCTGCTGTTGTTGTGTCTGTCGTGTGGGAGTTATTACGATGAGCTGATCTCTTACTGTTTCCTGCTCTCTCTGGTTAGGGCTGTCCGGGTTTGTTCATTAGAACGGGACGGATGCTGTGTTTTCACCGAGCGCTGGCAGCGTCGTTTGGGTATGAAGCATGACGATGTCAGAGGTCAGATCTGTTTATTAATTCATCATGAAGTGAGCGGAGTAGGTTAATGTCCACTCAGTCTGTCCAGAAGAGTCTCCTCGAGGAGAAGAGCTCCAAATCAAGAGGAATTAGATGAGAGTGGCGAGAACAATTACATCAGACCATAGAGAATGAGAAAGTGTGTGTGCGTGCATGTGTGTGTGTGTGTGTGTGTGTGTGTGCGTGCAATGACTTTATAATATTCAGCCTACTGTTACAAATCTGCTTGTTTGAAAAAACTTATAAAACCTATTGTTAAAATACTTTTGTTGCCATTGTATATATAGATGATATGATGTGTGTGTGTGTGTGTGTGTTTCATCAAAATGATCCGGGCTGCTCTTGGCATTAATTGTATATTTCTCTGTTGAATATTACCATGCGTTCAGGAGGAAGGTTTGAGCTCCAGTGCGTCTCTGAGCAGCAGAAGTTGGACTCGTACTGAAGCTGACGGAGCAGAGAGAGAAAGAGAAGTTGTTAGCGTGTTGTCTCGCTGATAGTTCATTGGTTAATTAAACTGCGTTGACAGTAAAGTCTAAAAACACTTCAGTAAGTTGTAGCCCAGCAGGGTCGACTGTCTGCAGACACACACACACACACACACACACACACACGTGTTTTAATGTTCAGATTCTCTGTCGTAGCGCAGTGAAGCCGTGAATCTCCAGCTGACCTCACACATGCTGTACTCTTAATTAACTGCACAAATGTCCAGATTTCTGATTCCTCGTTCACTCATATAGTTCTCTGTTTGCTGACGCGGTCCGCTCGGGTCAAAGGTCTCACTTCACTTCTGAAGCGCGCGAGCCGCCTACACAGACAGCAGTTCAAGGGAACATGTAGGCAAAGCGATGCTGCTTTGTGAGACCAATCAGTTTCAGCCAGTCACACAATAATGACCACATCAAGTGAAAGCGCATCAGATTGTTATGCTTGCTTCTGGTTGCATTCTTGTAGAATCCCAGAAGGCATTGCAGCAAGCTCAGTGACAGGTTTCATCGAGAAAATCATTGGCCTTTGATGTATTTAATATAAATGTAGATGAAAAACAAGATTGAAATAAATGAAAACAAAATAGAAATATAAAAATGATTATTAATAAATTACAAAAATGCTTAAAGTTAATGTAATTTAAACTAAAATAAAAAACAGTTTTACAGTTTTAAAAATAGAATTTTAAACTTAATTATTGTTCTGACAATTCAAGTAAAGCTGAAATAAAATATAAATATTAGATTATTAACTTTCCTTTGACTACTAACTGAAATAAGTTTCAATTAAAAAGTGAAATATAAAAGAAATAAAGCTAAATCGAAATATTTGAAACAAGAAAAACACTAATAAACAAATGGGTAAAGACTAAAATCACTAAAAAATTACAACTGAAAACATAAAAATAAAACTTATTTCAAAAACAAGTCTAATCTAATCAGGCGACTTGACTAGTTGTTCGTCCAACCCCTGCAGCTAGTTAAGGATGTGTTAATGTAAATCCCCAGTAGTTTTATGCTTACAGCTACAGACGAGTTTCAGGCTTTCAGAAGCAAAGTTATTGGTGTCTGAGTGACACAGACTCATCAGAGAGCAGAGCGGCTCTCCACGGGATCCAATCACAGCGCAGACGAGTGTGTGTGTGTGTGTGTGTGTGTGTGTGTGTGTGGCTCCAGTGCTTCCACTGACCGTCCGGTGTGTCTGAGACGCGAACCCGTCTGAGGTCACACAGTAACGAAGCGCTGGTGATTCACGGATCTTAATTGCAGCACATTTCAGTAACTCAGAGCAGTGACATTAAACGTCAGGTTTTAGAGCTGAAGGGAAATTAGTGTGTGTTATTAACGGCTGAAGCTACAGCTGCAATCTAAACTTAACCCTGTGTCTACAGTCAGCCGCTAGCATCCCTGTCCGTTAACCCCCAGATGCACACGCAAACTGCCGCCTTTAATCTGGTAAATATTTTAGTGTGTGCATGCATTATTTCATTTATGTCTTTTGTTTTTCTCATGTGAGTTTTTTAGGAAGACGTCATGTGAAATAGAAGTGTGTTCGGTGCACTTGAAGTGTACTTTAAATCTCCAAAGTATTTTTAAAAAGCTATACTGTGCATTAAAATAACATTTGAATTAAGTGCAAGGCCACTTACACAGAGACACGCTTTTTTCCTTAGTACACCTTTAAAATGAAATGTTAATAATATTTTGTTCTTTTGAATAATTTTTACTAGTTTTATCAATTTTCTTTTTTTTTTTTATTAATTCATTTTTAAGAAAAGTAAAACTATTAATGGTCATTTTGGAAATGAAAGTAAACCCAAAAGAAAGGTAAGTTTAAAAATCCCCCTGTTTAGGGTTATAAAAAAATGTAATCTTAGTTTTAATCTCTTTTTATGATACAGAAGTACTTGCTCAGTGTTGTTCGTAGTGTTATTCATTATTACTCTACATTTAAAGTTATTATAAAGGTTTAGTTTTTTTGTTTAACGTTGTTTGATCATTTAAAAACAATAAAAGTTATCATAAAATAACTTTTCCTTCTCTTAAATCTGCAGTAAATATAATATAATACATTTTCGTTTGAATGCAGTTAATGTGAAATGAAGTATTCAAAAACATTACATTCAGTTCTCACAGAAGTCTATATTTTGATGATTATTTCTGTAAGTGTGCTTCTTTCACGGAAAGTAAAACTATTGTTTGTTATATTTTCTCTCCATCCCTTTAAAGTGAACTCATGCTGCATTTTCTGTGTAGTGAGCAGTAAATGTCTGCGACCGTGATGAACCGCTTCATTTCTTGTGAACTCAGTCGCTCAGACCGGTCTTCCTCAGGCTCCTGTGAGCGTCTGTCTGAGACTCTGACTAATTATGAACCTCCCTCCTGTTGCATTCTGGGTAACCGTCAGCTTGTGTCATACGCAGGTTGTGATGTCAGTCACCTTTAACTGAGAACGGCCCTCAGCGGCGACGGCACCCGCACTTACCGGATTGAGACGCGTTCATCCGTTACCATGGTAACACTCCATATGATTTTACATAAAACACGCTGTAGCTACATTTTCACTATTTACATTACTGTTCAAAAAATGTGTTTAATATTTAATATTATCTTAAAAAACTTCAAGGATTAAATTGAGGATTAAAATGATTAAATTGATCAAAAGTAACAGGAAAGACCGTTATAATGTTTCTTAATGCTGTTCTTTTGGACTTTCTGCCGATGCTGAAGAATAAAATGTATCCGTTTCCACACAAATATTGGGCAGCATGACTGCTTTCAGCATTGATGATAACCAGAAATGTTTCTTGAGCAGCAAATCAGCATGATTTCAGAAGGATCATGTGACTGTGACGCTGAAAATCCAGATCAGATCACAGAAAGAAGCGACACTGTTACAGACGTTCACACAGAAAGCAGCTGTTTAAATAGTATTAATATTTCACAATTTTTACTGTATTTTTGATCAAATAAATGCCGCCCTGGTGAAATATCTTAGCATCCCCAAACGTTCGACTGTTAGTAGTTTCCTCAGTGAGATGAAATGCGCTGCTGTCACTTCTCCGAGTGATCAGGCTTTCACCTGCTGGATGATAAAATGCTCTCATTTTCATCAGAACATGTCAAATACTCTGCAATCAAATGCTTGGACAGTTTCTCTGTCTGCTGCGAAGGATCTTCTCGTAACACTCGGTAGACTTGTGAAGGAGTGAAATGTAGTGATTGTTTTGAGTCCATCCTTAAATGTCTGGAAATGCTGAGACGAGGTGGACTCTGACATGAAAATACGCAGAAACCGTGTAATAATTCTGCTCCGGATCTCAGCATTCATTCATCAGATGTTTGTTTGTTAATGCACACATCTCTCTCTCTCTCTCTCTCTCTCTGTAACAAAGCGCTGCTCTGCCGTCTCTCTCTCCATCTGTCTGTCTCTCTCCGCTTTTGAGTGCTTTTTAAATAACATCACCTCAATTATAGCACACAGACGGGCCGCTCTAAAAGCCTGAGCTGCAGTCAATCGCCTGCACACACACACACACACACACACACTGCGCCATTCAGTCTGGGATCGAAAGAAACGCTGTGTTTACAGTCTACTGTACTACTGAGGGAGCGTCTTCATTTGAGATGCTCTACAGGTCCTCAGATGAAACATGATGTCTGCCATTAAACTAACAGTGCATTAACCCTTTAAAGCCTGGCATCCTAGTCAATAATAATACATTAAAGGGATTGCTCACCCAAAAATGAAAATTCTGTCATTAATTACTCACCCTCATGTCATTTCAAACCCATAAGACCTTCATTCATCTTCAGAACACAAATCAAGATATTTCTGATGATATCAGAGAGCTATCTGTCCCTCCAGACAGCAACACAACTGAAATGATCCCAGATCCACAGTCCATGTGACCTCAGTGGTCAGCTTGTGTTGCTGTCTATGGAGGGTTTTGTTTTAGATACAGACACCAAACTCTGTACATATATTATTTAAAAAAAGCCGGGCAACTTTCAAATTTACAGTCATTAGCTACAAACCAACAGGAAGCCAGATCGTTTTACTTTAGTGTGGATTTTGGGAGGAAAAGAGCTCTTACCCTCTTTGTGACAGGGGCAGTGGCACACAGAGAGAGACATATATTCTCAAGCCTACTTACTGATCTACTACTTAAACTTATCGTTATTCATCTGAGACTAAAGTTTCTGACTGCTACTCCTCCTAGAAAAAATCAATCCATTTGGAGCTTGTCGATAAATTCCATAAATTTGATGCTTGTAACACGAATCAATGAGATATTTAGAAAAGTACAGCAGATACTTACATAAAATAACATAAATATCAGTCATTGCTCTATATTTTGGCACAGTATTTCCTTGTTTAATAGTGTCCGGATGACACCGTCTGCGTTGTGTGAATAATAGGGACTTGACTATATCTCCAGTAATATTTCACAGGACCAAGAGATGTAAATGATCAAACATATAATGCAACGCTGACTGAGAGCTGAGGAAATAAAGGCTCCTCAGAAGATGTGAGGTGTTTCAGAGGCTTGTGAAGATCATTGCTCCGCTGAGGAACAGTGAACGTAAAGATCCTGACGATCAGACTCTTCTAGAAAACGATTGATGAGGTCCAGTAAGAGTTCATCTGGAGATATCTTACTGTAGTTATTCTGATGTTTACTTGATCGAAATCGGCTGGACAAGCTTTACAAAAAGAGTACGATCAATCAGACGACAGGCTTTACAGGGTTAATATGCTAGAGTAACAGTCAAATAATTAATCTCAGTTTGTTGCAGTGCATTCTGGGATCACATTTTAATGAGACATGTGGATGTAGAAGCTTTTTTCTTCATTACAGACACTTTTCCACATTAATGAAGAAGTAAATATGAGCAAGCTGAAGCGATCAATAACTAATCCTGAGAGTCCTGATCATAACCTGTCCTCGGTCATGTGACCTGGGTTGTATGTTTTCTGATCACGTGTTCTGTTTCTGAGCATCGAGTTTGGAATGACTGTGTCTTTGTTTCAGCACGTCGATCAGCTTCGGTTTGTGTGTCAGGATGGACATAACTGAGCAAAACCAGTTCACATAGTTCCTAGTCAGCCTTCGGAAAATGACTCGTCTCTCATTGTCACCAAATACTGGACTGCATATTTTCATCAACTTGTATTCAGTTGACACAGGTTTGAGTTTCTATTGATCTTAGGCCTCATTGATCTGAGATTAAACCTCAGTTTAAAGTGAAAAAAATCATTATATGTGAATAATTGTGGCAATAATGACTGAAAAAGCTCGAATAAGTGAGGCCTTCGATCAAACACTTCTGAAGAGACAATTAAACCTGTGCCAGCTGAAAGAAAATAAGTTGATTTTAAAAAATGTAATTGAAGATTTGGTGATAATATCAGTATATATTTATATAATATAAATATATACATATATATATATATACAATATAATATCAGAAGTTTTTTTGAAGGTTGATCATTTTTGAACATCAACACCACAAGTGAGGAAAAGATATGCTCAAAACTTACCAAACCTTTTTGAGATAATGTTATACATTAATTTAGTCCAATTTTTGGGGAAAATAATATTTGGTGAAATTCAGATGACCAGAAAACCATCGGGGATAAGTTTGAAATTATTATTGAAATTATATATATATATATATAGATATAAAAAATAGTACATTAATAAAAACTGCAATTCAATAAGCTTCTATGATTTTAGAACTGTTGGAAATTTTTAATGCCAGTATTTACTGTATTTTCTGGAAAATTAGTCTCGCTTGACTAAAAAAAAGTTCTATAAAAATGAAGTGGCTTTCATATATGAATAGGTTTCAGGTGATACAAAAACTTATGTTTAAAATTAAAAAAAATATATACATATTAAAAAAAGCTTACTTTTTGCTTTAAAATGTACTCAAAATATGGTAAAAGAATTCATTTAATTTACAATAAGTAAAAAAATACTGCAGTAGTGTTGAGTGTGGTTTGCCACTGTAGACACACACAAACAATATAAATATGAGAATAAAATAACAGCGGCTCCTCTCTTGTATCTCAGCATGTCTCTGGTTGACCTCCCAGAATCAATAAACCCTGAACAAAACCACACTGAACCGGACTTCAGCTCACACACACAACAAGAGCTGCTATCCCACAATGCATGAACTCCTGCGTTTATCTCTTGCTATGCTCCGTGTGTGTGTGTTTGTATCAGTTCTGCTTCAGCTGCTTTATTTTCTCACACACAGACACAACAGCGCACGCGTCTGTGTGTGTGTGTGTGTGTGTGTGTGTGTGTGTAGCGCTGTAATCCTCTCAGCAGATTCACCAGGTCACTGATCTCAGAGCAGTCTGGATTTAAAATGCTTTTGTTACTGTTCAAATCTGAGTCAAATCCCCTCACAGCACACACACACACACAAGCTATTAAACTTTCAGAAATGTCACTGCGGTTCACACACACAGAGACGCTTGCTGCAGTGTGAGATCTCAGAAAGACACATTTAATGACAGTGTTTGGAAGAGAACTGCTCTTTATATGCTGTATAAAGCTAAATGTCCTTGTTTAATAAATGCATATGGATTTATTTACGGATTTACATTATTCTGTACTCATTATGATCGGTTTGTCTGTAGGTTTATGATATGAGTTTGTGTGGAAGTGTACTTCATTAATACAGTATGTCAGACACACAGAGACATACATCCTGCACATTTAACCCAAATTACTGTCATTAAACGTTGTTCCCAGTTTTTCTTCAGTTTATATTTATACTTGATTTTATTTAAACTTTATTTAATGAAAACAGTTTGTAATTATTTCATCTAACACTATTTTTGTTTAATTTCAGCTTTATTTTAGTTAAAGCAAAACAAATGTTTGCATTTTAAGTTTTTCATCCATTTTTTTTCTCACCTCTATTTCAATTGAATTTTTTTTTTATGAATTTTGTTTACTTTTATAAGTGTACGTTTTTATCTATTATTTATGTTTTATTTCCACTTTATATTTTTCTAACACCGAACAAATGGTTTAAAACTGTTTTAGTTTTTTTTCTTCAAGTTCTATTTAACTTCTATTTATTTTACAATATTTTTTTTTAATTTGTTTCAGCCTTATTTTCAATTAACAAAAACATTTTTAAATACTTTTCTGAGTGTAAGTTTTACAATTAGTATTCAATCTTTATTTTATTTTAACTTTTGAAATTAATGAAAAAAAAGAGTTTTGTAAGTTTTTCATCTAATACTTGTTTTATTTCATTTCAGCTGTATTTTAGTTAACACAAAGCAACTATTTGCTTTTTAAGCTTTTGTCTAATATTTGTTATTTCACCTTCAATTGAAAAATTAAAAAACAATTTTATAATTAACATTTTTACACAGTATTTCTGTTTTATTTTCACTTTTTTAACAGAATATTTGAAAATAGTTTTGAACTGTTTTATTATTTTTTAAAGGTTTCTGTTTGTTTTTAAATATTTTATTTTATTTTGGCCTTATTTCAAGTAACAAACTATTTGAAATGCGTTTGGTTATGTGTAAGTTTTTCAATTAATATTCATTCTTTATTTTATTGAAAAATTCATAATTAGTATTATACTTGTTTTATTTAATTTCAGCTTTACTTAACACTAAACAAATGTTTGCTTTTTAAGTTTTTATCTTATGTTTTATTTGACCTTTTTCAACTGAATTTTTTTTTTTTTTAGTTTTTATCTAATATTTGTTTTATTTCATTTAACATGAAACAATTTAAATAGTTTTAAACAGCTGTAGTTTTTTTGTCTATTTCTATTTGTTTAAAATATTTAATTTTATTTTATTTCAGCTTTATTCCAAGTAACAAAACCATTTTTAGCTAGTTTTAGTGAGTAGTATTTCAGTGTTTTACTATAATTGGCCTCCCATAGGTCGTCTGGTCTCCTTGTGTTTATGAGCGACACACACACACACACACACACAGACACACACGCTGATGGAACTAAATCACCCCAAGCGCCATGTTTTATAGTGCAGAATCAAAGTGTGTGTGTGTGTGTGTTCTGTGAGGACAGATATAGAGTCCGGAGCTCTGTAATGTCACTCGTTCCCTGCGGGTGAATAAAGCGAGCGAAAGAGAGACTCATATTTATGTTTATGACACACATCTCTGTCATACTGGTTCTGATTGGCCAGTCGCCTCGTTCTGTGTCTATAACGACGTTACACAGCATAACTGATCACTGCATCGTAGTCTTTCTTCTCACGTAACGTCATAATTTACTCTCAGAGTCAGATCAATATTTCATGTAGATTTATTGATTTATTTAGTAAGTAGCCATGTAATGCGCATAATAACGTAGTGTCAGACAGTCATTATCAGAGAATAAATCATCCGTCCTGATCGCCCTGACAGGGTGTATTTTCCCATAATGAATGTCTGACTTACATATTCATATGTGCAATTATTTTAATGAATATCTGACACAAATGTCACAGATCTGGACACATTTCTGAAATATTTCTTATGTAAAATGTCGTTCAGTGCAGTAATTTACATAAAAATGGCTTCAGCCTGTATTCATCAAAAAGTACCGCGTCTAAAAAAATTTGTTTGTAAATTAGTGTTAATTAATTAATAATACATTACTTTTTTTGTTTGTTTTTTGCATTTAAATAAAGTAAAAAAAAATATGAAAATAATAATACATGTTATCAATAATATTATAATTATAAATCAGAATAATAAAATAAAAGATTAAACCAAAATGCTTCTTTTTTAACTTCATTTATAAAAAATGCAACAAATGCAAGAATTTACATAATGGGTTTAGCTTGTGTGTTTCACAAAAATATTAATTTATCAATTAAATAATTATTAATGTGTTCAAGTAAAAAAAAATGTAGGCTAAAAATTAAAACGGGTAAAAAGCAGTATATTAAACCAGTGGTTTTGTTGTTTGTGTTTATTGTGGAGCACAAAAAAGATGAAATTGTATTATTATTATTATTATTTACAAATAAACATGCAATTTAAATATATATATATTATTTATAAAAGTTTAAAACTTTAAAAAAGTAAAAACATGTATTTGTTTATTTAATTTATTTTTATTTATCTTTTACTTCAATGCCACAATTTGTATAAAATGCGTTTAACATATGGTTATTATAGGGAACTGGGTGTGTAAAAATACCATATGAAGTTATCAATTATTAAAAACATAATTAACAATACAATAATACAGTAATAAAATAGTGTATTGAACCGTCATATTTCTTAAAGTTTCATAAAGCGTTTTTTTCTTGCAAAGTACATTATGGAGTTGCACTGTTCAGCTTTTTTAGGGGAAATATGCTCATATCATTGTATATGAACCATAATTGAAATGACTTCAGATATTCCTTCTTTTAAAAGCGATAAAGATTATTGGTACACAGAGAGACACAGAGTGGTTTATCAGCAGCGGGAGACCGCTGCATTTCTCTTTATCTGTTCAGCACAGAGTCACAATATATTTCTACAGCATCACATTAGTATTCATAGAACTATAGATATTCCAACACACACGGATACATACAAATATTAAATAAACACTTCTTTATGGATCATCAGTTCAGGTTCACAGAATATCATCTGGTTCATTATAAATGAGATTCATTAGATATATGGAACAGGTTTTATTAGACATGATCATGGTTTCGTCTCCGAGTCGCAGCTGTAAATGAAAAACGTGTTAATGTTTCATCTGTACATCATTGATGATTCACTTATATTTCATACTTCTGAGCATAAACTGCAAATGACTTATTAAATGTCCCTTCTGGATTTTATTGCCATTTAAAGTCTTTCCTTCATCTTTCTGATGAATGCACCGCTGAAATAAGCAGGGTCATGTTTTATGAATTGTGCATGTGTTAATGTTGTGTTCGCTCAAACATACAAACATGTCACTTCTATAGTGTTTATTATTATTAATATTTCTGTAGTGGATAATACAGCTTCAGTAATAACAGTAATGTCATAAATTCGAAAGTAAATACAGTCAAACTCAAAAACAGTCCTTTACTGTAAGACGTTTCATAAGTGATTGCTTGTTTGTTTCTTTGCATTATGAATTTACAATTAAATAATTAATTAATGAACAATGAGCAATTTTTGGTTAAAATTATAATTTAAACAAATTTAAATATATTTGACAAAAAATCAATATTTAAGTAGATTTTTAAGTAGATTCTTAACAATTACATAGTTTTTTATTACATATTTTTTTTAGTATATAATATTTTTAATTGCATTTATTTATATTTTATAAATAATTTTATATAATAATAATAATATATTATATTTTTATAAATAAATGTATCATTTCTGTTTTGTTTTGTTACTAAATTAATATAAATAATCTTTATAAATATATTAAACATTAATAAATGCTTCAGTGGCACAGTGCGGAAAAGTTAATAGCAATAAATGAAGGATTTTTTTATTATTTTCATGTAAAACATAAACAAAATGTTTTTCAGTCTCTCTTCTTTAAAATAGCATGTTTCATAAAATTAAATTATTTAACAAACATTAATCTTTACTGTAAAGCGAAACTGCTTTGAGATATTTTTGTGAAGAAAAGCCAAGATTAAAAAGAGCGGGAGTCAAGCGTTCACCTGTACCTGATCTCCGCTGCTGCCCTTCACTCCCACTGTGTCACATGACCATCACAACCCCTCAGCCAATCAGCTTTCATCTTTCTTTCAGCTCGAGCGTCTCTCTCTCTTCTGTTCTCCGCAGGTTCTCTGTGTGATTGACAGCCGCGTGAAGCTGAGCGTTACACAAACGAGCGGCGAGAAACTTCTCGGCCAATCACAGCGAGGAGAGAGACGTGATGTCTGTCGAAACCTGCTGATGCTGCACACCCTGACGAAATTACTGCAGGTAAGTTTCTATCCATCTGAAAGTTACGAGGAGAGTTTCTGACGTGAGATGAGCTCAAGCAGATGCAGCTTTCATCTGGTTTTTACATTTACTCCACAGAAGCTTCATCCTTACAAAGATCTGAGAACAGATGACTCTGGAACAACATACGATCATAGTGTGAGATTAAGTGTAATCCGTTACCTGAAACAAAGGCCATCGACTAAAATAAATACAATTAATAAATAAAACAGATTCAAAGTACCAATCAAAACTATAATAGTGTCTAATCCAAAAAAAAAACTTTTTTTTTTTTCATTGAGAAATGCTGCTTTGGCAACTGAAATATACAAGTTCTTTATATTTAACTTTAAGTTATATTTATTTAATTTCAAGTAATGAATTTGTAGTTAATTACTTTTTAGATATGTTTTACCGCTGTGACATAAATGTAGTTATACACTTCCTTTTTAAAAGGTTAGTGTTTAGTGTAGAAGTTCTTTTTGGATGCATTACGTGTCGTTTATAATGTTGGGGAAAAAAATGCTAAAAAATGCTGTTCTTTTCAACTTTCCTGAAAAATCAAATGTGTCTTCATCTCGAGCAGCATATTATTATGATTATGATTGCTGAGAATTCAGCTTTGATCACAAGAATAAATTACAGTTTAACATGAATTTGAAATGTTTTTTTTTTTACTGTATTCCGTATTTTATAAAAGCATTAGTGAGCAGAAGCGACAGGGATGAGAGCTAAAACAGGTATCACTGCATGTCTTATGTGTACCATGTTTTGTGAATAGTGCGCGCACACACACACACGCACACACAGCTTTCCTACAGTAAGTGCAGCGGAAGTGCCCTTATCAGTGTGCGTGTGAGACACTTGTCTTTCTCTCTTTATGTTTCCTTTTAAAGAGCGTCCTCTGCATCACCTCACACTCTCTCAAACACACACACACACTCAGAGACTCTTGGGTAAAATAATCGGAGTAGGTTCCAGATAACAGAACACGCTGCTATCAGACAGAGATGAGTGCTAATGGAGGGAAGGTTATGAGACACACACGTATGCCAAGGTGAGACTCTTTGAGACGCCTCCAGAGTCCTTCTGCAGTGAACAGAGCTTAGATTATCATTTCATGCTCTTATAGATCATATTCTGAGCGCTGGGACTAGCAATGGATATTTATTCACAAACTTCATACTGCGTTCACACTCTATATACTGTATCGAAAACAGTCTTTAGTGATATTTTCTGCTTTTTATTAATGACACTTTCTTCACTGTTGCTGTATTCATATTTTCATTATTTATATATTCCAATATTTTTACTATATTCTTATATTTTCTCCACTTTAATGTTTTTATATTTTATTTTTATAGTTTTCTCCTATTTTTGCACATAATTTAATATATTCACATATTTTCTGCTCTTTTATTTAATATATTGTAAAACTTTCTACACTTTATTAAGTGTATTCTCATATTTTCTGCATTTTATTTGACTTACAATATTGTCATATTTAATACTTTATTTGCTGTGTTCTCATGTCTCTGGTGCTTTAATAAAATCTAATTTTTGCGCTATATTTTAGATGTTTTCTGCTGTACATTTTTATATTCTCATATTCTTTGCACTTGCTATATTTTCTGCACTTCTGTGTTCTGATATTTTTCTCTTTTATTTCTCATTTCTTTCTTTCTTGATTATTTCTCCATCCTCGCGAGTCCTAGTGCAGCCACGCAAATGAATTTCCCTTAATTTTTTAAATGGCACAGAATTAAATGAAATTAGATGAGGTATCAGAAGTGGAGCGTTTCGCAGTCTGTGGCTCGTTTCTCTTTCAGTCAGAATATCATCATTTTACAGACACACACAAACACTGTCTTCTGTCGCACTCGTTCAGTTATAAACACGTGTATGCATGAGGAATGAGTGTGTGTGTGTGTGTGTGTGTGTGTGTGTGAGAGAGAGATGCCGGGTCTGATACTGAGGGCTTGTGTTTGCAGGAGAAAATGATGGTGACAGCAGAAAATAAGCCAGAAGCCCTCAGATCCAGAGCCACAGATAAAAACACAGAGAACATCACAGATACAGGTGAAACACACACACACACACACACACTCATATACTGAGGTCTAGTGTGTGTCTTGGTTCATTGTTAAACAGCAGTAAAAGTTTGCAAACCTTATATTTCTGAAATAGTCTCTTCTGCTCAGCAGGGCTGCATTTATTTGATAGAAAGTACATAATACTGTGAAATATTGATACTGTTTTATATTCTATGTGGATTTAAAATGCGACTGATTGCTGCTCACTTGTGACCCTTAATGGTCAGTTTTCTGAAATTGAGATTCACACATCATCTGGAAGCTGAATAACTTTTGCAGTAATCAAACCAATCATCGTCTGGTGTGTTAGGAATGCACTCTTTTTTACGTTGTAGACAGCTATTTTGAATTGCAATAACATTTCGTAATATTACTGTATTTTTGCTCAAATAAATGTAGCCTTGGAGAGCATAAGATACTGTTTTTCCTTTCCAGCCTTTGGCGGCTAGTGTTTGTGTATATATGTGTGTGTATGTACATATATAACGACTGCATTACAGAGGCGAGTTGTAAACAGCTGAGCACTAAATATCTGTGTTGTGTGAGATTTTGAGTCATGAGGGATTGTTTAATTGGGTTTAATTCAGACAGAGCAAACTGGAATTGATCACCTCTAATCAGGGACCCTGATTAATTACCCATTAGGCAAAGCGTGATTGTTTATATAGTGTGTCATTCAAACAGAGCTCCAGGTAAATACACATACCAGAAGAACAGACAACATCCATCCAGCGTCTCAGCTGACACGAAAGCAAGATTATGTGTGAAATGCATTTTCATTTGGAGCTAATATTGTTTTTAGCTATTCCTTTTCATAATGCACAAAAAAGTACATTTATAATTGTGATCATTTTCATCTTGAATGAATCTTTCTTTGAGCTCTGAAATAGATGTTTCTGCAGCTAGTGACCCATTCTGATCTTACAAGGCAGCGTAATTGGCTTCTCGTTTTAAGAATGTTTCTTTTTGGTTATGTGACCCTTTGAGGAACGTTCCATTCTATCATTTTGACGACGTTATGCGAGCGTTTAAAACACCTGTTGTTTATATTTGAACACTATTTTTCTTGGTTAGACAAACACTAGGAACATTCAGTTTTATCACTTAAAGAAAACAGTATTTTTAAATGGTTTTTAGATGTTTAATCCATCTAGCATTTTTTTTGTATGTACTAAACATATTTCTTTTTTGTTTATGTGAACATCATTTTAAGTAGCTTATGTCTGTGTGCTTGAATTTGAATAATTACATTGTATAAAGTCACATATGTGACAATCTTTTCAGACTCGGTCTGTAACAAGTGTGTAACAGTGGCAGCCTGTTACATCTACATCATTACAAACTCTTCCATAACTTGGTTACAGTAAGTACATTTTGTTTTATGTACTGTAAGTACAGCAGCTACTACTAAGTACTTACCTGGTAATTATTATGGACATCTTAAAATAAAGTGTTACAAAAACATTCATCAAAAATAAAAACATCAACATTTTTTCTGCTGATAATAGACATTCATCAAATATTGATAATATCATCATCAGCATTGATCTAAGTATGTTTCCTCTCAACATTATGAGCATATATATATATATATATATATATATAAATATAATAGTCTTGTCATAAGAACATTCCATAAACATAATTTTTTAGGAATGTCTTTGTCCTAACATTTACATAACCTTTGTTATATGAACACTCCCTGTTAGCTGGAATAATTCAGTAGGTTTGAAACGGACCTAAACTCATGAAGATAAAGGTTCTTTAAGAACTTTGCGTTTTCTTATGATGGAAAAAGTTTTTTAAAATGCTCTTCATTATGTCACAGCTATGAAACAAGACTGATTTCACTATAACCTTTAAACCAGTTGTGTTTGGATTAATTGTGTGCTCAAATCCCCGAGCCATCGATGCTGTGAGTCGTTCGTTGGTAAGGTTGGTCTGGAGCGCTCTTAGCTATACCTTACCGCTGCTGACGTGACCACCAATACGCAAAAAGCTTTTTTACATCTCAGTTTATCTACACATAGAACATTTTAAATGAGCATTTAATATAAAATCTGATTTAGTATTAAAATTACATTTTTACTTTACTTGAATATTTTTACACATAAAATACTTCAATTCTTATAGCCTACACCCAGTGAATGCAAGTGTTTTCATTAATAAAGTTTCCATTCACTAATGGTTGTTAGCTTTTTTAATTATTATCCTAAAGCACGTCAGCTGGCGAACCACTTGACAGAAAAGGCTTAAGAGTCTTTATGAAGAAAGATGAGTTTACACAAACTTTATAGCTACGGCAGCGCTTGCAAAATCGAGACCGTTATGCGGACACTCGCAGCAGCGGTTCTACACTGAATTATAGACCCCCTCTTAGCCCCTTTCATCATTTCAAATAACACAAAGAAAAATTATAAAATAATTTATTTTGAATAAAAATGAAAGAAATAATAAAAAAGTTGAAAATAATGCATTGGGAAGGATTAAGGAGAACTTTGTTTTCCCAATAAAGGTGTAAACCATGCCATCTATTTAATGATGTGAATAAAAACAAATAATAATAATAAAAAAAACAAACAATTACACTTAAGTTGCATTCTGGTGGGTTGGCATACGGAGAACATTAACACACTTATGGCTGTGAGGGTGTGGGACTGCGAACATAAAGGAAACATTACATTGATCACTTTGGAAATGTTATTGGAATGTTACATTTATGTTTAGACGAAAACGTTCGGTGAACGATGTATAAATAAGAACGTTATTAAAGATCATATCTGAGTAACGTTCTATTAATGTTACTGGAAGAACGTTCCAAGAATGTTCTGCTTATTGGAAAATGTTATTTCGGGAAATGTTAGCAAAAACAGACATGCAATATTAAATTTTTCATTTTTTCATGTGTTTGATTGTTCTCTGAACCGTCTGTGGTACGGTTTACAAACTTTCCAAACTAAAATGTTTCAGAAAAATGGATGATGCATAAATAAAAGCAGATGGACGTATGTTCTGTTATTACTTTACGTTGGTTCATAACTTTGAGATCATTCCCTGTTACTTCAACATTAAACCGAAACATTATTTCTCCATATCTCAAAGAAGTGTTTAAAAAATGTATATTTTGTGTCAGAAATAAAAAAGGCAGTTGTCATCTAGTGAGATCCCAGAGCTATGAAAGGAATGTGGAGCAGCTGATCCTTAAAGACAAACTCAAGCTCATATTTAGTTTCACAATGGAAACTGCTTGTTGATGATTTCAGGCAGACGCTAGGGGAACGGTCTGTTAGCGCGTCTCGCTCGTTCTCTCGTACAGATGGTGTTGTTTAAGAGCAGACGGCGGCCGTTCTAAAACACACGTCTCCTCGCGGCTCGTGTGCTCTCACGCTGACCCCTAATCTGCTCTCACGCCCCACATGCCGCTCCTGTGTTGTTCTCCACATGTTGATGCAGCAGATTTGAGCTGCTGGCGGACATAATTAATGATCTCATTAGAGGGACTTGTTAGCGAGGACAGCGGCTTCCAGTCCACATATGCTCGTTAGTTAAAGCGCTTTCATAATTGCTGCCGTTAAAACGAAAATATTGAGGGTCAGGGAGCGTCCTGCTGTTAGAAAGCTTGGATTCATCATGAGTCTGATCTACAGAATCAGATTTTTACTGTAGTCAAAACTCATAATACACATAAACACCAGACACATGGATTTTATTATTGAACCCTCTGGTGATCTTCATTATTTTTACATTGAATTAATAGTCATTTTGGAAACATTTCTAAACATTTCATAGTTAGTAAAGTAGTTGTTAAGTTTATGTATCGGGTAGGATTAGGGATTATTATGTGCTTTATTACTTCTAGTAATATGAATGCTAAGCAACTAGTCATAGACCTTTTTTAAATTAAACATGGTGCAAAACTTTCCTTTAATGAGACTTTCCATATGAACACACAAAGAAAGTGTTCTCACAATCCTCTCATCTGTGATGTTCAGCTGAAAATGAGCACCAGGAGAATTGAATGGCAACATCAAATACAGCTTGTAATGGAAGAAATAGATTAGAGGTTCCCATAGCACTGACAGACAGAAAAACATCACATACAGAACATTAACTAACGATAGTCCACATCTTTATGCTAAAAATAGCCCTGACTAAGTCATGCTTTCATGCAAGAGAGTCTGAACAGCAGCATCCTGACGGCTATTCAGAAGTGTTATGATGAAATAGTTATTTCTTGCAAGCAACATTCATTGTTTTGTTTTTCTTGGTAGACATCTGTAATCTCACGTCAGCGGTGGAGTTCTGCACTTTTCCATTAGCGCAGGTGCTTTTGTGCAGACGTCTGGCGTTCTAATGAAGAGCGTATCGCTCTCGGACGAATGCTGAATGAATTCTGCTCGTCCTGTCACATGGAGAACAATGGCACTTTAATGCGGCTCATATTTCATGTAGGCCGCGGTGGTGTTTATTTCAGAGGTGTGAGCGGGTCACAGACGCTCTCCGTGGGCTTGTCTCTCAGTTCCAGCTCAAAGCTCGGTGTTTATGGAGCTCGTACGCCATTAATCATTTTTCAGCTTAATAATGGTGTCATAATCCATCATGCACACAGAGCACTGGGCATTACAGGATGTAATTACACTTATGAGTATGTGCATGTGTGTGTGTGTGTGTGTCATGTTTGGACTATGAGGATTGATAATGGCAGGCTGTTTAAATACTCAATGAATACTGTCATTTTGTCAGGTTGTTTTCTTTGTTTGTTACTAATATGCTGTTGCTAGGGTGTTCTGTGTGGTTGCTAGGTGTTTTTTTCCCCCTGTCGTCTGGTCTGTAGATCTGTGGGGTTTTACTGTGTGACAAACCTCCGAGTTTAACAGCCAAGTCGAATATATTTGTAAAGCAAATCATGATGTTAACGTCTCCCAGTTGCATTCAGCAGTTCAGTACTACTCACCTTTTCACCGAATGTCTTTAAAAAGTGTTAAAGAGATGAAATGAATAGCGTTTACTCACTCTCCACTTGTTCCAAACCTGTATGAGTTTATGAATGTGAAAGAAGACATTTTGCAGAATGTTGATGAACTGTTGACTTCTTTAATATTTATGTGATTACCGACATTCTTCAAAATATCAGAAAGCTGTAGGATGAAATGTAAAACTGTGCATCTGGAACATTTTGAGGGCAAGCAAGTGAACCCTGTCTAATACAAATATATGGTCTGCACCGGTGCAACCAGTTTTCATCAGTTCAGAAAGACTGGCGGCATCTCATCAGATAACGTGTTTGCTTGTAACTGCTTCGGGAAAACGGATCTCACTATCCGAACATATTTTACAGTAATTGTTAACGAGGCACTCAAGATAAACAGTGAACCAAAACCCAAAGAGAAAAGATGAGCTTTGCATGTAATTATTCAAATGTTAGTTTTAAGATGGGATCTAAAATCTGATGAAAACAGGAAGCGGTGTTAATCGTCAGCAGGTGGAAGACAGGAATGAGTCTGTGAGAGGTCCAGCAGCGCTGATGTGTTCTGAGAGACGTGTTTGGTCTCAGCTCTACGGAAGCCCGGGTGGTGCTGAGGAACAGGATCAGAGCGGAGATGAAGACCTTCACAGCAGTGGAGATAGAGCTGATCAACAACAGGTGATGGAGCTCATGGGTTATGTCTTCACTCATCAAACCCTAAAACTATTTCAAATCAGAATATAATTACTTTTTACAGTTACTTATAACATCTTCAACGTGTTTCAAAGCTCAGAGAGTCTAAACTACTGAAGTGTTGTGTGTGAAGGATTTACCAGGGAAGGGTTCTTCTGATGCTTTTACACTGGACACAGGGAGGAGGAGGAGTGTGTGTGAAAATAACACATTTAGGCTTGTTTTAGTCTCTGTCACTTCCTTCCTTTTTTTCAGTCAGAGCCAAACAACAACAGGCTGATCAAGAAGTACAGAGCTTTCTGAACATTTACCGCTTTTTGATACTAGAGAACTCTGGAGTGTGATTCAGTGTGGATGTAGAAATAATTCAAACTTTTTAGATATTCACAAAAAGTTGCTGAATCGCACAAAATTAGGATTAAAGCGTGCAGAAATATAGGTCTTAATGCTGTTATCATCAGTTACTGAGAGAAACATTAGTTTCTATAGTTATATGTTTCCACCTTTTTTATTTTGGAATAGCAAAAACACTAGATGGAAATGACAAGATGCACGTAAATTCAAAAAATCTGCATTAAAAACATATGCGCACATTTGAGGAGCTTAAACTGTTTATCCAGTTACAAACTACAGTGAAAACACATTTAGCAAATAAATTCCTCCATGTACATCGAAAAAGTCTGTGACTTTGCACTAAGCAACACACAGCGACTATATGTTGTTATGATCTTTCTGAGACGGTCTAAGTATTTCTGGATAATAACGGTTTCACCCGACTGTGTTCCCAAACAGCCTTCAGAAGCGCTGACCACACTGAGTGTGTTTCGTCAGGTTGCTATTTGCCTATATCATGCATGACAATTATTACATTCAGTGCCTTCTCTTACTGTATATTCTTATTGTAATTGAAAGTGATGTTTTTGTTCTCTTTGACTCGTGGAGAGAAACAGTGCTTTATTTGTGTATGTTTTATGCGATACTCCAATTTTTTGTTTAATTCAAATCTTTGGATAAAAGCATAGCTATTGTGATCTTTTTGAAGGTCATGACATACTGATCAAACTGAACATCATCATAATTATTACAGTACATTTAATATAATAGCATATGGAACCCACAAGAATTAAAAAAATAAAAAAACATTCAAAACTGTATTTTCTCCATTTGATTAATTCATAGATAATAACAAATGAGATTTCAATGATATTTTGACCAGTCAAGTAAGAAATCCATTACAGAAACCAGAACAATCGCTCATTATAGTCCATGTCTACTTGTGATCATGTATGAGTTTCATGTTTCGTGTGTAGAAATGTCTTTTACAGTAAAAAATACTCAAGATAAACAATAAACATTTTTTTGGGCGCAGTTTTGGGCGCAATTTAAAGCCTGGTGAGTGTTAACCATCAGCAGGGCGTTGACAGAAATAACTGTGTGTTGATGGAGGCTGATTTGTAAACATAAGGCTTATATTGTAAGTTATTGCAGACTCTTAATACTCACACTGGACGTCCAGCAGCACTGATGTGTTCTGAGAGCCGTGTTTGTTCTCAGCTCTACAGTAGTATCGTCCTCTGTGTGTCGGGTCAGTGTTGTTGATGGTCAGGTCTGGTCCGGTCTGAACTGGATTCAGGAGTTCTTCAGTGTCTCTGTACCAG
>JAUMHP010000044.1:872477-887494 GCA_032361065.1 Enteromius trimaculatus | reverse complement strand
TTCTTTTCGACTGAAGAAAGAAAGACATGGACATCTTGGATGACATGGTGGTGAGTAATATATCAGCAAAAGTTTTTCAAAAGTGAACTTCTCCTTTAAGTTGATTTTAAATGATTTTGAAACATTTAAAAGTAGCATTCTTACAATGTTCTCATTATGA
Organism: Enteromius trimaculatus; assembly: GCA_032361065.1. Classification (NCBI taxonomy): domain Eukaryota; kingdom Metazoa; phylum Chordata; class Actinopteri; order Cypriniformes; family Cyprinidae; genus Enteromius; species Enteromius trimaculatus. Next base: position 887,334 of record JAUMHP010000044.1, on the reverse strand, counting down.
AATGGAATGTTCCCTTAAAGGGGTAGCTCACCCAAAAATCACCCTCATGTCGTTCCACATCCCTGAGATCTTCATTCTCAGAACACATTAAGATGTTTTTGGTGAAATCTGAGAAGTCTTTGAGACTTTGAGAGAAAGGATCCTTACACAGAAACACAGCAAAGACATTGTTACAGGAACAGTTCATTGGGTGAATTATTCCTTTAAAATAGTCATGTGACATCAGGGGTTCCACCGTACATTTATTTATTTTGCTAGTTGCCCAAGTGACCATTTCAGGTTTTAAAAATATCGTGGGAACATTGCTTTAAAATGTTTGTGAATAATGTTTCATGTTCAGTTTTTTTAAATATAATTATAACATTGAAGGTTACAGAAACGTTTCTTACAATATGATACTAACTTTATTTCCAGAAATAATTATTTCTAACATTCTAAGAATGTTAAAATGTTGTGTTGACTTGTTATTTAAAGGTTATTTGTTAATTACAACATTCTACTAACTTAGTTTTCTCAAAATAATTCTTTTGAAATGTCCATTTATCTTGATCATAACATTATTTAAAGGTTGCAAAAAATGTCTTAAAATGTTCAAGCTCCAGTAACATCATAAGAATGCACTGAGAAGGTTGTTCTGAGAAAATAGTCTCAGTATTATGAGAACGTATAGAATATTACTAACGTTCTAAGAACGTTCCATAAACATTGCCCTATCATTTATGTAACTTTTGTTGTGATGAAGGTTAGAAGTGTTAGCTGGGAGTGGAGTTTGTATGTAAATTGCTGCTGATAATGTCCGAATATTTCTGTTTCTGTCTGAGCGTTCATAATTACAGGAAGACACGCCTGCACTTCCTCTGAAGTCTGTCCTGTGATCGTCCCTCCGGATGAAGACTAGCATTGTGTTTTCCTGCACTGCTCAAGATTTCTGGCTTTTTATAACGTGCTGTTAAAAGAAAATGCCCACAGTACACTTTTGATTTCTCCTTATTTGATGTGCATTTGTAGATTTGAGATATAGTATATTTTTAAAGGCTGTAATTTGTTTCTCGACTTCAGCACCAAACTTTATTCCTAATCTGTATTCTAAAGGCGTTTATGGTGAAATGTTTTTTTCTTCTGATTTATTGAGCTTTAAAAAAGAAATCCAATACCCCTTCAGTAAAAACCTTTAACAAAGTCTAACAAGAATTTTGATCTTGACTTCATCCAATGTTTAGATTTTTGGTTTTGGAAATGTATGCAAATTAATGCGTATTTAATTAGATGCTGCTTAAATTGTATAAACAACATTTCAGAAACCATTGAGAAATGTTTTAATAATGTTTTATGAAGCCAGTATTTATAATACATTATCATTTATGATGACTGCTACACTATGGATGAACACATGTGGAGTTATGTGAAATAACTGAAAACATCTTTTATATTCTAGTTTCTTCAAAATAGCCCCCCTTTGCTCTGATTACTGCTTTGCTTGCTCTCTCCATGAGCTTCAAGAGGTAGTCACCTGAAATGCTTTTCCAACAGTCTTGAAGGAGTTCCCAGAGGTGCATAATAGCTTAAAAAAAGTTGAACATTCCATTTTATAATTTTGCACACGTTACATAATCTAATGTTAATTTCGAATGTTCTCTAAACTAGTAACGTTTAAAAAAAACATCAGATAAACGTCCAGCTGAAATATATCAGGAGACCAGATAACTTCTATTAACGCTCGTTCAGAACATTGAGAGAACCTTGTCTGAACGTTCTGAGAATGTATCTTGAATGTTGAGCGTTTGCATAACAAAAGTAGTTCTTCCTGACACTGCTGCAGGTGAAAGCACACATGCACCTTTGATATCAGCTCATGTACGAGCTCCTGTCCCTCGTGTGTTTGCCGTAATTGTGCTGCTGCATTAGCATGAGGCCTGCGGGGCCACGCGAGACCCCTCGTGCGCTCAGACCGCTGTATATCATTAGAGCCGTGTCTGAGGGGGCTAATGGGCGGTGAGCAGCTGCCCTCTTGGGCTTTACCTGCATGCTGAATTCCCTTCAAGTGGCGCTTTATAACCCTCCTGACAAACACGCGCTCCTTTATAGATGTTTTTGTCCTCTGGCAGGATTGGTTTTCTTTTGAGGGCTTATTTCATGCAATAATAGTGTCATGCGGCGCTGTCATCCTCCATATATCAGCGTGAGAGAGGTTAGAAGGGAAGGTGAAGGACTCCTGTGCTGTTTATGGAGGATGAGATGGGAGCTTTCCATTCCAAGCTGATAAATGACATGATCTCCTCTGATTGCTCTTTTCTGCATCTGCTTCAATCCGGCTGCAGCTTTCTAAAGACATTCTTCATTGTAATTGCAAGCAGCTAAAAAAAACTTTAGTTTAAAAGAGACCTTTCTAGATGTCATTCAGTGAAATGCCACACTAATAAACATTTTATATTGGGAGTATCGCCTGAACTAACTAGTTTAGCAGGTCTAGCTGTAACTAAATCTGACTGCAAGAACGAATCTAACAGGGATTCTTTGCTGATAAGTTATGAAAAAACCATCTTCCAGTAACGTTAACAGAGCGTTAATATAATGTTCTCTTAATGTTTGTTTTTAAAACTTAAAAAAAAAAAAGGATGTCAGAGAACATTCAGAAATAATGTTTTTATAACTTAATGACAACATTAGTGAAACGTGTGGAACTTTTTGGTTAGCTGGGATATGCTTAAAAGTATGTCTTTTTATTATTATTTCATTTATAAAACATCACAGATAATACTACTAGCATATGTAAATAAAACATTTCAATCCCAATACAGACGTAAAGCTGCAATAATACAACTAAACAGGCAGTTGCTTATTATTTATGAAAATGAACAGATTTGCTAGTCGATTATATTAACCTTGCAGCACTTCCCGTTATTATATTATTATATTCGTCTGAATGGCAAATCCTCCTCCTCATCAGAAAGCAAACTGACTTTCACTGGTTTGATCATTTAATCTCTGATTTATGAAGAGCGCCTGCAGCACATTAATAATGACCTCCTGACTCCCATATTTACCATCTCTCAAGTTAATATACGCCGTTTTATTAACAGTTCGATTGTACTTCTGTCCTATATTTGTTTGTATAGCCTATTTATTTAGCGTAACATGATTTACGATACCATTCAAAAATCTGGGGTCGGTAAGATATTTAATGGTTTTTAAAGATTTCTGAAAGGATCATGTGATACTGAAGACTGGAGTAATGATGCTTTGTATCACAGGAATAAATTACATTTTAAAATATATTCACACAGAAAACAGTTATTTTAAATTGAAATAATATTTCACAATATTACCAATTTGTAATCTAATAAATGCAGCCTTGATGAGCAGAAGAAACATCTTTAAAAACCATTAAATATCTTACTGACCCCACATTTTTGAACGGTACAGTAAACCTATTGTAGTGAATGAAAACTCTTATTTTGAAATGACGCAGGCCAAGTTTATCCTATTTGATTTATTACAGTTTATTATTTTCTATTATTATGATATTTTACGTCGCACTATTATTGTCTTAATGTGTGTTTGTGGCCTATTTATTAAATTTGCGTTGTAAAATGTGTCTTACATGTAGCGATCCGCAGATCTGCGGTGGTGGGTGTGGACGGGGACTTTTATTATGAAGTGTCTGTGGCGCTAGTCTGATAGCGGAAGTTCTTGCCGCTCTTAGCTGCAGTTTCAGGCGGATCCCGTCAGCGTCTGATCACAAACTTTCTGTCAAACCCGAAAAACACAAGGAACCCGGTGAGTGATCAGCCGACCTTCTTAACACATCCGTTAAACATGTGAGGGAATGAAATGACACCCGCAGCGCAGGCGCGGGACAGTTTACGAGCGAAGGCCTAACGTTATAATACAGTCTCTCTCTCTTTCTTTCTTTCTCTTTCTCTGTGTGTGTGTTTCAGGTGACATGGGGGATAAGGAGTTGATGTGGGCACTGAAGAATGGAGATCTGGATGAGGTGAAGGCTCTGCTGGTGAAGGTGAGAAACACACACACACACACACTTCATGTCATCACATATATCCACAAACGAGTCCAAACAGGCCTGACAGCTCGTGAATGTTTAGAGACCCTTACAATACAGCACTGAGATATATATCTATATCTATATATATCAAGGCTCTGATTCCTAATGTCAAATACTGAGGCACTGCATGAGCTTCATTGCGTTGCATTTCAGTGCCAAAACAAAAGTTCGCCATTACCATGGTATGTTCCAGAAACCTGTATAATGTCATGCTGCTTGACTGTAAAAGCAACAGGTGAATGCTTTCTATAAGATTTTCCATCTGGGCCGTGTTCGAAGCAGTAAAACAACAGCTTGTTTGTTATTAAAGTCAACATGAAATGCTTCACAACCCATTTTATTTTAGTAGTGTGATGTATTTATTAGGAAAACGATGAAGTACCTGAGTAGTTTATGTTTCTATCTATCTCTTGTAAAATATTTTCTTCGTAGTTCTTCTCTCTTCAAGCAGTCACAAATGTGATTTGATTGCAGTGAGTTATTTTAGGTGTCCAGATACACATTATCATGACAGTATTTTCAAAAAACACAATACTGTGGCACTTTCTGTTAATGTTACAGCAACAGATGAAGCCTGTTTGATCCAGTAAAAGAACAGCAGCAGGCTGTATATTAAAGTCAACATGAAATATGGTTCATATTGCATTTTAGTAATGTGATGTACTCATTAAGCGACTAGTGCTGATGTATTACTGTGTGTAGGTTAGGTTTGGTAGTTTAAAGACTTAACAGCACTCACTTTTGCTCCTGAAGTGCTATCCAATAGTAAAATAGGAACTGATGATGTCATCGGAGATAGAGAGTCGTTTCAAAGTCATTTCAACAGGTTATGAAGACAAAAGTGTTTGTCTTTGCGATGATGACTTGATCACATTTCAGTGCCTCCTAAAACATTGTCCATGGTCATTTTTGTTAAGGTTAAAATCAACAGGTGAGTGTTTTATTTCCAAAATGGTGTCAGTCAGTTGCTTTTCTGATAATAGTACACTGTTTCTTGGCTCTTGTTGAAGTGTTTAGTAAATACCAGGGTTTATAAATACAGTAATCATGCAGTACCGTGGTGTTATCGTAATAGGTTTGCTCTGTGCTGTCGTTGTTAACAGTTTAAAGGCGCTCAGCTAATGTACTGGACTGTAGGTCATCTGTTAAGTGTGTATCCTGTGTCACAATATCACCTTGTGTAACTATATACACTCTCCACACACACACGCAGACCCCAGAAGAGTGCATGTGTGTGCTGAATAATGGCTTGTGTCCTGGAGTTCCTCTTGCTCCTCTGATATAAAGGGTGTGTGTGTGTGTGTGTGTGTATGTGTGTGTGGTTTGAGGATGTGGGCAGGAAACCGCAGGTGCTTTGAGCTCCTGCGTCTGAATGGGTTCAACGCTTCAGCCTCAGAATATCGCACCTTCATCACTTCAGCCATCAGATGAGATCACCTGATCTGGTGTCGCTCGCTCAGTGTTTTGTCATCTGTTGTGTGCGGTGGGGGTATGTTTAGCTCAGCGGTTTACCTCGCAGCAGGTTCACATGATGCTTTTCTGTGTGAATGTGCCCATCATCAGACTGAGGGAATAAAAGATCGTGTTCATATAGACACATGAAGGGATTACTACTAGTGCTGGGCAATGAATAATACTGCTTAATAATTAAAATATAATATATTGCGCGTGTGTGTGTGTGTGTTTATGTATACATAATAATTATACACAATATATTATGTCAGAGTTCCAGACAAAAAAATCAACCATTTTTAAGCGCCAAATTATTATTTTTAGGAGTGTTTAATTTATTTTTTAACATTTCGATCATACTGTTGAGCGTCATCTTTTATTGATCTTGTAAATGACCTGGGAACTAAGGTTTACTTAAAGTAGGAACTCAATGTATTTTCCAGCTTGAAATATACAGTCACAAAGACCAGTTCATTACCCAGAACCTGTACCAGTGTCATGGACCATAAGCATCGCCTGGGCACTGAGTGTAGAGTTGTGTCGTATGTCTTTTACACATTCAGTCAATTAAATGTTATAGGAGGAGCGGAGTCATGTAGACAACGGCTTAAACATTTCTATATGCTATAGCTCGTAAATATAGCAATATACTCCTGGTTATTTTTCTAGCTGACTGTGCTTATGGACACCGAATGGTTATTCTGAGATGCATAGCAGTATTATATGAAGTTCATGCATTCACAGAACACAGCATTAGAAGCCATATTAGTAATAATTAAATGAGAATTGTTAATGTATTGTCCACACAGCATTACTGGAGCACCTTTACTCGCACGTGTCCGTCACTTTGCTCTCAGAGATGATGCGCATCGTTTCAGTTTAATATGTGAACATGACAAAATACATGAATGCAAAACAGTAAAAAATGCATTACGTGCAAATCCCAACATGGCGACCTCAGCAAACACTTCACTGCAAATTCATATTTTTGGTCGCAGTCTGGAGCCCTGTATTATGTACAAAACCCTTTTATTTTAAATGCAGCACTATATGCAGTAAAAGCAGTGCTTCCTTTAGAAATATATTTATTTTATGATGGATGACTTGAAATGACCAGGTGATTGTGCTGTGATTTATTTTAATATTTATTTTATAATGCAATCATGTCTATTTTGGGAAAAGTGAACGAAACACTGCAAAAACAGCTTGAGTTAAAACAAATTGCTACTGAATTACATTATTAAAATTATACTTAAATTCTTTAAGAATTGTATAATAACACAATAACATATTTAATGATTTCTTTTTATTGGAATTCCTTTAATGTTATTAAAAATAATTGTATTACTATTATTAATTAATACTAATAAAAACTATTTATTAAATTGTATTTAAGTATATAATATTATTTAATATCCAATATTATTATTATTATTATTATTATTATTATTATTATTATAATAAAGTATCCTGAAATATATTAAAATATTTTAAAGTTTACATTCAATATTAAATAATCAATATTGTTTAATGATAAACCTTAACCCCATTATATAATGGTCTGTTTTTGAGTTGGATTTGTAGATCAGGAGGGACGTTGGAATGCTATGGGGTTCATTTCATATTATTATAAAAAAATAAATATCAATTCTGAAAATAAATATTATTTTTGAATAATTAATGATGAATCCTGACCCCATTAGAGAATGTAATTCAATATTATTATTATTATATACTTAAGTTATTTTATAATAATGACCTATTTCTATAATTGTATTGAGTAGTTAAACATGATCCTCTGTTCAGGTGTGTGTGTTGCTGTATTGTGATGTGTGTGTGTGTGCTGTGCAGGCCGAGGATGTGAACAGGACTCTGGAGGGAGGCCGAAAGCCGCTTCATTACGCTGCAGACTGCGGTCAGACTGAGATGCTGGAGTTTCTGCTGTCTAAAGGAGCCGATGTGAACGTAACTGTCCCCCCGCTCTTACTCCGTGTGTGTGTGTGTCGATGAGTATCTGCTCTATGTAAATGTAAATGTAAATGTTTAGCGTGTGGAGTCCCACACACCTGATAGCATCGAACCGTCAGCCTCTCTTCACTTCTGCTGTTATTTGAAACAGGAGCAGTATTTTTACAACATTGCTGTTTTTACTGTGATTTTAATCAAATCCGTGTAGCTTTGTTGAGCAGAAGAAACATCTTTCAGAAGCGTTTGAGTGATAATCTAGTGAAATGCTACAAAAACAGCATCGAATTATGAAATGTTTAACTGCAAAACCAGAATTATAATAGAAAAATAAGATAATATTATAGAAACTAATATGATTATATTTATTTCTTATCCTTGTGTTTTTATGGCCATGAACAAAGCCTGGCATTAAATACGAACATATTACTGCTAATAAATGAATATAAAAAAAGTACATCAAGTTAATCTAAATAAAAATGTATAGCTCATATGTAATCAATAAAATTTCTTTATTTAACTATAATTTGAATGAAAGCACACGTTTTCTTCAGACGGTGTGTGTCTCTAGCGTCTCTATCGTTCGATCTCTGTCCCATCCTCTCCAGGGCAGAAGGAAACCGGTTCCCTGCGAGCGATAAGAGACTTCTGAAGACGCCAGATAACCCAGCATGCATCTCTCTCTCTCTCTCTCTCCGTCTGATTCATGGATGCTGTGTTTAACCATAATTACTCTGATGTGCTCGGGGCTTCTGAATCCTGCTGTGTTTCTCTCGACAGGCTCCAGATAAACACGGCATCACTCCGCTGCTGTCTGCCACTTACGAGGGTCATGTGACCTGCGTCAAGATTCTTCTAGAAAAGGTAGAGATGCATTCACGTGTCCTCCCGCTCTGTGTGTGTGATACAGGTGGGCGGCTGAGCCAAGTCTTATATCACAGTATGATATAATAGATGACATTAACACAAGTAAATCACTATTTTCCCGCAGAAATCCAACTAAAAATGTTATTTTAATATGTTATATAATTATATGTTTGTTTATTAAATGGCAAGTAATTACACCAACAGTCTGTTCCTGTTGCAGGGATTCACATTACCAAACACTCGATTTCAAAACAAAAGTCTCACATATTAGATAATAAAACTATTATATACTATAAAGTGATTTTATATGCACAGAAAGCAGAATAAAATGTCAAAGTTTGGTTGAAATAATGTTATATTGTCATTCAGTGTAACACAATATTAATGTAAACATTTAACAACATGCTTATTCTGACGTGTGCTTATTAAAATATATAAAAGAATAAGGAACCAAATGACATTTTATTGTGTTTTAAATTAGTAAAAAAATATTACTGACAAATGGGATAGAGACAAATTTAATAACTTCTTTAGCTGGATATTCATAAACAATTATTTAGTGATGAAATATCAATATATTTGTGTGCATATTGAGAATTCTCCCAAAGTCATATATTATTATTTGTTGAGGAATATTTAATAATCAAAATATAGTCAAGGCTCTTAAATTCTATCTTAAAGTGATATATATAATAAATGGATATTAATTTGATCATATTATTTAACAATTAATTACATGATTAATGTCTAAAGCAATTGATTATATTTTAATTTAATATTTGAAAATAAATAATTTCACAATTTAATTTTCATCAATGTAAATAATAGTTATTTAAATAATGGCTTAATGCTCGTAAATAAACAGTAGCCAGTATAAACACAGCTAGGACCTGCCTAATCACTGTACAGTGTAATCTGTATTAAAGTGACCGGTTGTTTAATGTTCCTGAACACGTGTAAAAGGCTCATCTGGACTACGATCACGTGATGGTGTTGTTTAGGAGGTGTGGGGCTCTGAATGTCCAGATGTGAGTGTAAGCGCTCAGGATCTGTGCTGGCGGTGCGTTTCTGTATATTGTGTCAGAGAAAGAGCTTTTTGTTTGTGGGTTTTAGAGCTGTGACGTCAGCAGGGTCAGAAGGGTTATATAACGCTGCACATTCTTCGCTCAGGACGTCCCGCAAGAGCCTCTGCAGGAGCTGATCAGGCCAATATTTTCACTTGTTCTCGCTCAAAGGAACATACTGAAGGCTTGAGTCGATCGTTTAATTTTGATTAAAAACGTTTAAATATATGTATGAGTGTGTATATAGTTCCCTATGATTTGTTTTTAAGATGAAGGCTTAAAACATTAACATATAATATAAATAATAATAATATAATAATAATATATATAATTTAAAAATATCTGATTTGCTCAATTTATTATTTATTTTTTTAAATTCTTATATTTGATTTATTTCTAAATGTATTTATATCCTTTTCTCCGTTACTTGTACATTATTTCTAAATTAGATGTTACAAAAATATATAATAAAAAAAAAAGAAATTAAGCTATTTTTATTTATATTTCTTTTAATAATTAGAAAATATGAAAAGTCTTTCAACACTGTCTTACATGAAGTAGTAAGTTTCAAATGATAGCTTTTCAAAAAGATCTGTGATTGTTATCGGCCAAGTTATTTCAGTTTTAATGACTGAACAAGGTTATTTTTCTGGATGGTCCTTTTCTGTTTCTGTTGAATTGTTCTCTCACAGGATTGTGGGTGTTCGGTTCACAGCATGATGCAGTTCACACCGAGATCAGTCTCTAATAATAATTCAATCATTTAATCTGAGAAACTCAACTAACACATGAAGACTTCTTCTGAAGAACTCCTTTCTAGTGGTTTTATTTGAATCAGGGTATTGGTAAATAATCATATGTTATTATAAAATAAATGTAATTAATAAAAATCTTATTTAATTACATCTCATTGCATAAATGAGACATAAATGATGATGCACTGAAATAACTCAAATCTAATGAAATTAAAGAAACATTAAAATATAAAAAATATATTAAAATAATAAATGAATCTGTCGATAACCTTGAAAAGACAAAAGTTTGGGGATTTTTTTAGGGAAAAAGATTAGATGTCTAATTTAATTCGTATTGTACATTTTAGCAGTGATTGTTAGCTTGCTAGAAACAAACGAAAAACAAAGAGATGAATCTGTGTGGATCAGATCCAGTGATCTGGCCATCTGTTGATGTGTTTTCTGTTCACCTCCTTCTCTTTCCCTCTCTGATGCTGGTAAGAGTCACGTGACTGACACGGACAGAAGGACTGATAGAAAAGCACTTCCTCTTTTTTTTTTTTGTTGTTTGTTGTCAGATGCTCTGAACAGGAAGTAAAACTTCCATAACTACCACCATCAGAATCATCTCATTCATTTGATTCTTTGCCAAGTCTCACTAATGTCATACTTCATTTCAGTTTCTTATGATGATTCCTAAAATGACTGCTGTAGCTTTAAGATCTCTGTATTTTAAATCTGGCTGACCTCTTTGCATGTAACACGAGCAACAACCCAACAATTTCCTGAATACTCAATAGATGCTGATGCAAGTACTGAAATACTGAACAAAGATCAACTGAAACAAAATAAAAGTCATTAAAAAAACTAGGTAGACGTCTTTAACCTGTTGAAGTTTGGGGTGAAATGAGTCATAAAAATGTTTTCGATTAAGAGCTAAAATAACTAAATAAAGTCCTAGTGCTGTCAAATAATTCAATTACATCCAAAATAAAAGTTTTTATCTGATTATATGTGTGTTCTGCGTATATTTATTACATATTTCTAAATACACACACAGTGTAAGTTTAAAATAATATATTGTATATAAATATATTTAATATACAAACATAAGGGTTTTTTTTAGAAATATATACATGCTTATGTCTTTATATATATATATATATATAAATGATAAATATACAACAAAACTTTTAGATGTGATTATTCGTTCAACAGCACTAAAAAAAATAAAATAACTAAAAATTGCTTTAAAGTATCAGTTTTGTTAATTATATATGAAACGATAAATGTTTCATTTTATTGATACCCTTAAAGTTCACTTTAAATTTGTTTTAGAGAAAATCTCAATTTCTATTATATCTGACAACTTTCACTGAGATTCAAATATTATAAAGTTAATTCAGCTGAAATCAAAGCGCTGTATCTTTAAGATCTCCACCTGTAAATGAGCTCTGTGATTGGCTAATCTCTTTGCATATTAAATGAGCCACAACCCACCAAGCCCAGTAGGTGTTGATATGCAAATGATATGCTAATAAAGCCAGGGGGTAGTTTGAGGAGGTGATTAGTCAGACTTTTATTAACACTGATGTGGTCCTGTATTGAGTTTAGTATCGTGAGCTTTTACCCAGCATGCATCATTCAGTGCAGGGAACAAACGGCAAGCTAAACAGGCGTTTATTATGCACTGAGAGATGTGAAAGTAAAGAATGAAGCGGTGTGTGTTGGTCAGGGTGAATGAGGAAATCGATGGCTCTTCAGATGTTTGATGGCCTTGTGTTCGGGCTCTGAATGCTGGCGGCTCTGACCTGTGTGTGAAGAGGAATAATTCAGAGCGGATCAATACTCTGCATCGATCGGCCCGGAGGATAATATTTCTGTAGAGGGCGGCGGGACACTCGATTACGCTGGTGTTTGAGGGGCCCCTGTAGATTATGCATGAGCTCGGCAGTAATCAGCTGTGATTGGTCAGGTGGAGGCTAATCTGCTGTAAATTGTTCTTTATTTCTTGAATAATGTGGCGTTGAGCTCCGAAGTCTGGGGCTCCGTTCACACACTGAGATGGTATTTGTTGAAGGAAGAACAAGAACATCCATATTTTAGCGCTCGTTTGACTCTGAAGTGTGTGTTTTTGGTCTGCCAAATTTTTTTTGGTGTAAGATTTTTTGTCAGGAGGAACTTTTGTAGGACAGACACGAAAAATTGTACAATTTTAACATGATGATTATGAATATTATTTTACAGTTGTAATTTCCTTTTGTGTAGATTTTCTCAAGTTATTGGTAATAATAATAAAGTCATATTGATATACAGTATAATGAAACATTTTTTGGCCCAGTTGTGCAGCTCTACAGACAAGCTGAGCGATCAGAACAAATACTCTATGAAAGATTTATTTGAATGAATTATAAACATTAGTTTTGAAATTTTACAGATGTGTTGTAAAATAAAATTAATACTAAATTCTTATTGTGTTATGATTCTTTTATTTTCGTTTTGGTGTAGTAGTCCCAATAGTAATATTTAATAATAAAAATAATGAATATTCAAATATTTATTTATTATTTATTTAAATTGTGTTGTAATTTATGTATTCGTTTATAAGTAGTATTAGTAATAGCAATGAAAATAATAGGCATATTAATATATTGTAAACAGTACAGTATACAGTAAAAAAAAAAATCTTCAAAAATAAGTTACAAAAAAAATGTCTAATTTTTCTGATGACGATTGAATAACATTTATATTAAATATGCATTTATAAGTTAATAATTGTGTTTATAGATTTATATTATATGCTATAAATACTATTATTTATAGATGGTATTTTTATTACTTGATGGATGGCAAATGTATTAATTAATAATCTATATCCTATACAGGTATTACCCTTCTAAAATAATTCTAATGTTTTTCTTTTACTTTTTATAGTTTAAAATCTTGTCTGAATTGCGCAGGCCGACACATACCTGGGGATATCTTTCTTGTGTCACAATCACAACTCTTACTACAAACAAATCACAGAATTTTTTTTTATTTTTTCAGTTAATAACATGTCTTGCTGCATAATGTTGTGTAATAGTGTGTGTGTGTGTGTGTGTAAGAGTAGTTTGGTCTTGAAGCACCAGTGTTGTGGTGCTTACACAGTGTTGTGTAAGTGTGTCTCAATCTCGTCTCAGCGCTTGGACACACACACACACACACACTGCACGTGAACCTCGGGGGCTTCTAAGGATGAATGTTTCTGCTGCAGGACTTGTGTTTAATCAGTGTGTGTGTGTGTGTTCCTCCAGGGTGCTGATAAGGAACGGAAAGGTCCGGACGGTCTCAGTGCGTTCGAGGCGGCCGAGAGCGAGGCCATCAAAGATCTACTGAAGTGAGTCGGATGCTGCCGGCAGCGGAGAGGTTCTGACCACAGCCACTGGATCCAGCAAACACACACACACACACACACACACACACACCTCTCTGTCTCTGCCCGCTGGCTGCTATAGCTCCTTTAGGGTTCCTTTTGTCTTGTTTTCTTCCATGACCTTTTTATTTTATTTGGGGGAGGTGCTTAATTCCCCCTCTAGTTGATCGGAGTCAGTCATTGGCTGATGGACCTGTCACTCATGCCTTCCATCAGGACCAATGGGAACGCCTGTCTAACACCACTAAACACGGACTTTAGAGTTCAGACTCCAGCGAGTGATGAGGAACGTTTACTTCTCAGACTGTTAGTTCAGATGGAGTGGTTTGTATAGTTCTCGCTCTTTCAGCTCAAACACATTCCCATCACGTTAGATGCTCAAGAACAAATATTACAGATGCTTGAATGGTTCTGCTGACGCACGTTTGCTTCTGTGCTCCTTTCAATTTGTGTTGTTGTGGCAAAAATAAATGAATTCTCAGCTTCTGTGAGCTTTTTAGAGTGTTAAACAGGTCTCTCTCTCTCCTGAGCTCTTACCCTCTCCAGATTCTCTCACTGTTTTAGGCCCTCTCTCTCTCTCTCTCTCTCTCTCTCTCTCTCTCTCTCTCTGTCTCTCTCTCTCTCTCTCTCTCTCTCTGCATGATGGTGTTTGAGCTTTTCAGTACAGTCTTGATCTAAAATTCACATCGATTAGCAAATCAACGTTTTAAAGATCCATATCTGGCATTGTTGTGAAAAAGTCCGTTTGAAAACAAAAAAACAAATAAAACCGTTTCAAATGATCCGTTTGATTTTGTCACATTTGTAAAGTTTCAAATGAAGCAGAGTTTTAAAGAAATAAATATGTTGTGTGTGTATATATATATATAGTATACACACAAAAATGCCTGCATGTATACATTTAAGAAAATAATGCAAAGTTTATTCTATATATATATATATATATATATATATGTAAATGTAAATATTTAAAGAAATATACTGTGTGAATTTACATACATTACACATTAAAATTTGTAAAAGTACAATTTTGTTTGACCAATATATAATGTATTACTAATTAATACCTTTTTAATTATATTAAAATATTTTATTAAAATTATATATTTTATTGGTATTATTTAAAAGTGATATACACAGTGAGGTCCATAAGTATTTGATCACCCCGTGAGTTTGAAGTCCTCTTAGAAATCATGGAGGGGTCTACAATTTTCAAGCCAGTTCTCCTGGCTGTGTGTTTTGGGTCATTGTCATGTTGGAAGACCCAGCCACGACCCTTCTTTAATGCTCTGACTGA
>JAUMHP010000044.1:826834-854951 GCA_032361065.1 Enteromius trimaculatus | reverse complement strand
TCAGTCAGAGCATTAAAGAAGGGTCGTGGCTGGGTCTTCCAACATGACAATGACCCAAAACACACAGCCAGGAGAACCCAGGAGTGACTCTGTAAGAAGCATATCAAGGTTCTGGAGTGACCTAGCCCGTCCCCAGACCTAAATCCAACTGAAAATCTTTTATAATATCCTTAAAAAATAAAAAATAGAAAGTACATTTTTTAGAAAGTAAAAAAGTTACAACATATATACAACAAAATATAGCATTATTTTTAATGCTTTTTTATAAATGTTAAAATGTTCTTGTTGTGATTCTATTATAAACATTCTATTTACTTTTTCTTCCCCAAGTTTAATGTTATTTGTACATTTTTTATATCCTAAAAACATGATAATAATCAGTTTTCTTGTCGCCATCAGAATGTTAAAGATTACAAAAATGCTTCTAAGAACGTTAATCAGAGACAAGTCACCAGAATGTTCCAAGTATGTTGTTCTAAGAAAGTTTTGTCCAACATATTTGTCATGACAACATATTGAGTATGAAAAAGTTACAAGAACATTTCAAAACCTTTCCTTTAAGAATGTTAATATAATGTTGTAGGAATGCTCTCGGTTAAAACACGTATGATGATGTCACTGGTGGAATTTCTGAGCGAGTTGCTAAGTAACAGACTGTCAATCATAAACTCCCTGATTAAATATTCATGAGCTGAGTGGAGTCATACAGGTTTCAGTGTTTCTGCTGGTTAACTGCGTTTTGAGCTCTTCGTCTGAATTAGTCTCCGCTGACTTTCTATTAGTTCTGCTGTTTTCAGCCTCTCTGCTAATAAAGGTTAGATCAGATAAACATCTTCTCTGAGTGCGATTGGTCTTCTGTGAGAGTGTCTTCATTCGCCGCTCCAGAGCATCTGTTCCTGGAGGTGACCAATCAGCTTCAATCTGATCTGTAACTCCGAGTCCAAGAACTCTTTAGACTTGTACCACTTTACACACTGCAGCCTTTACTAACTCTAATTTACTAACTAGTTGTACAGTATATTGTGGACAACCTGCTACATTTGCATACAAAAAATAGCATGCAGTATATAATATATTGTGCAGTATACAGTACCATTTAGATTTTTACATGGTAATTATATTACATTAACTTGTGCGTATATATATATATATGTCATTTATTGTATTGTTTTTACCAATTTTAATGCTAAATATATTGTTTCACGCTGTGCTGATTTTAATTTATTCTGCCTTTAATAAAATTGTCAAATCATAAGCATCACCCATGAGAATGATGAAAGAACATCCACATTACAGTAATTAGCTTTTGTTTAATTCATGGAAATGGTGTCATAATGCACAAAAAACCTAATGGTCTTTAAAAAGGCTTTGTTTTGTTTATCCAAAATAAATATGCAAAATGTAATATAAAAGTATAAAAGACAGATTACACAATATAAATAGAAAAATCTCTGTGTGTGCACATGAACATTTTATGTTGCTCACACACACACACACACACACACACACATATATATATGATGAAGAGTTTTTGCGCGCAAAATTTGTTGGCATGCATATGATACGCTTATACCCCACAGCCCTAATCCTTTTAGTATATATACCACAAGTTTTAGTTTTTATTTATCATGAGATCGGGTAGGTTAATTAGTCTTTCTGATTTTGTGGTGAAATATTTATCTGATGTTTTCAGTCTGGCTCTGTGTGGGTGATGTGTGTCTGTTTTTTTCAGTCGGGTCTATACTGGGTGGCTAGTATAGACAGGTCGGAACCGCCCCGTCTGAGTTTGAGAGAATTTGATGATGTTTCATCAGCATCTGAATCGAGTCTTAACCGCGTCTCGTTCCGCGCGCGTTCTGTCTCTGTCTCGCGGAGTTTAATTGCCTTGGAGCGCACGCTCGTGCAATTAAGCTGTCAGATGCATGCGGCCCCCACTGACTCTCTCTCTCTCTAAAATCACACACTCAATGCATTTATTTCAGTCTGTGGGAAAGCGTGGCTGTCCAAAACATTTTGCCATTAGCGTGATTATCTCGCGCGCGTGCGTCTGTCTCTGTGCAGATGCAGGTGAAGTAAAAGTGCTGTCAGTCAGATCGGCGTTTACTGTATTAGCACACGCTGATGACAGAAAGAGGCGCTTAAAGTTCTTGTATCGTACAGTTTCCTGTCATTACTTTCCTGAGGTGCACTTCTCAGGGTTTCTCGTTGTTATAAGGTAGAAGTGTCAATTGGTTTTCACCGCTGTGTTTAAAGAGCTGTGTTCACAGCAAAAATAAAGTCTGTCATCATTTACTCACCCTCAAGTCAGAGATAGAAAGAGTCTGCTGCATGACTGGATTTAATGGGAAAAGCTGCAAAAACTCCAATAAAACAATCAATAATCAGTTTAAACTAAAGCTGTTGGACTCGATGGGTGTTCTTCACAGCTTCCTGTAGATCCAGTGGTCTGTGGATATTGAATGCAGACAGGAATTGCATTTTCTGACATTTGAGTTCGATTTCAATGGTGTAGATAAAGCAAATTTGCCTGTGAGCACATTCTGTAAATACAAAAGGTTAGTCTAAATCCAGGTGATTATGGCCCTCTTTCAGGACTTACAGTAGCTTAAACCAGGATTAGCCCATAGTTCAATAATGACATTTAAGAGTTTTTGTTTAAGCTTGCTTTAGAAGAAAGCATTAGTCAAGACAAAACATAAGCGCTGACATGCTTTAAGATCGGTCAGTGTAAGTTTATTTCAGTTAAAACAGCTCAGATTTACTTTTAGTCTAGGCTTAAGCCTTGTCTGGGAAACGTTATCGCCCAGATAGTTTTTGTCATTGTTTATTTAGAAACACTCAGTTATGGATATTATAAGACGGCAACTACAATATATAACATTTCACCACCAACATTACCCATTTTAACACAAAATGATCCTCACAAATCTATGTTTGTCGCCTGGAGGTCATTTGTTCTGCAGGGATTCATGTCTCTTCAGCAGTCTGTGAAAATATTTCTCATTTCTGGTGTGTTTTGTGTGTTCTCTCACAGCAATCAGAGCAGAGTAGACGATATTTTGAAGAATGTTCAAAATGCTTAGCCACTGACTTCCATAGAATGACAGAAATAATAATAATACTGTAACTATCCTCTTTCTCAGATATCAGAAATAAGCTTTAAAACCGTTTTTCCTAACATTCCTGCTATATTTAAATGTTACTTTTGGATATTCTCTGAACATTTAAAAACATTTTTGGAATGTTAATTATTCTAATAATATTTAGGATGCTTTTGAATACATTTTCAGAATGTTTTTAACTTTTACATGAACATTTTATGTTGCTGTTACCGTCAATGCAAACTGTTAAATTGTTAAACTCCGCTTTACAGTCGAGTTTCAATCAATGCTTTTTTTTTTTTTTGTACCGGAGAGGACGATTTGAGTCCTGAGTGTTACAGCGTGTTTTATAGCGCACTGAATTATTTAATTTCAAAAAGATTTCTCCTCCGATTGCTTTTTAGCACTTTGTGAAGGGGTTTAGTCTCTTGAAGGGCAGAGGAGAGAGTGCTGAGACGCTGGGCTTTAGATCAGAGCAGCTCTGTTTTCCCTGCACGCTCTCTCTTTGTTCAGTCTCCGTGTTTTCATCGCTGTGATTCATGGCCGTTCGGTCCCTGTGCTGTTAAACTGAGACCAGAGAAAACCAGGGAGCCAGCCTTTATCACCATCATCATCACGTATCTGTGACCCCAAGTGACCCAGTCTCTCTCCTGAGTTTGTGTTAATCGTCTCATCTGGGCCCTCGCTGGTGCTGTGTGTGTGTGTGTGTGACTCTTCCACTGAGAAACACTATTTAGAAGCCGCTGTCCCAGTTCACATCCTTATATTTCACTGCTCACATATATTTCAGTGTATAATATGCGATTGGGACATACCAGTTCAATAAAAAAAGCAGAAAACAAAATGGAAATAAATAAGATGCCTGTAATGGTAATAACAATACAAACTGAGCATAAAAAGAATCAAATAAGCCAAGTACAAGACATACAATCATAAAAATGCATCTTGTTATTATAAACTGCTTGCTATAAACTATATGCCTTACCTTCCTCTCCGACTAAGGAAGTCTATATACAAACTTCTGTAAAATGGAACATTACATTTGATCAATTTGCAAACATGGGAACGTTTTCGTAACTCGCTGGGAACATTAAAAAAATGAGCATATTTGGACTAGCTGGGAAGTTCAAGCGACAATGTCCTCAAAATTAGGATCAAATGTTCTAGTAATCAAAAGTTATGCGGTCTAATATTCTCTATAATATATATACTTTGCACATGTTTTAGTTGGATGATCATCTAAGTTTTTATTTAGTCTTATTAGTTCTTAATGTTATCTAAAATTGACAACTTTTTTTGTGGTTATACTGTTACAATCCCATTTATCATTATGCAAACGTCTTGAGAAGTTACTTTTGGGTGTTCTGAACATCCCGAAACAGGAAGTAGCGTTTAAAAAACAGCATATTTCTGAAAAGACCAGATACTTCTATTAACATCACTGAACTCTCTCTGTTTTCAGCTCACTGTGATTTGGGACGTGCTGATGTTGCTCATGTTGTCTGTGGTCAGGTTGTGTGTTAGCTCTAGCAGACAGACAGACAGACGTCTTCACACGGTGACTCGACGGTGATCTACCGTATGCAGGGCTGGTGTCTTAGATGTTGTTCTCCATCACGCTCTTTCATTCGGTTTAAAAGCAGATAAACCGGTGCTTTTATACACGACATCACTGTGCAGCAATTACAGCTATTCAGAGACACAAAGCCAACAATCGCAGGACATTTACATATCTGAGGTTCACAGCAGCAATTACTTCAAGGGGCTCACAAGAGCGCCCACCTGGATTCAAAGTATTGGACCTTAAAGTATTGTCTGAAGAAGCAGACGGAGACACGCTCCCGTAGCGCCACCAGCAGGTGAACCCGTCTGGATTCAGCTGAGGAGAGACGCTGCAAAGCCTGTTCTGAAGACATCCTCAGCCTGCGCTCGGACTGACTCTGAGCAGAAGTCACAAATCTCTCATGAACTCACACAAGTTCCATGAAATGGTCAGTTGTACGACAACTCTCACCTCATTTGGTTCATAAATGATGAATTTTGCAACATCAACACTGTTATTCAACTGAACTGAATCAGCATTTCGATCCGAATAACGATGCGAGGTGAATTTAATTTGATAATTGATGACAATAACAATACATTTTACAAATTGATTGGTCTGAATAATGACACTGTGGTCTTATATTAATCTGCTGAAACAGCTGAAATTGAACTTGTTTCGTAATTGATCGTATAGCGGATGAATTTTGCAACATTGACACTGTTACTGAACCGAAGTGAAGTAACTGAATGAACACTGAACTAAATGGATCTGAATATCAACACAACTATCTTCTGCAGATCTGCTTCTACATCTAAAATGCCGTTTTTCATAATTGATGAATACTGCAACATTATTAAAACAAATCGAATTAACATCTGTAAAGATGCTTTACAGCTGAAACGGAATTTTCCTTAAATGTGATGAATTTTTTATTGAACTAAATTGATCTGAGTGTTATTTCAAATGTGTGAAATGATCTGTATCGCATAGAAATCAGTGCGACTTGACTCATTCGGGCCTGTTTTTGTATCCTGGGGGTTTTTGATAAATATCAGAGAAGAGCTGATATTTTCTGTGGACTCTGTGGTGTTTGCTATTCTGTTATTCCTCCGCAGGTTCTTCTGTGTTTACCTGAGCAGTGACCCGTC
Organism: Enteromius trimaculatus; assembly: GCA_032361065.1. Lineage (NCBI taxonomy): Eukaryota > Metazoa > Chordata > Actinopteri > Cypriniformes > Cyprinidae > Enteromius > Enteromius trimaculatus. The sequence continues at coordinate 849,156 of JAUMHP010000044.1, read as the reverse complement.
CACACACTGATCTCAGGGCGCCTGGGAAGCGTCTTGAGCGGATCTTGTCATCCCGGGGCGTCCCGTGTGAGATCTGAGCATCTGTGTGCCGCAGGACATTCGCAGCATCTGCTCAAACACAGTAGAGACCCGGAGCGCGTGTGATGTGTTTTAATCAGCCGCTGATGTGGGCCAGCGCTCGGTTAAACTCACACCAGCTGTTCTCATTTCTCTCGTCTCTCACCTGCTGCATCACACTGATTTACCCTTCACTTATTAATCTGCATCGGCTTCCATGAAGAATAGAAAATATCCTCACAGTTTGTTCCTTCATCAGATTTGGAGAAATGCAGCACTTGCTCTGCAGTGAATGGGTGCCGTCACTGGAAGAAGCATTTTTTTATTTTATTTTGCTGTATGTATATTAGCAGATTTGAAGTAAAGAATTAGTTTTGGGGCTTTTTTTTAGCTTCTCAAAATGTTAACTGATGGACTGGATGGGTGTGGATTACTTGTTTTTATCAGCTAATTCTGACGGCACCCATTCACTGCAGAGCAAGTGATCCAGGCTACATTTCTCCAAATCTGATGAAGACATAAGTTCATCTATCAACCAGTTTAAATAAAGATTTTAAACCTTCTGCTCACCAGGCCTGCATTTCTTTGATCCAAAGCACAGCAAAAACAGTAAAATCTTGTAAAATATTTTTTACTATTAAAATAACGGTTTTCTATTTGAATATATTTAAAAATGTCATTTATTTCTGTGATTTAAAAGCTAAACTTCAGCGTCATTACTCCAGTCACATAATCCTTCGATAATCATACTGATTTGCTGCTCCAAATACATTTATTATGTTGAAGTACAGCTGAGTACAGTTTTTTCCCCCAGGTTTCTTTAACGGATACAAAGTTTGGAGGAACAGCATTTATCTGAAATGGAAATGATAAAAGTCCTTATCATCATCCATTTTAAGCACCGTTGCTGAATAAAAGGCCTAAAAAAGAAATTATACTGACTCCAAGCTTTTGAATGGTATACTGTATAATGTTACAAAAGCTTTAATTTCACATAAATGTTGAATTTTGAGTCTTTCTGTTCATTAAACATGCTATTAGAGTGATTTCTGGAGGATCATGTGACACTGAAGACTGGAGTAATAATACAGTTTGATCGCAGGAATGTGTTGCATTTTAAAATACATTAAAATAGAAAGCAGTTCTTTTAAATAGTAAAATATTTGACTGTTTATGCTGTATTTTGTATCCTAAATGCAGACTTGGTAAGTCTCACAGTGAAAAAGCTGGGAAATGACACGTCTTCTAAGTGTGATCTTGATGTGTGTGTAATGTGTGAATGTGGTCAGTTTGCTGGACTCTTGTTCTGTCTGATCTTCACATTCTCCTGTAGTCTGTGGCCAACGGAAACAGCGCTTGCTGGAACAACAGTCTCTGAATTCCTGAGCCGAAGACTCTTTTCCTGCAGGACGCTGATGTTAAATGTCCTGAAAAACATTCTCATTCAGATGATTCATATGAAGCATTCATCCTGCTGACAAAACTGTGATGAACATAACGAAACCTTTCATTTGAGGTACCTTCAAAGATAAAACTGTGTGTGTGTATATATATATATATATATATATATATATATATGTTTTTTTAATATATAGTTTTAATTAAACATATTCATGTGTTTATTTTTATTAGCTGTATTTCTTTTGTTATCTCTTATCTGTATTTTTAGATGAATTATATTTTCCTTTTTTTAGCGATTTAGTTATTTTAGCACCTTGAGCCAAACTAAACAAAGATGAAAAATGCAGTCTTGGAAACTAGCTGAAATAATAAACATAAGTTGTTTTACGCATCATAATAATTAGATTTTATTTGTATATTTTTATTTCATTACAGTTAATGCGCTATACAGAAAGCTGGTGCTGATGAATTTGGTGCCTTTGAGAAAAACAGATTGTGTTTGAGTTGTGATTATTTCCAGATGAAACACACAGACACACACACACACACATTCCAGCCCGTCACAGAGGGAGGAGAAATAGGTAGTATGTTGAAGGAAAAGGGACAACAGGAGACAGATGGGTCCAGTCTCTCTCTGTGTGTATCTGTCTGTGAGCTTCTGTTTATTTAGCGCTGACTGAGAGAAGAGGAGAAGCAGCATGACAGCTCTCAGGATTCTGTCTGTGTCTGCGCTGATGTGTCAGATGTCCATCACTGCATCTCTGCACTGGAGGAAAGGTACGACTGCTTACTTCAGATCAACACACTCCTGCTTAAATGGACACATATGAACAGCTCCAACAAAGTTAGGAAACATCTCACAGTTCTGACCTTTCTCTTGCAATTTTGAGTTTATATCTCACCATTTTACTTTTATTTTCATGAACTCAGTATTGATATAAACCTTTCCTTTTTAAAGTCAGAATTGTAAGATTAAAAAGTTGGAATTACCGTTTTATGTTTTTGTGCATGCAAAAAATTTAGGAAAGTCCAAATTTTGAGTCAGAATTCAGAACAAAAAAGTGAATCTGCATTGTGGGATATAAATTCATAATTGTGAGATAAAAAGTCTTTTATATATTTTTTTTTCTTTTTTTATGGGCTTCCAAATCAGAGTTATTATCGTGAACCAAAAACGTCAATAAAAGAAAAAAATAAAACTGGGTTCAATTAAATGAAATGTTTAAAAATATATATTTTATTTTAAATAGTTGAAAAATATAACTAAAATTAAAACTATAAATAAAACTACAGATGTTTTAAAAAAAAAAAAAAAAAAAGACAAAAACACAGAACAGCATAACAAAAACTGAACCAAAATGAGAACAGAAACAGAAATTGAAATTCAAAGTCATCTCGATGGCAGTGTGTTTGACCTGCAGCCAGCGCTGGAGTCTGTGACCTCCGGAGGAACAATCACACGTGATGATGAGTTTGAGCTGATCACGTGAGACCTCGTGCGTTTACACTGAGATCTGCAGCGAGCGCTCGGAGGAGTCTCTGTATATCTGCTCTAGAGTCCTCCGCCATCCAAGGGCACGAGCCGGGCCTCTGCCATCTGCGTTTGGACTCAAAGTCAAGCGTTTTTGGGAGGGAGGTTTTGCTAGGATTTCGTGAGCCGTGACATCAACCGCTAACAGAGATGTTCAGTTCCTCCAGAGCTTGTGGGACATTCACCTCAAAACGAAGTGCTGATGATACGCACTGAGCGTGTGTGAAATCACTGGACCTTTGAGCGAGGAACAAGGAATGTTCTTCCAGTAACGTTAATACAATGTTCGCTATCTGGTCTTTAATAATGCTCAAATGCTGAAACGCTTTAATTGGATTTTTGTCTAACCTTTTTTGAAATGTTTAACAGTGTTATGAATGTTCAAAAGTAATATATATATATATATATATATCTACAGTAAACATACAAAAACCTTATTTTTGGGTGCGATAAATCATGTGACATCACTATAATATGACCAACAAAAGTTTGGTCTAACATTTCTTTTGTATTTATGAAAGAAGTCTCTTCCGCTCACCAAGCCTGTATTTATTCGATCAAAAATACAGTAAAATTGTGAAATATTATTATAATTTAAAACGGCTGTTTTCTGTGCGAATCTGTGTTAAACTGTAATTTATTTCTGTGATCAAAGCTGTATTTTCAGCATAATTACTCCCGTCTTCAGTGTCACGTGATCTTCAGAAATCATTCTAATATACTGATTTACTGCTGAAGTAACATTTCTGATTATTATCAAAAGTTGTGCAGCACAATATTTCTGTGGAAACTGTTCCCAAAAATTGGAAGTTATAAGCTTATGAAAGTTTTTACAGAGCCTTGTGATCGATGGAATGCATCCAGAAAGAAAGTGTTTATTTCTGTGAGTGTGTGGTTCATCTCTGAGGACACACACTGAAGCTTTCTAAAGAAAACTATGAAGTGTTTTCCTCAGAAACATTTTTTGGTGAAGTGACATCATCCAGACGCCTGCGTCTCATTTCCATGGAAGTGCTGCGGTCAGCTTGGGCTCGGCTGTGTTTATGGGCTTTTAAAGGTCACTTTAGAGGATCAGGAGGATCGGGTTTGTGAAGGTGAGCGTCTGAGGACCCACCGACACACATCTGCAGCCGATGCAGCACAGATGTGGAATGTGTGTGATGTTGGCGACATCCTGAGCGGATCAAACACGTGACCAGCTCCCGCTTCAGCTTGTTTTAAGCTCGAGTCTGAGAGTTTCTCTCAGAGTTTCACAGCTTTTGCATATTAGTGCTCTTTTTTCCTTGATTTTGACTGTTTCCACTGTCCTTTTGGATAAAAGCATCAAAAAGTAGTACTCTACTATAAAAAATGGCAGCTGTGATTGCCAGAATTTGTCTGTAAAAAATACAGTAACAACATTTTAGGTTTTATGGTATTACGTTAAATTTACAGTTAAATACCGTAATCATCTGATCAACTGATATAATGTTAAAATCCCATCCTATTAAAGTGCTGAAATCTGTTTTGAAGTTTTGTGGAAAGTCATGATAAACCGAAGCCCATCACAAACAGCTTTTAAATATGAGCATATATAGAAGGAGCTCAGAGTCATTCACACAAACACTAAACACCATCATGATGACTTAAACATACAATAAATATTCAACATTACATGTGATACACAACCCTAATAAACATCACTGATGAGAAAAAACTAAAATATGAAATGCAATGCAGGTAATTCTGGGAATATTAGTTTATGTCTTTTTATGTTTCTTCCTGTAAGAATTTAACAGGTTTTTATCTAAATGAAATTCTGTGTTAGATTACATGTGGAAGCATCTGTTGTTTCTTCTTCACTTAGATAACCATAATAACGAGGTTCTAGGAGCTCAACTAGTTGTTTTGGTGACTAATAACCCATCCGTACTGAACTGATATCATCCTGCATTACTGACTGCTGCGGGTCTGTAATGCAGATGTTAAACGCAGCCGTTGTCATAAAACAAGTCCACTATCTTCCAGCGACAGGCGCAGAAGAGACGCAGATGCTGAACACGTGTGCTAAAACACGAACAACACTGAGAAGAAAAGTGTCGTTTTAATGAAAATAGAATTCAAATGAACAGAAACAAGAAACGTGAACATAGGCCTAGTTGTAGAATAAAATCTAGGCTGTGTCCTGAAGCCTTGGCAGCTGACTTGCTGCCTCATGAGACAATGACTTTGCAGGCTTTGCAAAAGTGCTCCTCGATGACGATGCCATATTTCTAAATGGTTCCATAAAGAACCTTTAACATCTGAAGACACAAAAGCTTCTTTGTGGTGAAAGAAGGTTCTTCAGATCAGAAGAGACGGCTCTTTGACTGAATTGGAACCAAAAATGCTACTTCACTTTTGAATTTAAAGAATCACATTTGATAGTTTTTCATTACCTCTATTCTTCTTAGTTCTTCAGGCTTTGCATGTTTTGCTGTTAAATAAATGTTTATTAGAGTCATGTGTTAAGGATGCTGATTTATGAGTTATGTTGTTTTATATATTTGCTTGTGTTGAAGTTTAATTCATTGTGCATCTTTCCTTTATCTGATTATTTTGAGTTTGTTGTATTTTATAAAGATAAAAAGCACAATTCATCAATTTTACATCAATGAAATATGGTCAGTCTGTAAAACGTGAAGTTTTGCTACCGCAGCTGCTGTTTTTACCGTAACTTTCATTGGTTTTTTTTCATTAAACTGATCCAACATAAACAACACCTGCGTGTGTCTGAACATTAACAGGTGCTTTAGTCTGAGAAGTTATTTAGAGACCACTGCTCTGCGGTCGAGAATCTAAACCAGCAGCACTTGTTGCCTTGCTGTGAGAATTTCAGCGTTTGATCAGTCACATAACACATTACCCATGATCCTCTCTGTCTCTCAGCTCTGTTCCCATCAGCCTTCAGAGTGAAGCGAGGGACTCCAGCGCTGCTCAACCCCGTGTTTCAGACTTCAGCGGAGGACGCCAGCCTTCTGTACGAGGTGTGCAATCCTGTCTTATAACAAAGAAAAATCACAAATACAGTATTTAATAAGCCACCTCTTTCTCTAAGACTGCAGAGAGATACTAAGGCAACATCAAACAGCATTTGTGACCCATAATTTAGTAATTGGATGAGATTATTGAAGAAATATTTGATGTTTCAGTGAGACTTTTTACATTAGTTCGAGAGATCAGGGTTATTATAGTGAACTAAAACGAACTAAAACCCATAAAAATATTTTATTTTAAATTAAATTAAATGTAATACAATAAAATATTACAAACTTTAGATTTGTATAGTGAAGTACAAAAATAAATACAAAGAAAAAATATTTGTTACTTGAAATAAAAAAAAACATTTTATTTTATTTCAACTAGTTTCCGAGGCAAAAGAAAAAACTGTTAAAATAACTGAAAAAAATGTGATGCACAATACAATTACTAAAAGCTTAAATAAAATTAAAATAAATGCAGAAAATATGAAAATAAAATGAAAAAAAAAATTAGCAAGGACACTAAAATATCACCAAATATATATATATATATATATATTTTCATTTTAATTTAGTTTAACCTGATTAAAGACATTAATATAAACTATAATAGTATCTCAGTGATACTATAATAACGCTGCCACAAATCTCAGCGTCTCAAAGTGTCTCCAAGATAGAAATATATGCAATCAAAAAGAGTTTTAGAAGGCTGAAAGCTGTCTCTGGGGCAGTACCTTTTCAAAAGGTACACTTTTGGTTCAAATATGTACACTTTAAGTACTAATACATACCTTTAAGGTACTAAAATGAACACTTTAGGTACAAACCGCCTCAGTGACAGCTTTTCTACCTTTATTTCTGAGAGTGTTACGCTCAGAGAAGACTTCTCGGTTTCCATTAAGACTGACTTGTGTCTGAGTTTATTTCTCGCTGGGAGTTTTATCAGAAGCTGAAACTTAGATGTGTGTTGTTTATCTCTGCAGCGTCTTTGCTTGAATGAAGGAAGCGATCGATAGCTCAGCTCTTATTAGCGCTTCATACGCTCCAGTTTACTCTGTTATTGAGTTGTGCTGAGCTCTGCAATCTCCTGCGCTGTCAGATCCATCAGACGCACGAGATCTCTGTTTAGATGCAATACGAAAACATAACAAAGACATATTAATATTCCAGCAGTGTGAGCCTGCATGATATCAGACACAAGGCCTCCTCACACGCTGAAGACAGATTGAAGGAGACGTCAGACTGAAGTCTCATCACAGAACAGAATCATAACAGCTGTTTTATTGAATCAGTCTCAGCCAATCCAGAGCTCATTTCTGCTTCCTTTAAAAGATGCTCAACATCCAGTAATATACCTGCACTGACACTATAAACTAAACTGAGCTGCATAATGTCCAGTCTTCTCTGAACTTTGACTAATGTTCTCTCAAAGTTATGAACAGATATATGAGAAGTATCTGCTCATTCATCATAATCAAAAACATTACTCATACATCATTAATGGGACATGTTTTCTGAAATGTTAGTTGGATGTTGGTCTCATGTTTTTTTAGAACATTCAGTGACATTCTCGTATAGGAGAACATACAGAAATAATGTTTTTATAACTTGTTAATGTTAATGTTTTTGGTTCTCTGGCTTACAATCACATTCTGTAGCTGATTTCATTTGTTATTAAACTGAACTGAATCAACATTGAACAGAATATTTCTTTGAGTAGCTGTAATTGAACTGCAACAGTAATAGTCTACTGTTATTTTCCCGGGTAACAAAATTAGTTCTGAGAATATTTAGCTGATGTTCCCATTCTGCTATAAAATACATTTCTTTTTTAAAGATCTGTGAATATTTTTTTGCTGATGTAAACTTCTATTGTATCATTTTGCAAACACAATGGGAATGCTACTTTTGAATGTTCTCTGAATGTTCTGAAAAAACATTTTATGAACGATGTTTAAACATCATTAATTTGTGAAAAAGTTATGTCTGAATGTTCTGTGAATGATCCAGAAACGGTTTTTGTTTTTTTAAGTGATACATTGACTTTAGAATTTTGCAAACATTGTGGGAATGTTACTTTTGAGTTTTCTCTTAAAGTCACAAAACAGCTAAAAATGAGTAAAAGAAAAAGTTTTTTTTAAAAATAATAATGATAATAAAATGTTTCAGAGAAAACATTCCAAAATCAATGTATAAATAATCTAATAGTTTTGTGCTAATGTTTTCAGAATGTTGTTAAAGACAAACAACGTTGAGGACCAGAAAAAAGGCTTTGTGTCATTACATTGTTTAGAGCAAAAGAATAAAATGGAAAAAATCTATATTTTTATATAGCCTATATATCCTCTGTAGAGGACATCAGGATTACAGACTACAGAAAAAACAAATACATGAATAGACAGAATTTTCTGAATTTAAAATTTTATTTATAGATGATTTTCAACTGTGTTATAAAATGTATACTTTGATGTACGATTTTGCATTATGCAATATGTGTGTAAAAATGTCCATAAACGGGCTTTCCAATTAAACACAGTGTTTGTATAATTTGCACATTCATTTGTTTTTGGGACAGCATGCTGAAAACAAAAGTGTAATAATGGGAGTAATAATTGGCAAGATTCTCATAATAATATAGAGTCCAGTGTACATGTATGAAATGATGACCTGTTTCAGGAAGTCATGTTTTGATTTGAATCCCTAAACATTTGAAGATGAACCATGATTAAATGATAACTACAGTACATTTGGTATCTCTAAATCCCTGAGTGTGCTCTGTACAGAACATCCAGAGAAGCTCACTACACTTTAGCATCCACTACCAACACGGTAGCAGGATCTCAGAAGGATATGAATCAGTGAGGAGAGTGTCTGTGGTTTGGTTCTGACAGGTGCTGTGGTCAGGAGGGTACATGGACGCGGCGGACGGGACGCTTCACATATCGGATCAGGAGCTGGCGTCTATGAAGAAAATGGAGCTTCTGGAGGTGCTGTGCGAGGACGTGCTTCCCAGAAGCCTCTCTGAGATCCGGCGGCTCAGTGCTGAGCTGGAGAAGCGCCGGGGCTCGCTGAGGCAGGACGACTTCGAGCGCATCGTCCTCACGATGGCCTTCACCGCTCAGAGACTGCCACACACCAGCCCCGGCCACCAGAGGGAGCTGTGGGCCGACGCGCTTCGGAGACTCTACAGAGCCGTTAAAGAAGACCTGCGGCCTGCAGAGGACTGACCACACACACACACACACACACTCAGAGCAAAGTGATCTGGGCCTGTATTCACAAAACATTTCATCTTACCACTAATAGTTCTCCTAAATAGCAGTAAAGGTTTTTAGCTAAGAGTTTTCTCTGAAAATGCATTCACAAAGCTACTAAGGAATAGAGAGAAGTCTTAAGTTAAGAGTAAGGGCAGGGCTGAGCTCCTTGCTATAGATGATGTCAACATGCTTATTAACTATGATTGGCTGATAGGAGAGGGGAGGGGTCACTCAGAGATTTATTCATAGAACTATTGTAGATTACTATGTTATGCTGCCATATTGAAGTCAAAATAATTACAAAATGTATTTCTACATTCACATAAAGGTTTTAAAATGCAGTCTGTCACTAGTTAAACAATATAACATATTATGAATATGTCAGCCTCTATGCTTCTCGTATATATAACAAAGTGAATATAAAAAACCTTTTAATTTATAGAGTAGAACAATCAAACAAACAACCAAAGTGGCTGATAGTAAGACATGTAAGTCTTGAAAATAAGGATCATCCCTAAAGCTGATACCATTTTAAAAGTTAAAATATTTCATTTAAAATAAATACATTTCAAAATTAGTGGTTATAAATATATTTTTACTTAAAAAATGAATACATCTGTAAAATAAACAGATCTACAGTAACTTTTCTGTATTTGCTAAAGTTGTTAAAAAACAGAAATTCTAAAAATAAAATCAAAACAAAATTTGACATAATACCCACAAAATAAGAAGTAATTAATAAAAATAAATAAATATTTTATATTGATTTAAAATAAATAGTTAAAATCTGTTCTGTGAATCTGTTAAAAAAAGTTTCAAGATACAATCCAAACTTACAAATAATGTTGTTAATTTTTTTTAATAGTTGAAGTAGGTTTTTTAGAATAGATGATTAAAATGTTCTTTACACTAGTGAGGCTGATGATACACTGGGCAACTTTAGGAAATGTTGCCATAAACGGTCAACCAGGTGAGACACAGGGCCCAATACTGATCTAAATTATCCAGATAGAAATTTGTTAGCCATTCTCAACTGAAACGTGCCCAAGCAACATTGCTCAGAAAGTTGCCCAGTGTATCGTAAGCCTAAGAAGAAATGTTTCTTTTTATAAGAACTGATCTCTGAAAAGCTCTTAAGGGGACCAAAGATTGTTTTCTATGGCATCCTTCATTTTGAAGTGTAAAATCTGGTTCCCGAACCAAACCCGGTTGAGAAGCACTGCCTGCGCTGGACTTCTCTCATTACAGCGTGGTCAGATGAATATGAGGTGCATCTTAAGAACTGTGTTTGCATAAGTTCACCTTCACAATGACAGATCAGTCTTTGCATAAACGTGTTGTCGGTGCAGTTGATGGCACATTATGCTGCAGAATGAGCTCTGGTGTCCTTGCGAGGCTTGTCATTTTTCCTCAGATAATGCATCTCCTAATAGAATCATTATCACGTCCTTGACCGTGTTTCCCTGTCATTTCACCTGGAAATATTCCCGGTGGCACATCAAAACCTGCTCTCCGCTCGCCTGAAATCTGTGTTCAGGAGGAAACACTGCAGAGAATGTGACTGATATTAAAGCTAAAACTTCACAGCGTCTTCACTGCATTAAACAAGCCCATCTACACGAGACAATAAAGGACTGGGGTTTTCATTTCACCTGTGTTTTATTGAACACCTCAGGCAATGTTTCAGCATCTGCCACCTGAGCAAAAGCGTTAAGACACACTTATGAGACAGAGATGATGATGATGATGATGAACAAATGATCAAAACCCAGTGGATCCAGACTCATGAATTCTTCCAAATGTGTGTGTGTGTGTGTGTGTGTGTGTTTGTCACGTGTCAATAGCGCCATCTGCAGGCCACGAATATAATAGTTTTTTGGCATTATAATAAAAACGTTATATGTAGATTCAGCTTTTTTTCTTCGCAAATATTTCTCAGGTTTATAACACTTTCTGGTGTAAAAATGTTGTTTTATAAATTAGTTTTTTCAACAATAAATATGTACGATTGTGTGTGTTTTTTTAAGAAAAAAAAAATTTGTTTCTGCGAAATAAATACAATAAAGGTGTATCTTTCCGATGGTTCATGATTATGTTGATAGCTAGCAAGCTAGCTACCTAGATATTAACCTAAATAAAAAAGACACTAAACGAATCTCAAAGTTGACATTGTTGTAATATTATAAATGAATGCAATATACGTACATAGCCTATAGTTCATTGATGATACCGTCTGAAGGGTTACAGAAACATGAAATATACATATAATATGAACTTGCATACATGCACGGGTTTAAGCTTAACATTTTAGGTGTGACGTGTATTCATTTTAGGGTTACGGTATATGTACATGCTATATGTATTTATCGAGGTCTGGAATTTTATTGGTTTTATCTTCGCGTATTTTTGAAATGAAAAATATTTGTTTTGATCAGGCACGTTTGGGGAAGCCAAATTCAGGGGTCCTAATATTGAAAACTATCAAGCGCCGTCATTTACAGACTAAAACTTATGAATATTAACACAAGCACATGAGGTAAGACATACATTTCATTCAAAACACACCAGTGTTCATATGACCGACAGAAAATCTCTTTGTTTCTATCATTCCCACCTGTTTGCGACATGCTAATATTTGACGTATGAGCGGCCTCAAACAGCTAACGGCTAATGCTAATTCAAAACACTCCGTTAAAACAACAAATCGCTTTATTAACATGCTTGTTTTTCTCTGATATATGAACCGCATATTAAAAAGTTATATTCTATTGAGGTGACCGTGGCAGACAGAGTTTATCTGGGTTATTTAGCCGGGTTTTGTTAATGCAGATGTTGCTGATTGTTTTTATTTGGTCGATGTGTTTGTTCCTTGTTTTTATTCTTATCTTTGTTGTTACTGAGAGTCTTTATTGGGTCATACAACGGCATGCAAAGTATGATACGTGTGTGATTGTGTTTTAAGAGTGTTTGTGCGTGGTTTGACTTGGTTTCGAACGGAACTGGAACCGGAATGCGTCTCATTTTGAGCCTAACGTTACCAGTTCAGTTCTGTTCCTGCAATGTCCTGTGTTAATGAACCACTAACCTATTAAACACACCGTAACGTGACTGGCAGGTGTTTGTGCTGAGACCACCTGACCTGGACTTTCTGTATTAAATGAAATAACCACGGCATGGCCAAAATGTGGGGTATACAACCAGTGCAGACTGGGATGATATCCCATAATGCAGTAGTGCAGTACAAGTACAGATTATCCAGAGTGACTGACATTTTTAATGACAATTAATGAATTTGATCTGATAAAAGTGCACTGTGTAGATGTAAAATATAGTTAAAATTTGGTTAAAAGTGTAAAGTCTTGTTAAAAAAGAAGTATTCTGTATACAGTACATTGTTTAATGCTAAATTTGATTCAAGTTTGACTGCAGAATATAAAAAACAGTATGCTCTTACAGATATTTAAAAAAAAAAAAGTTTTTTTTTTAATGCAACGTTGTTTAAAAATTTTAAATATTTTAAGAACAGTATGCCATGCGCAAAATTTGATTTCAAGTGTTTTTTTAATGCATGGAGTAATATTTTTAAATGCAAATTTTTGATTAAAAGTGCAACTGAATGGCAAACGTTAAACGAATTTGTTCTTTGTTTAAAATCTGATTTAAAAAAGTGTCATATGCAACATTTAATTACAAGTACAAAATGTTTTTAAAAGATGCTGTATATGGAGTAATATTTTTAATGCAAAATTTAGTATATATACACACATGCAACATTTAATTAAAATTGTAAAATAATAATAAAAAAAGTGTACAGTGCAGTATGCAAAACACAACCCTTCATCATTTGTTTATTTGTTTTATTGCTGTGTTTTGCAGTAGCAGCATGCCTGCTGAACGAAAGAAGTCCGTCAACATGGAGGAGAGAGAGACGGGCTCCTTCAGCAACAAGGACAGAGACGCAGACAGACAGGCCGCCGCATCCCGAGACAAGAGCAAAGATGACACCAAGATGAGCGGGAAGAAGGACGGAGGCAAGATGGCGGACGAAAAGAAGAGACGGGCTGAGGAGGACAAGAGGAAGAAAGAGGAGAAGGAGCGAAAGAAGAAAGAGGAGGAGAAGGAGAAGCAGAGGGCAGAGGAGGAGCAGAAGAAGAAAGAGGAGGAGGAGGAGAAGAGACAGCAGGAGGAGCAGGAGAGGAAGCTCCTGGAAGAGGAAGCCAAACGACAGAAAGAGGAAGAGGCTGCACAGCTCAAGTAAGAGGGATGGGCAATATATTTATAAACGATCATATTTACCAATATAAAATATGATTAAATATTTTTAAAAATGCAGTCTTTCTACAGAAAGATAAAATTGTTGCAAGAAGAAACCAAGTTCTTTGAAAAGCATAATTCTAATACAGCATTCTCATTAAAGCAGGTGCAATATTACGCAGTGCTTGAAAATAGTCCCCAGCTATTTCAGGTGCTGCGTAATATCATAGCCATGGTACAGCAGCAAAGTTCTTCAAATATTACACTGGAATCAGAGTATAGTTTGTATATGGGGGTTGGATAATGAGCCTATTTAAAAAAGAAAAAAGCATTTTCCTTAAAAATTACAATATCTTCATTTAGTTATGAATTAAATAAAAATATGATGCTCTGATGCGTTGTGATCACAGTTGGTTGTCTGTGTGTCATCAGGGAGAAGGAGGAGGCTGAGCAGCTCCAGCAGGAGGCCTGGGAGCGTCACCACGGCCGGAAGGAGCTTCGAGCCAAGAACCAGCATGTCCAGGAGACTCGTCCAGAGGAGGCCTTCTTCAGCCGGCTGGACTCCAGCCTGAAGAAGAACACGGCGTTCGTCAAGAAGCTCCGCACGCTCACGGAGCAGCAGCGTGCCTCGCTCTCGCAGGACTTCGACTCGCTCAACCTCAGCAAGTACATCGGCGAGGCCGTGAGCTCCATGGTGGAGGCCAAGCTGAAGATCTCAGACGTGGGCTGCGCCGTGCATCTCTGCTCCCTCTTCCACCAGCGCTATGCTGACTTCGCTCCGCTCCTCCTCGCCGCCTGGAAGAAGCACTTCGAAGCCAGGAAGGAGGAGAAGGCGCCTAACGTGAGCAAGCTGCGTACCGACCTGCGCTTCATCGCCGAGCTCACCATCGTGGGGCTGTTCACAGACAAAGAAGGCCTGTCGCTCATCTACGAGCAGCTGAAGAACATCATCGGCGCTGACCGAGAGACGCACACTCACGTGTCTGTCATCATCAGCTTCTGCAAGCACTGCGGAGACGATATCGCAGGGCTGGTGCCACGGAAGGTCAAGAACGCCATGGAGAAGTTCGGCTTGGCCTTCCCTCCCAGTCAGATCATCAACGCGGAGAAACAGCAGCCGTTCCAGAACCTGCTGAGAGAGTACTTCACCTCCCTCACCAAACACCTGAAGAAAGACCACCGAGAGCTGCAGAACACCGAGAGGCAGAACAGGTCAGCAGCTGGAAAAAGTGTTTGCTATCTTTGCATTGGCGCTGCTGAATTCTGATTCTGTTTCTGATATAGTGAACTAACTTCTAGGGGCCATCGTTTCTGCAAGGTTCCGGTCTCTAAGCATCCTTTGTTTCAGATTCATACATTTGATTAATGAAATCAGTAAGGATAGAATCAGAGTGTATAATATATCTTAAAAAGCAACAAATATTTAAAAAATAAACAGCATTTCAGCTATAAGCAAATTGTTTTAGATTATATGCGAAAATAGCTACAAATGAAATTAAGAGAAGAAATGTAGGCGTGTTAAGAAAATAATAATAATATTGACTAAACACCTAAGAAAATTATTAAAACTAAAATGAAAATAGAAAAATAAAATTGCTTCAAAATTTTAATTAGGAATTAAAATAATGACCAAAACTT
This sequence comes from Enteromius trimaculatus, assembly GCA_032361065.1. Taxonomy (NCBI): domain Eukaryota; kingdom Metazoa; phylum Chordata; class Actinopteri; order Cypriniformes; family Cyprinidae; genus Enteromius; species Enteromius trimaculatus. Next base: position 834,019 of record JAUMHP010000044.1, on the reverse strand, counting down.
TATAAATTAAAATGAAAGCAGAAAACATGAAAATAAAATCTAATTAAAAATGAATAAAAGTGTAATATTATTATATTGTATATTCCAGAAGGTCATTTCATGTTATCCCTACATATTAAATCTATTTATTTATAATATAAATTATATGAATATAAATATATAGCACAGACTTAAGTAAACACATTTATGCTAGTTATGAGCTTAAACAGTCTGTGTAAATAACTGTTTATTAATATTTTGAATTAGATTTATTTTATAAGTTCTGTTTTCATATCAGTGAAAGTTTAATTGATACTTTAACTGATATGAAAACACTCATAACTAGCATAAATGTATATATAAAAAAAAAATATATATATAAAACTTATTTTATATGTAATCACGATTTCATATAAAATAAGTTATTGTTTGCATAATATAAATATACTATATATGTTTATATATTTATATAAATACACGCACTTATTCTATGTAATTAGAAAATATTTACATTTGTATATTCATATTCATATAATTTATATTTAATTTATATTTATATTTAAATATATTTAATATATAAGCATAACATAAAATGAACTTCTGGAATATAACGTGTGTTTATTTATATATAGATAATACATATGCACACAGTAAACACACATATGTAAACGAAAAAACACTTTTTTTTTATCGTTTGCAATTTTAAATGAATCCCTTTCTAATCGATTTCTTTAAATCTGAATGAGTAAATAATTGAATGATTAATGATTAGTTGAGAAATCTCTTCTGTTTTTATAAAAGGGTCATTGAATGATTCACTCAACCGATTTAATCCAAAGATTCAGAATTCAGCTTTGAGCTTGTTTTGACTGATTGTGTGGGTGTTAAAAATAGTGTTGTGTGTGTCTGTGCAGGCGTATCCTTCACTCTAAAGGAGAGCTCAGCGAGGACAGACATAAGCAGTACGAGGAGTTCGCCACCTCCTATCAGAAGCTGCTGGCAAACACACAAACACTGGCCGATCTTCTGGATGAGAACATGCCCGAGCTTCCTCAGGACAAAACCGTGCAGGAAGGTGCGTCGATCGACATCACTTCCTCTGTGTGAGGGTTTGTCTTGTGCTGATTTGTGGATTTGTTTGTTGCAGAACACGGCCCGGGCATCGATATCTTCACGCCGGGGAAACCGGGAGAGTATGATCTGGAAGGTGGGATCTGGGAGGACGAGGACGCTCGAAACTTCTACGAGAACCTGGTGGATCTGAAGGCGTTTGTACCTGCCATCCTCTTCAAGGACAACGAGAAGAGCAGCCAGACCAGCAAAGGTACTGAATTCTTCACTAAAACACTGCCAGAGTATTTATTAATATATAACTAGCATTTATTTTTATATTCGCATTTATTTATATTTACATTTATCACATTTTTAAACAGAATTGAAATGAAACATAAACAGTACACACATATATTATGTACACAGACGTTTATTCTGGATGCCATTAATCGTTTGACAACATTGTTTTAGTAATTGTTAGTCATTTCCTTATTAATAGATAAAAAATCTTTATTGCTTTCCCCCGTATTTAGCATTTATGTTATTTTAATATCATTGTAATTTTTATTAATGTTATAAATCAGTTTTTATTAATATATTTTCTGTTTTTCATTTACATGTTAAATTCATTTTTTCTTATGTTGTATGATTAGTTTTTAATTAGTGTTTTTTTTTTTACTTTTTGTTTTCATTCTAGTAAAATTTGCATTAAGTGTGTGGCACTTTATGTGGTGTGTGTTGTTTGTGTGCAGAAGGACGAGAGGGAAACAGCACTGAGGAGCTGGAGATGGAGTTAGAAGCTCTGGACATCGCTGATGACCCGATAGATGTGGACACAGCTGATGAGAATGAAGGTGAAGAACTGGCCAAAAAGATACTGGATGAGCAAGGTAAAGATGCTTTCTTAATAAAACACACTGATCAATACACCTCGTAAAGGGAGGATCTTTCCAGCAGCCCAGTTCTATCTGTATTTTGCTTTTTTCCTCTTTTAATTCTGTATATTAAGTCAGTGTTTGAATTATGTTGTGTGTGTGTGTGTACAGAGCAGGAGGATGAGGAGGCCAGCACCGGCTCTCATCTCAAACTCATCGTGGACGCTTTCATCCAGCAGCTCCCTAACTGCATCAACAGAGATCTGATTGACAAGGTAATGAGTTAAAGCACACACACACAGTTTGAATAATTTTAGTAATTCAGCATAGAACCTATTTAATTGTAATTTTCAAATGTGTTCCTGTGTGTTTTTAGGCTGCTATGGACTTCTGTATGAACATGAACACCAAGTCTAATCGCAGGAAGCTGGTTCGAGCTCTTTTCACGGTGCCCAGACAAAGGTGTGTGTGTGTGTGTGTGTGTGTGTGCATCTGTAGATGTGAACACTAGATGGAGCCAGCACTCCAGTCATTTGATCTCATCAGGTGTTGATTCAGATCCAATCAAATCTCATTTTATTTGTCACATTCACGTACATACACAGTACGACATGAAGTGAAATGTACTGCACGACTGCCCAACAAATGGACACAATAAGAAAACACTTAGGTGAACAAGGATTGTGAGAGTGGCTGTGCGTTAATCATCTCACCTCTGTGTGTGTGTGTGTGTGTGTCAGGCTGGATCTGTTGCCGTTCTACGCTCGTCTGGTGGCCACTCTGCACCCGTGTATGTCTGACGTGGCTGAAGACCTTTGCTCAATGCTTAAAGGAGATTTCAGATTTCATGTGAGTGTGTTTTGATAGCTAAAGGCTTCCAAATGAGGTATTTTAAAATCGGGATGCCCTAAAATGTTGTCTTGGTCTAAAAAGCACCAGAAACATGTTTCACACAAATATCACAAGAAAGTGAGAGGGAGTGTGTGTGTGTTACAGATCAGAAAGAAGGACCAAATCAACATTGAGACCAAGAATAAGACGGTGAGGTTCATCGGGGAGTTGGCCAAGTTCAAGATGTTTTCCAAAACAGACACACTGCACTGCCTCAAGGTGAGCTGATGACACCTACAGTGTGTACTAACTAGGGATGACAGCACCAGTGCTTTACTATGAGGTCCATACTATTATCATATCCTCTGTACACTCATTTATTTCAGCATCTCTAACCCTCTCTCTCTCTGTGTGTGTGTGCAGATGCTGCTGTCTGATTTCTCTCACCATCACATCGAGATGGCCTGCACGCTGCTGGAGACGTGTGGACGCTTTCTCTTCCGCTCACCGGACTCTCACCTGCGCACGAGCGTCTTACTGGTCAGTCTTCACACACACACACTCATACACCCATGTTTCTGCCCTCTTCAGGCCGTTGATCATGTGTGTGTTTACAGGAGCAAATGATGCGTAAGAAGCAGGCTCAGCATCTTGATGTGCGTTACGTGACGATGGTGGAGAACGCGTATTATTACTGCAACCCTCCACCAATGGAAAAGACGGTGCGCAGGAAGAGGCCTCCGCTGCAGGAGTACATCCGCAAACTCCTCTACAAAGACCTGTCCAAGGTCACCACTGAGAAGGTATGAGGTGAACGCAGGGACCCACATCAGGCTTAATATCTGTGGCCAAAAGAAGGCAAATTTGGTGTCAGTTTAGTCGCTTGAAAATAAAACTTAAAACTGTGAATGAAAATAAAACTTATTTGAGTTATATTTACAGAAAGCAACCATTAATAATAACTAAAAAAAAACCAAAACATATATTTATAATATATAATATAAAATATATACATTAAATTGATAATATAATGTATACAATTATATTAATAATATATAAAAATATAAACCGTTAATATTTTAGTTATACTAGTCATTTTACATATAAATTTAAAATTATATTACAATTGATTGCTGCAATAACTAATATTATTAAAATGTTTTAAATACTTTAAAAACATGAATCTATTATAAAAAATATATTAAAATATACATTTTGTTATACTTTATTATAAAAGTATATATTGTTACATATATAAATATGTATCTAATAGAGTAAGTAAAATATATATTATGCAGTAATTGTGTGTGTGTGTACAGTAAAGTATAATTACAATTAAAAATTACATTTTATATATATATGTGTGTGTATATATATATATATATATATTTATATATATATATAATTTTTTTTTTCTTTTCATGTAAAATGTTTACATGTATACACGTTTTTATATTGATATTCTTATATTGTATATTACATCTAAATACATTAATTAATGTATAAAAGTTTTTCTTAAATATATACATGCATTTGTTACACACATATATTATGTGAACAAAAATGGATGCAAGTGATGGTTTGACCAGCGTGTGTCCTGGACTTGTGTGTGAGATGAGTTCTGTTGTCTGTAGGTGTTGAGGCAGATGAGGAAGCTGCCGTGGCACGACCCTGATGTGAAGAGTTACCTGATCTGCTGCATGATCAACATCTGGAACGTCAAATACAACAGCATCCACTGCGTGGCCAACCTGCTGGCCGGTCTGGTGGCATATCAGGAGGACGTGGGCATTCATGTGGTGGACGGCGTGCTGGAGGACATCCGCCTCGGCATGGAGGTGTGTGTGTGTGTGTGTGTCCTTCAGAAATCATTCTAATACACTGATTTCCTGCTCAATGATTTCAAATGTCTATGATGCATTGATTATTCAGGATTATTTGGATCTAATATAGTAACTCATTCTATAGTAACTTCTAATTATACTAACTAGTTATTTAATTGTCTGTCAGTGCACTTATAGTAATAGGAAAGCAAAATCTTCAGTATTGTCAACAGCATCATATGGATTGGAATCTAATGCTTGAGTTGGAGATTTGTAGCTGTTTTAGATGCTGACGTGTGTTTGGTTCTCAGGTGAACCAGCCCAAGTTTAACCAGCGGCGGATCAGCAGCGCTAAGTTCCTGGGCGAGCTGTATAACTACCGTATGGTGGAGTCAGCGGTCATCTTCCGCACGCTCTTCTCCTTCACCTCGTTCGGCGTGAACACAGACGGCTCTCCCAGCCCGCTGGACCCTCCTGAGCACCTGTTCCGCATCCGTCTGGTCTGCACCCTGCTGGACACCTGCGGCCAGTACTTCGACCGCGGCTCCAGCAAGAAGAAGCTCGACTGCTTCCTCATTTATTTCCAGGTGAGTGTGTGATGGTGCTGAAACCTGGGCTGCCCGTAGGATAAAGGCATGAATGTTTACATCAATCTGAACACACAGATGATAGTTCATAATGTGATAATTAAATTCCAATTTGACAGTAATATTGTAAAAAAAAATCTATAATAAAAATACTTCAGAAAATAGATAAAAATTATTATTGAGTATTATATAAGATATTAGTAGATTGAATACATTTTTCATATTTTAAGAAATAATACACTGGCAGCAGATTACTTTTCTTCAATCTGAATTAAATTTTTTAATAACTGTTTAGATGTTATCCTTCATTTCTATTCACATTCCTATGAAAAAGCAATGTGTTTATCATAACTTGCCTCCCAAAAATAATTATACAAATTAAAATAATAAAGATTGCATTTGCATAATTTGAATGCAGACTATTTTTAGGTACATGTAATAATTTATTTTGCATTGCGGCATTATTATTATGACAATTAAGCACTTACTCTTATTTTTAAGAGTAATTTTCACTCTTAATTACACAAATGCATCATTGTTAATCATATATGATTTGGTGCTCAGTTATTCACAATGGTTCAGTTTTCAAAGTTTTTGCTGCTTCATATTTTTGTGAAAACCATGATGCGTTTAATTTTTTTAGGATTCTTTGATAAGTGTACAGCATTTATTTAAAACAATTATTTTCAACATGGATAATAAACTGAATAATCAGCAAATCAGTATATTAGAATGAAATTAATTACTTTTCACTGCACATTCTCATATAAAATAGTTAAAGTATCAATAATATTTCTTACAGTTTTCACTGTGATTGATTTTGACAAAATAAATGCAGGCTTGAAGACACATCCAGGCTGTCCAGCGCGGTGAAGCTGTGTTTGTTTGTGTGTGTTTCAGAGGTACATCTGGTGGAAGAAGAGTCTGGATGTGTGGACTAAAGAGCAGCCGTTCCCCATCGACATCGAGTACATGATCACAGACACACTGGAGCTGCTGCGGCCCAAAATGAAGCTGTGCTCGTCTCTGGATGAGGCCTGTGGTCAGGTCACTCAACTGGAGAGAGAGTTCCTCGTCAAGCTCGGTAAACATTTCTCTGTGTCTGTCTGTCTGAGGTCAGTGCAGGAATAGTAAGGCTCAAGCTAAGCTAATATTATGAAACGGTACAGATGATAATAATATAAAGCGTTTCAGATGATATATTCACCGTGGAGCAGACTGATTAAATAACTGAAAGCTAGTGTGTTTTATACAGCGTTTTACTGACGGACCAAATGTGGCCATATCTGAGGAAACACCCACATACCGTCACACCACCCAGCCCTAGTGTGTGTGTGTGCGCAGCCGTTCTTCTGGTTTTTCCACTGTTTCGGCTCCCCCTGTCGAGCAGCATTCCTCGCACAGACACACACCGGTTTGTTTCATGTGTTCGGTCTCTGACGCTTCTCGCCTGACATGTGCTGAGAGAAACACACACATTCCTGCAGCGAGTGTAACAGTATCAGTATTAAAGCAGCTCAGACCCAGAATGGCTCTTCAGGAATGCTGTCGTGTGTGTGTGTGTGTGTGTGTCATCCGGCTGGTTTTAAACCACAGTCACTCTGTAGTGCCGGTTTATTTCTGTCCCTTGCGGTCTGGTCGGGTCAGTAGCAGCATTCCTCTGTGTGTGTGTGTGTCCAGGCCTGGAGAAAGACGGCCGCTCCTCCAGTGCCATGGGTGAGAACGAGACTCTGGACGAGGAAGATGACGATGATGAAGACGAGGGAGGAGCCGAGACTGAAGAGCAGTCTGGAAACGAGAGCGAAATGAATGAACCAGAGGAGGAGGTGAATGTTTTTCAGGCGTGTGATTGACAGCTGTAAATCCCGCCTCCTCTCTCATACAGTATAGCTTACTCTAGTTTATGGTTTAATGATGGTGCACTGAGATGAAGAAAAACACACGTGAATCACTACAAAGTTATATAAAATTTTATTTGCCAAAAAAAGTATTTATACACGTTACATATATATATATATATAAATGTATATACGTGTG
>JAUMHP010000044.1:810643-821767 GCA_032361065.1 Enteromius trimaculatus | reverse complement strand
TCATATCTAAGTTTATCCACAAATATCTTTAATTGTGAGCTGTATAAATGTGTGTGTGTGAGCAGCAGCGCAGTGGAGAGGCAGTGAAGGTCCATCAGCTGGATGTGGCCATTCCTCTTCAGTTAAAGAGTCAGCTGAAGAAGAGCCCGGCCCCGTCCTGCACCGCAGACACAGACGCAGACATCAGCGAAACCATGCAGTTCGTCATGCTCACGCGCAAGGGCAACAAGCAGCAGGTACGGCGCGTGTGTGTGTGTGTGTGTAGGAATGGTTCAGGTCTGCAGGGTGTGTTCAGGATGTGGCTTTGGGAGTGTAAACTACACACACACAGCATCTTTGTTTTCATTCTGCTGGTGTCTCAGTGACACAGTTTAACCCTTCACAGTCTTTCGGAAGCTTGACTTTCATTCTTGACATTCAGAAACTTGTTTTCTTTTTGTCTCTCTACATTTGTGTCGCCAGAGGGGTTTATACACACATATATCTGTGTGAGCAAAGGTTCCAATATAATAAAAATAGTACAAGTCAAGTATTAATCTCTACAGTTAGTATGTCAAATAAATTCAGTTAGTTTAGGTGCTAACTACTACTGTCATCTTTTTTATGTGATTTAAAGGGATAGTTCACTCAAAAATTCTGCCATTAAGTACTAAGTTTTAATAACTAAAATTAATAAATAATAAAAAAAACTTAAACAAGGAATTAGGCTACAAATATTGCCTTTAGTTGCTTTTATAGATAATGTCATTATTGTTGTTACTTTTTAATACTTTCTTAGAGCCAAATAAAAGTTTAATTTAATTTAACCTAATTTAAATGTAAATTCAAAATAATTTAATTATGTGATATTTGTATTTTTTTTTTTTTTTGTTGAAGTATCACATACTTTCTTATAGCTTAATGTCTTCAATAAATATAAATAAAGATATAATAATTAAAATGAAATTATTTGAATCAAATTTAAAATATTAATTTTAGCAAAAAAATACAATAAAATAAAATATCATAAAAAAGGTGACAAAAAATAATGATCTAAACAAGGAATTGTTTGTTGTTAAAATACTTTTTCAAATACTTAGTTTAATATATCAGTTTATCTACAGAAATACAGTCTTTATGAATAAAATATTAAATGAACATTTTCAAAAATTATAATGAAATGATTTAAACACAGAATGAAAGGTGATATTTTTGTTATTTGCTTGTTATAATGTGTTCTGATAGTTGACACTGTGTGTGTGTGTAGTTTAAGATCCTGAACGTGCCGCTGTCGTCTCATCTGGCGGCGAATCACTTCAACCAGCAGCAGGCGGAGCAGGAAGAACGCATGCGCATGAAGAAGCTGACGCTGGACATCAATGAGCGACAGGAGCAGGAAGACTATCAGGGTGAACTACACTGCTGTTCTCACTACGTCTCACAGCTCTTGATTAACTGCATCCAAAATAAAGTTTCGTTTACATAAAATATGTGTGTATGTTATGTATCAATAAATACACAACACACAGGTGCGTGTGTGACTCTGGAGCATGAAAGCAGTCATAAGGGCACAGGTATATTTATAGTAAGATAATAAGTATGAATTGCTAAGAACTTTATTTGGACAACTCTGAATGTGATTTAGATTGTTTCTGCTCCCTCAGATTCCAGACTTTCAAATAGTTGTATCTCAGATTATTAATTAAGATTATTTATATTTATTCAGCTTTATGACTGGTTTTGTTGTTCAGGGTCACATATTTGATAAAAATGTTTATGTATTTAATAAATAAATATAGAAAAGTAAATATTTTCAAAGTATGTACATGCATGTGTGTTTAGATATACATAATAAATAAACAGAGTACACATTAGTGTTTTGACAGCAGTAGAGTGTTGAAACTAACTCAGAAGTGTGAGGTGAAGGACAGGAGCGTGTCACAGCTGCTGATGTGTGTGTGTGTGTGTGTGTGTGTGTGTGTGTGTGTTTCAGAGATGATGCAGTCTCTCGCTCAGAGACCCGCTCCAGCAAACACCAACCGAGAGCGCCGCCCGCGATACCAGCACCCCAAAGGAGCGCCCAACGCTGACCTCATCTTCAAGACCGGTGGCAGGTCAGAGGAAACACACTCATGCAGGAGCTCATCCGTCTGTGCCATGACCACAGAAATGAACATAACACTATATTATAACAATACAATTTAAAAACATTCAATCAAATTGATAGTCCAACTTTCTAAATGGATTTAATTTGCTCATCATAACGTATGTCAGCTGCAAAGTAATGCCCCGGCAAAACCCCACAACTATTAAAATTAATTTATATGAATTAAAAATAATACATTTACAATACAATACATTCTGAATCAAGATATGTGCAGTTATTCCAAAGGTTTTGGTATTTTACAGTAGAATAAACAGTAGTAATATCTTATTTTAATATTTTTAGCAGCAGTGTGTGTGTGTGTGTGTGTGTATAATATACACACATATAGGTACACCATTATTATTATAAATTACATTTTAATTATTTTATTTATTATTTCTATTTTATTATAAATTGTATTTATTATTTTATTATATTTTATTATTCTAAAAATAAATACATAAGTTTCATTTTATAATTTTATTATTAAAACTACTATTTTACAGCAATATTATTATTGTTATAATTATTATTGTTTAATATTATATGTATTTCATATATAAAGTGACATATTTCTCTTAAATATATACATGCGTGTGTGTGTGTTATATATATATATATATATATATATATACATATAAATATTATGTAAACAAAAACTTTTATTTTGGATGAATTGTTTGACAGCACTAAAAATTGGTAAATAATAAAATCACTGTTACATTTTTCTCTGAATTGTGCAGCCTAGATAGGCAACTCACTGACCCCTGACCTTTGACCCTGTGCACTGCAGGAGACGCTGATGATGTCAACCGAGCAAACGATGAGTCAAAGACAGCAAAGAGAGACACGGAGAGATGGACAGCGCTGCTGCTCTGGGACGGAGACACCCACCTGACTGCAGCGTCACCTCGGCAACCAGACGAGCCGCATCAGCTGGTGGACACGGACGGGAACGCGCGCACACACACACACACACACACACACACACACGAGAGACTGAAATGTCTCTGCATTGACACACACACAATCCGGAGGTGGTTTTATTGTGTCAGGTGCAGTTTGAAAGTTCGATAGCGAGCGAACCGAGACTCTTAACGGAAGAAAACTCAAGTGTTTTTGTTCTTCAGACAAACTTTGGGACGTGTTCTGTTCTTTCTCCTGCTCTTTATTCTCTTTAACCTCAGCCGGTCCGCAGCGACCGCTCCTGAGCGACACGTGCATGGGCTGAACGCAGCTGTAAACCTGTCCGCTGTTGCAGTAAAGTGACTTCCTGTGACCGTGAGAACGTCTCTGTTTGTGTCTGTGCCCTCCAACACACTCAGCAGCTGAGGGCCCTCACTAGCGCAGCTGATCAGAATGCAGTCCAGCCGGATGCCTGTGGGCAGAGCAGGTAAGATCTGATCACTCACAGATCTGAGGAGGAACTACTTCTATCACCAACGGAGGATGTTTTAGTACTAGATATGCAGCTCATTCTGTTCAGACACATTATTGAAGGAATAGTTCACCCAAAACTGAAAATCCTGTCATCATTTATTCACCCTGGAGTACTTCCAAACCTGTTTGAACTTCTCAGTTCTGTGGAGCACAAAGGAAGATATTTTGAAGAACGTTTGTGACGAGGCTGTTTTAGTCACCATTGACTTCCATTGTATTTTTTTTCCTAGTCAGTGGTGACCGAAACGGCCTCAAAGACATTCATAAAGGTTTGGAACTACTTGAGGGTGACAGAATTTTCTTTTTTGGGTGAACTGTTCCTCATAAAAACACAATATGATTAAATTCAGGTTGATAACATAATGTACTTACTGTAACAATAGGGATTTAATTGTCATTTAAAAATATTTTTCAGTGCAGAAAACGTCTTTTCTTTCTCAAATTTTTAATGCATAGATTTTGTGAGGTCCACCTTGATTCAGTTCTTCTCTCTTGCTGTTTGTATTGTGCTTTGAATGTGATTTTCATTGACTTGATTGATTAAATGTCGCTGTGAAAGCTTGGTGGATGTTTGGGAAGTTTTGCGTCTCCAAACTGCAACACACTGAACATCTTCGGACACGGTGATGAGTTTCACTCAGTTTATTCAGAAACAATCCCTGGAGATTAAAGATCTTCACCAATGCAAGAGAATCTACGTTTACAAAGAGGTGGAAATAGTTGTTTTGTTTCGTGTGTGTGTTTATATAGTCACATGTTCACAATCACGCATTCTGTGTCCTTCAATAACTGCTTCAATGAAAGCAAAAAACCGGAGTCGCAAAAAAAAGAAGAAAAACAAAAAAAAAATCAAACACAAATACATTAACTCATTCACGCTGGAAAACACACACTACAGGTACAAAACAACAGCACTGGTGTGACTGGTGCTGATTTCAGTCCTGCTCCAGATTTAGATTGGGATGGCTGTGGTTTAGTGTGGGAGGAACTAAACATACATTTACAAGACCTTCTGCGTGTTTGAAGGCTGTGGCATGCTGGGATAGAATCTCCACCTAACAACTGCCGTCCAAAACCCACAATTCAACATCCAGAGAATAAAAATACATTATCATACAAACTACCTGCTGAAATATACATGAGACACGTAAGATATTACTCCAGGAAGACCCTTGAGGTATTTCTTGCATACAGTCTGGGTTCTTCAGTTATAACACACAAGACACAAAAGAGCAGAAGACACTTAAACAACAAGGTAGTGTCACATGATTAATTGCATCCAAAATAAACGTTTTTGTTTACGTGAATGTGTGTGTTTATTATGTATATATAAAAATATTTACATGTATGATTCTTAAATGTAAAAAATATATACACACACAGTACACCCATATTATGCTTACTTTGGTTGCAATTAATTGTTTGACAGCACAAAAAAAACAAAAAATATAAATTGTAAAAAATATTAAAAAAAAAAAAAATTTTAATTTAGAACAGTAAAAATCCCAAAACTAACCAAAAGTAAAAATAAAACAGTAAAAAATAATTAGCAAACTAAAAAAAATAAATAAAAAAATAGTCAAAATAAAAAACAAACAGTAAAAATCAAAAAAGAAAAAGTTAATTTGGTAATTAGTTAACTGGCTTTTGAAATTAGCTTTTTGCATTATTAAATGTAGCAAAATTATATGAATTAGAAGCATAACTGTGGTGACTCGCACTCTGAAGCGTCAGGGGGAGGAGTCATCAGTCACGCACAAGTAAGACTCAAGTGATTGGCTCAGTTCTGGAACCATGCGCCTATTAAAGATGGCTGCCACCAGGCTGAGTGCTTCGCACAAATGAAAGTATGTGTTTTCAGAGATATAAGGACTGCTTGGGTTCTATAAAGATTTGATTATTTTGATTTATAGCTTCTCAACAGACAAAAAACTAAAAAACATTTCAGCTGAGACCAAACAAGATGAGTGAGTGTTAGTCAATCAAGCCTGGCTGCTGTCACTCAGATGATCCCTGCTCTGACCTTCTGGAAATCTTAAGGTAATGCCCATATTGTGTGTGTATATATACTTATGATTGATTGAAATCAGTGCTAAGTATTTCTGATTATCTTTAAATCACTATTAAAAATTAAATACTTTCTATTGCTTTAAAATACTCAGACTAGTTCCTTTAGATTAAACATTCACTAGTGGCAGTAAACCATTCATAATGTATTAACTCTGCCTAATAATCCACTATTAACAGACATCATTTCACTTTATGAAGCGTATCTAATCACCTCCTGATGAAAATATTATTTGAATTATCACTCAGTGAGTCATTTAACCCTTTTAATGCTTTTTTTGTCAGCTGAAACTCTTTGATGTTATATATTTTTAATATACGTCTCCCTGAGATTTGAGATAGATAATCAGGACTTAAGTCATACACATCTATTCTCTGGTGTTGGGTAATGGTCACAAGTGTTTTGATTTAAAAACTGTTGGTTTATGTAAATGTAATAATTTTACGAACTTGTTACAGTTTTGGAAACCCTGATGTGTTCAATTTGTGTGCGATTTATTCTATTTTACTTTTCTATTTGTGATTTTTATATCAATATCGGTGTACAGTTATACAATAGAAAAGGTTGGGTCATCTGATAATCTAAAAGTAAACAATATGTAATCCAACTACAATTTTTCTCATGTAACTTACTAGCAAACTACAATTTCTAATTAATCTACCCAGAACTGGTTTAATGATAGCTTATCAATTGCTTGTGTACAAGTCTACTAGTTAGTGTTAGTGAACACGTGTGAGCCTGGAGCGCAAAATCAGTCATCAGCAGCACAGGTGTATTTGTGGCAATAGCTAAAAAATACATCATATTAATTAAGATCATGTTCCATCAAGATATTTAGTAAATTTCCTACCATAAATACATCAAAATGTAGTTTTTGATTGGTAATATGTATTGCTAAGTATAACTTTAAAGCTGATTTTCACAATATTTTGATGTCTGCACTCCCTTAGATTCCAGATTTTCAAATAATTGCATCTCAGCCAAATATTGTCCGATCCAAACAAACCAGACATCAGTGGAAAGATTATATATTCAGCTTCTCGTTTTCAGAAAACAAAGTTTGGTGACCGTTTAGGAGCTTTTCCTCAGCAGTCCTAGCTTGCGCAGAGCATCACGTCTGGCCTCGTCCGTGGATCCTCTCCCAGAAAACTGCACTGTTACTCCCTGAGTGCGGAAGGACGGCTTTGGCAGAGATTTGCGGCGTATCTCTGGAGACAGCGGAGCGGGGCGTGAGCCGGTGGGACTCAGGGGACTTTGGTGGCGCGGTGGTTTTGGAGCCGGAGCGGGCGGCTGCTTCACGGGCGCTTGGGAGTATGAAGCTTTTCTCTGGGGGAAGTCTTCATGTGAAGTCCTGTTGGAGCTGTCCTCTTTGACCGGGGTGATGGTCCTGGTTTGGTTGCGATGGTTTGTCTGTGATGGGGTCATGACTCGTGATCTGCCACCGAAGCTGTTGATATGAATCTCCGAGGGCTCCGTTCTGGGCGCTGAAGATTTAAGGCCCTCGCTCCTGAAGGATGTTGTTGGATTTAAAGTGATGCTCTTACCGCCATAGCTGTTAAAATCACTGTGCGTGACTTCGGCACTCTTTAAAGTTGGTGCGGGGCTAGATTTGGTTTGGCAGTGGTCTGTAGTGTCTATCGCGTGGCAGTCCCTGCTAGCATTAGCTGGATTGCTAAAGTTGAACGTGGTGCTGCCGGTCTTGAGGCTATCCGAGTCCCTCGGAGATGAATGCATGACGGATTGCGTTTGCCTCTGAGGGAGTCCGGCTTTCGAAAGCGCCTCCATCTTGTTGGATCCTAGGACATGTGAAAACACAGAGTTTTAGTATGATTCAGTTTAATCACACATTATTGTTCCAAAAGCGTGTCTCACCAATTAAAACAAACAATGAACACACATTAATACAAAACCAACAATAGACACACCTCCAGAGTGCATTAATATAGTAGTTCTTTCTAGTTTACAGAACCCAGAGGCCTACGAAGACCTCCAATTCTGAATTATTAAGTGTATAGACTGATAGTAGTATATTTTTATTTAAGGGGTCATTGATGTGATTTCAAGTGTTCCTTTCTCTCTTTGGAGTGTTGCAAGTTGTTGCAGAGATAAGATCCCTGAGGTTTACAAACCAAAGAGATATTCTTTATAAAAGTTATGACTTGTCCACACCCTCCTAAAACGACTCGTTTAAACACGCCTCCACTTTTCTCCGTCACAGAGTGGGTTTATTATCAAACACCACCCAACTGTTTCCACAAAGAAAGAAGGCGGAGCTATTATTGTGTCTGTAGTGTTGCTGCGGGCGCCATGTTCTGGAGACGCTGTGTGTCGTTGTGAAAGTGCTTCCAAAAGAGACACGACTAGAAATCAGTGTTAAGTTGTGTTTCAACACTGTTCCAGAACAGCTGAACACAAATATTAGGCCCTCGCTCCTGAAGGATGTTTGGTTTAAAGTAATGCTCTTACCTCCATGGCTGTTAAAATCGCTGTGTGTGACTTCGGCACTCTTTAAAGTTGGTGCAGGGCTAGATCTGGTTTGGCAGTGGTCTGCTGTGTCTATCGTACGGAAGTCACCGTTAGCTGAATTGCTAATGTTGAGCGTGGTGCCACCAGTCTTGAAGTTTTCCGATGAATGCATGACGGACTGCGCTCTCCTCTGACAGAGTCCGAGCTTCGAAAGCGCCTCCATCCTAGACTTGTCTGGCGTGGGATCTCGAAAGGAAATGCTCCTCATGGGAAGGTTGCGAACGCAGGCCGGTTCTCCTCCATCCAGAGGGTGCGCCGGGCCGGTGAGGTTAGCGAGCATCTGCGCGCGGCGCTCCTGGACGCTGACGGCTTCGGTGGCAATCGAGTGAGGAATGTGCTCACGGCTGCTCCTCAACATGTTGATGCTGTCGGGAAGACGCGAGGGCTTGGTGTGGGTCGGAGGGCCGTGTTTGGCCGAGGGGTTCGTCGGAGACTCTAGACTGCGTCTGCGCTGGAGCAGCTGTGATGCAGATGTGCCGCTTGCACCCTGGTGCTCCGCGATCTTGCTGGCAATTACAACCGGCGTAGGAACCGAACCTGGGGGTGGCTGGTGTTCAAATTCCTCTTGCAGCCCATCTGGGACGTCCAGGTCGTGTTTTGGCTTCAGTTCAAAATGGGTCTGTGGGGGTACAATCAGCTCTTGGAAATCTGACGAGGCAAACACATTTACAACTGCATTAATGGACTGCTGATGGTGCCGAAACGTAATCTTGTGTTGTGATGTGGCCCTGGAGCACAAAACCAGTCTTAAGTAGGCAATTTCCAAAAATACTTTGTACGAATCAAAATTATTGTTTTTACATGCACGCTTTATTATAGAACTTTTATCTTTCCATAATGCATTTTGCACTATATAGCGCATATTTTAATAACCGTGTCGTTGATTCAGAGCACAGAGCAATGATTCAGAGCACAGCTTTTTGCATATTTTATGATGATTAAAGTAGAATTGTAATGTTTTGAGTTGTAGTGTTTGGGGGTACCTGGCATGACGGGCAGCGTGTCCCTGTGTTTGCTGGGGTCAGGTGAAGGGTGCACCAGGTCAATGATGTCATGATCTACATGGCTGTGACGTGGAGCTGTCGTGTAGGAGAGCGGATGCTGGACGGCAGATATCCCCGTCCTCTCATCATCCTCCTCCAGGGAGCCGATGGTCTCCTCGAAGAACAAGATACACTCCTGCTCCTCCAGACTAAGGAACTTCAGATC
The DNA here is from genome assembly GCA_032361065.1 of Enteromius trimaculatus. NCBI lineage: Eukaryota > Metazoa > Chordata > Actinopteri > Cypriniformes > Cyprinidae > Enteromius > Enteromius trimaculatus. The sequence continues at coordinate 812,399 of JAUMHP010000044.1, read as the reverse complement.
ATCATCCTGGAAACACAGACGAGTGTCAAGTAAGTAATGTACACGTGAGCAGAAGAGACTACAAAGGCTGCATTTATTTGATCAGAAATGCTGAAATAAATAAATAAATAATAAATATATATTGCATTTTAAAACAGCTGTTTTCTATGTTAATACATTTTAAAATGTAATTTATTGCTGTGAATGTTCCCTTTCATTACTCCAGTGTCACATGATCTTTCAGAAATCATTGTAATAAGCTGCTCAAAAACATTTCTCATTATTATCAGAGTTGAAAACAGTTGCTGTCAATATCTTTGCAGAAACTGTGATGCATCTGTTTTTTAGGATTCACAGATTAATAGAAATTTAAAAAAGCAGCATTTATTTGAAATAAAAATCTTAAACCTAAATGAATATTAAAAACATTGCCTTGGATGCAATACAGTAAATAAAGTAAATTACTAAGATTATAAATCTATTTAAAAATAAAAATTAAATCGATTTTATTTAATATTGATAATAAGAAATATTTCTTGAGGTAATAGTATTCAAGTATCTTGGATTTATTAATTTTAAGGTGGAAAATGTAATATTGTTCATGAGTTGAATTCAATCCTAATATAAACTTAACATAAACCCATTTTTTAAAACTAAAAACAAATCATAATGTGAAATGTGATCAATAACCGACTTACAAATATGCAAATGAATTGTTCAGCTGGCAAAAACGTTTAGAAATCGCTGGTTTAACTCGTTTATGGCGTAGTATTGTGCACATTCCGATCTACACGGAAGCCTGCGAGACTGCGCCATAATCATAAACCTGTTCATTTAAAGTCTATTATCTAAAATATTAACCCAGAATCTGCAACACTTAACTTTTACCTGTTACCTTCAAATCTGATATTTAGCTCAGATGGGTAATGACACTCTACACCACTGAATTTGTCCCCTATAGTGTTCAGATGATTTAAACGCTGCATGTGTTTAGCGAGCGCCTCAGAAGAGCTGAAGAGCCTCTCCCTGCTCAAACAGCAGAACACAGACTCCACTCACGCTCTCGCTCAGGTGTGTGTGTGTGTGTGTGTGAACAGTGGGCTGCTTGTTCATCGCCCTGTGAACACACCCTTCACCCTGAACGGCCCCTCTGTCCGCACACACATTGCATCACCTGGTTTTAGTCTGTGCCATTAGATATTCAGAAAACAAGCAGCAGACAGAAGCAGGACCGGCTTTTCTTCTCTGCTCGAGGTTTGTGGAGAACAGCTGGTTTGAGTGCGATTCCTTTATCTCAAACACCGTCCTGGAGAGTTATCAAGTTACAGTCAACACACTCGTGTCATGAGGAAATGATTGAGTGTGTGAGAGAGCGAGAGAGACCCATCGGAACGGTTCGTGGCAAATAAATATAGCATTTTTTTTTTTTTTAAGTTTAAAATTAATTGGAAATGTAATAATCATTAAACATCTTTTTGATGCAAAATTCAATAAATATAAGATGCATGTTTTTCACTGGATTGTTTAATCTTTATAAGACGACAAATATTAAAAATGTTCAACTAATGCAGACTTTGACGATCGATGTTTGCACATACACAATACTAGTCATTAATATACTATGATAATATTATCCATATTTTGAACTGTATATTTTAAAGTAATGAATATTCTGATGAATTAATTTATATATTTTGTTTTTGTTAATCTATATTGTTTAAGTTAGTCTTTATAGTTAATTTTATTTAAATCTTTTCAGATTTAATTATTTTAGTAC
>JAUMHP010000044.1:764407-790346 GCA_032361065.1 Enteromius trimaculatus | reverse complement strand
AAATACATATATAAATTGAAAATATGTATTTATGTTAGATTAAATGTATTTATTTTATTATTATTTTGTATTTAGTAGTTTGTTTAAACAAAACATATTAAAAAATACAATTTAAAAATAGATGAATTTGTATTTTTCTGAAATACATTTCATGAATATATATTTTTATAGATTTCAATTGATTTAAGTCAACTTTTTTTATATAATTTGTTGATTGGCAAAGTTTAGTTTTAAGTTTTTGCTTTTTGTAATTTTTAGTTCCTTTTTAATCTATTTATTTTAAAGTTATTTGTTAAAGTTTTTCATCTTGATGTTTATTTTCTTAGTAAAATATGTATATAGTTTATAAAAATCATCAGTCTTTATTATTTTAATAGCGTTATTAGATTTATTTCAGTCCAATTTTATTTCAAGCGACAATATTTATATGGTTCACCGAAAACTAGCCCAGCTTGACGTCTCTCTCTGGTGTTCAGATGCTTTGGTAGCGATGGAGAAGGCGATGAAGCGGGACAAGATCACGGTGAATGACCGTCAGCTGGCCTGCGCTCGCATCACGTCTTCTGAGGGTCAGGACTATCTGAAGGGCATGGCTGCCGCCGGCAACTACGCCTGGGTCAACCGCTCCTCCATGACCTTCCTCACCCGCCAGGTCACTTCTCACACTCTCAGAGAATAAACTCACTTACCATTCCTGCTGTGTTCACTCAGCTTCGTGTGCTCGGACGGATTACGCTACATGCATATACAGCCAAGCAGCCCAGGGTGTTTGAAGCATGTGCATACTCCTTTAAACCTACTGAACCTGTGTGTACTGACCTTCACCGCAGGCCTTCTCCAAAGTCTTCAACACCACCCCGGACGATCTGGACATGCACGTCATCTACGACGTCTCGCATAACATCGCCAAAGTGGAGGAGCACATGGTGGAGGGCAAACAGAAGACGCTTCTCGTGCACAGGAAGGGGTCCACCCGAGCGTTCCCGCCTCACCATCCGCTCATACCCGTCGACTATCAGGTGACTTTATATCTACAAATCATACCTAACTCTGTTTACTTTCACTCTTGCTGCAGTCGCCTGTAGCCAGTTCAGCTTTTTTACCCAGGTAAGTTCACGGTTAGTTTTTGGTTTGGAGCGGCTATCTCAGGGATCCTGCAGAGTTTAGCTCTAACCCTAATCAAACACACCTGACATGCTAATCAGTGTCTTCAGGATCATTAGAAAATCATCTCTGCAGTGCTTGGGACCTCCTGGGTAAGAATCGAGGAATCCGGGGTTGTCTGCTTTTAGAGACAAAATTGCAGCTCCTTGTTGATATTAGTTATAATTGCTTGTAATTCATATAACTATTATATGAAGTGGCAGTTTTTTTTAAGCTTTGCATTTTGTGACTCGAGCACAAAAACAGTCACAAGTCGCTGGGGTATATTTATAGCAATAGCCAAAATTACACCGTATGGGTCAAATTGATAAATTTTTATTTTATGCCAAAAATCCAGCTGACGGGCCAGCCGGTTCTGATCGGAGGAACCATGGGCACCTGCAGCTACGTGCTGACGGGCACCGAGCAGGGCATGACGGAGACGTTCGGCACCACGTGTCACGGAGCGGTGAGTCATGTGATCGTATCTGCTGCTGTGATCGTGTCTGTGCTCACCGTCTGATGCGTGTTTGTGAACCCCGCAGGGACGAGCTCTGTCCAGAGCCAAATCCAGACGCAATCTGGACTTCCAGGATGTTCTGGATAAACTGGCAGACTTGGGCATCGCCATCAGAGTGGCGTCACCAAAGCTGGTGATGGAGGAGGTGAGCGTTCTTCATTTGGTCTCAAACAAAAGAACCGTTTCCTTTTATGTATCCCAAAAAAACTAAAATTATAATGTATATTAAATACATAAAAATATTTTTAATAATCATCCTACAGTAAAATGCATAGAATGATTTTATGCTATTTAAACTACAAATCAATTTATTCTAATATATATATTTAAAACATTTCTATATTTTATCTTTAAAAAAAAATTACAAAAATGCATTGAATCAATATTTTGATTTTATATCTGTACAATTGTTTTTTTTTAATCATGACTTAAATTCCAGTTAAGCACCAAAAATCCAGAAACAATTTTTATATTTTAATAGTTTTTAAATAATCCTGCAATAGTGCATTTAATCTGCACATCAATTCTAGTATTATATATTTATTAATTTTACCTTGTTAAATAATCATTCTTTAATATGTAATAAAATGCATTTAATTATTTTAATATATTGTTATATTTAAGCTGTTAATAAATTTATCCCATCTTGTTAGATCATCCTTCAATAACCTAATATTTAATAAAATGCATTGAATTTATTTTTACAATCGTTTTTTTAATCATGAAGGAATTTTGTTATTGTACCAAAAATGCAGAAACAATTTTCACGTTTTAAGAATAGTTTTTGAATAATCATCCTACAATAAAGTGAATTGAATGAATTCATCCCAATATATTAAAGCTGCAAATTCATATTTTTTCAATATATTTTACCTTATATTTTTTTAAATTAAGTTTTATAATAAAATGCATTGTATCAATATTGAAGAACCTACCAAGTAGAACCATTAAAAAGTGTTTCAACACATCCTCATCTCTCACATCAGGCTCCTGAATCCTACAAGAACGTCACAGATGTGGTGAACACGTGCCACGACGCCGGCATCAGTAAAAAGGCCATCAAGCTCAGACCGATCGCTGTGATCAAAGGATGAAGCTGCACGTTTCTCATATTTAGCACTTAATGAAGGTGATGTGGCATTAGTTGTTTGGTTTTGGGTTTGAGGTGAACGTTCACAGCACGAGCTACTAACGTGGAATAAAAGTGTTGCATCAGCACCTCTGCTTGTTCTCCTGAATCTGCACAAGTTCATGAACGCCGCTGCATTGAATAAACCTCCAGCTGGACACCAGACGGAGATTAGTAAATACTTTATTGGTCATGACAAAAGGGAGTGAGAGGGCCTGTCCCAGCATATCAAAAATAAATCGAGTTTACAGTCTACCTTTTGTGTCTTTCTCTGTTTGTTTGGTTTTTTTTTGGCATAATCGCAGACAAGCAGGACCGGAGCTTAACAGGTCTGTGTCGGGCAAATCACAGGCCGTCTGAAGCAAAGTCTCATAGGTAACGAACGAGAAAAGTCATTCTGATGGTACATGTCAGCTTATGGCAAAGTGCTTTATCCACTTTGTTTTCCTATTATGATTAAAGCCAATGTGAAGATCCAAGCATTTGACGTGTGTTTGAAGTGGGATCCAGGGTTGAGAGGGTTAATACATGTGCAGCGTCTCTAAAAATCCAACACAGATTGTCAACAATGTCCTTTTGTCAGCCATTAACAAAACTGAAGTAAAAGCAGAGCGATCCGAATCGATGAGAGTGTCAGCTTTACACAAAGTACATTTCCAAACACAAGAATTGCTAGCAGCACAATTTAACCGAAACATTCCCAAACCACCTCATTGTATTTTCACAGTTCATAACATTGCATATTTCAAGCGGGCTTCGAAGGCATTAAACGACTGAATGTGAGACTGTGAAAGAGCGGATAAATGTTTAGTGTTTGGTACAGTACAGTTTTGATGGGAATACCATGAGATATGGAAAATTAAGAGGGGATTGCTGATGATTCAGCAGTTTATGAACAATTTAGGTAAAAAAAAAAAAAAAAAAAAACATTTTCGATCCAAAAAGCAAACAATCTGCCGGGTTGAGCCCACATCAAGAGCACTTCTGTTTGTTAACCATCACATCAAACTAAAACCTATGCTTCATTATGCAAGTAGAAAAAAAAAAAAAAAAAAGGCAATTAAATATTCTTAAACCGGCCCTTCTTGAACTGAAAAATCCAGATTTCTAGCACACACTCAAAAATAAACATTTCATTAAATTCATTCTAGAATTTTCTGTAACATGTAAGTTATATTTCCAAACAATTGTACTTCAAATGGAAATGCGCTTTCCCTCGAAATTCTGTCCTGGACTGAAGCCCCACCCACTCTGCAAACCCCACCTACAGTATGGCGTCTTATCCAATCGCAGACGGCGCCTCCGGTCCGGGTGTGGAGAGCACAACTCTGATTGGGCCAAGGTCAGTGTGTGGGTGTGGTCACGTCACATGTCAGCCAATCCCCACGCAGCTCCTGTCAGGGGGCGGTGTCCCACAGACAGGGTGGGTGTGGTTACGCTTCTTTAAGTGCAAAAGTAGCTCCTATGCTAAGCTCTGTCGTTATGGTGGTCTGTAAGTGACTCCTGAGCTCCAGAAAAACTCAGCTTGACAGTTCCAGTTTTAAAGTTTGGCCTGATGGAAGAAAACCTGCACACGCACAACAGAAGTGTGTTAAAACACCCACGCAATTAACACTCAGTGGTATTTATAGACAACAGGAAATACCTTCATGTAGTTTTTCAGAACCTTAACATCCGGCTGCTGAAGCACTTGACAGAGCTCCTGAGGAGAAAACGGTTTCACATCAATCAGATACGGACTCAACCATTATACTGCATCTAGATCAGTCTGTACTTCCTTTTAGAAGATTCATCCCTCTCCAGACTGAGCAAGATACAAACTAAATATAATTTTAATTTTAATTAATTAATTATAAATTCCTTTATCACTTAGACAAGTACATACTGCTTTACAATTTTCTGAAGTAATGCTGAATGCCTATTTTGAGATGTTTTAGTGCCGAGTGTTGAACGTGTGTGTATCTGAAGACAAAAACTTGGATCCTGTGAGTGCTGCTGATGAAGCAGGTGTGTGTCAGTTACCTGTGTGATTTCAGGTGAGACCTGCAGAGACGGCAGATACTCCTGTAGGAACTGAACACACTCCGGCCCCTGCAGGAAGAGCATAAAAACAGCCTGCCGTTAGATTCATTAACTCAGTTTAGTGTCTGAATCAGACAATCAGTCGAAATGATTTCAGACTCACTCTCTTGAGATGAATCATGTGCAGAGTCAGCGTACACTCGGACAGCGTCTGAAACACACAGCAAAATCATTACAAATCACCATCTGACATTTAAAGAAAACCGTTTATGAAAGCCTCGACTGACGTACCAGAACGGTCTGGGCATCTGAAAGGTCAAAGGTTGGTTTTAGAGGGGCCATGAAGCATGCTGGGATTATATGCTTATAGATGAAATCAGGAAATCCCACCAAACCATCTTTTCCACCTGAGAGAGAGAGAGATGATGATCTTAAAAGGTGTTTTTTTAAGCATTATAGCTTTTATAACATTTTAATTTCAGTTTTTAATCATTTTATGTCCTTTCAGCAGTTCTCCTTAATTATTTAGGTTTCATTAGAACAACCCATATTAACAGTCTTGATGTAGCCTGAACCTGATGTTGCAAAGGTTTTCACCTAACATTGTATTTTATTGTATTGTTAAGCTTTAGTTAAGTCTAGATGCTTCTGTGCTGTACCCCAGAGTTCGACGAGTCTGGACAGGATAATGAAGCAGGTTTTCTGGGCGATGGGGTCTGGGAAGTCCACGGCTCCCTGGATGATGGTGAACAACACACGCTCTATATTCTCAGCTCCTGCCAAACAGCACCACAGAGTCAGTTCATGTTTCCAGGCACAGGTTTGCCGTCTTTCTGAACTGAACTCACCCTGACTGGCCATGACCTCATTCATACCGCTGCTGGCGATGGTCTGAATGAAACTGAAGTAGCTTCTTCTCAGCATCTGCTTCTCTAACGCAGCCGTCTGGTCATTCTCCTCCACCGGACGAGACAACACCTCGAATATGGCCATTACTAGAGGCATGAAGACCTCCTGAAGGAAAGGAGACACCTGGTTCTGGGAGGAACAGGGTATACAGGCATATTATTATACGCCTTTTTATTTATTAAAAGCAAAGTTAAAATTGTTTGTGGGGCTGCACAGTTTTCCAAAATTGTGCGATTATACATAAATATGAACAAATTAACATTAATAAAGGACAATAAACTACATGACATTTAAAAACTATAAATATTATAAAATGTATTGCTACTAAATAACACTGTAAAGCGTTTGATTCTGATCAACGCACCTTAAACTTGGCCGTGATCTGACTAATGAGCGGGATGAACTCCTGCAGGTCTTTGGGCTCGCAGTCCTTCAGCATGTGCTGCGAGGCAGCTGGGATGAAGGGCAGCACCTCTTCCTCCAGACAGATGATCATACGGTGGAGGAAGGAGCGTACCGCACTGCGCAGCGGCCCTCTCTGGACCAGACAGCTGAGCGCTGGAAGAAAGGCCTGCAGACAGTCCAGATACACCTCGGAGCAGCCGCACTGCTTCACCGTCTGCTTGTTACTGAACGCCTTGCTGGTGCGACTGAGGAAGAGCAACACACAATAATTACAACTGCCTCATTTGGTCAAGCTTCTTTAAGTTGTGCCCAATCGTTATAAGAGCAAATAACAGGCAAAACACCATTGTTTTTAGGTTAGTGTTTTACTATCAGTAAGATATCATTTTAATTGTAATTTTAACCCTCAAGACAAATTTAAATGTAACAATGCACCGTTTATGTACGATGATTCAATAACTAGGTTAAAGTATTTAATCTATCTATTAACCTATGGTGGTCTGTGGCTTTAAAAGTGATTCAAGCCAGTTCGACACAACATCTATTTCCTCTTGATGCTGTCAGTGTTACCTGGCGAATCCCACGGCGTGACTCAGACAGTCGGCCAGCACCACCTGTCTCTCTTCGTCGGCCTCCTGCGGTAGTTTTGCGAGCAGCATGCGGAAGGCCTCCATCAGTGGCATCAGGAGACTGCGCATCAGAGCCTGCTTACGCTCGGCCGGACTCTCTCCGTTCACAATCAGCATGCCTGCCGTCTCAAACATGAACAGCTGATCATCACTGCTCAGCAGTGCCGGAAAACCGTTCTCCTGGACACACGAAGAGAGGCGAGCGATCACACAAGCTGTGTTTAGGGCTGATCTACATGCTGCTTCATATGAGTTTAATGAGCCGTTACCGGTGGAGCGAGCTCTAACAGGTCCTGTATCCTGCTGAGTATATCCTCGATGAACGCATTCATGTGTTTACTGAGAAAATAAACAAGAAAATAACATTACAGAAATCCTTTCTAACAATATACACTACCATTAAAAAGTTTGGGGTCAGTACATTTTAATTGTGTGTTTAAGAAATTAAAAAATGTAAGAAATTAAAACCTTTATTCAGCAAGGATGTGTTAAATTGATTGAAGTGATGGCAAAGATTTATATTGTTAGAAAAGTTATTTTTAATAAATGCTGAATCCTGAAAAAAAAAGCTGTTTCCCAAAAAATATTTGGATGCATGAAAAAAGAACTGATTTTATTTAAATTACTTATCATTATCTCATTATCTATTCTCAATGTTAGCTTTGATAAGAGGTTTGTTTTTAACTGACTGACAGCCTTTTAAGAAAAAGAATAAATAAGCAGTAAACAAAGATAATGCTAATAATAGTGTGTGTGCTGTAGAGTAACTCACTGCAGGGTTTTGATGAAGCGTGAGAACAGATAAGCCACTCGACTGCGCACCTTCGGACTGCTGTGCCTCAGACCACGGTGGTCTAAAAACGCCATCTAAACCAAACACACAACAGCGTTTAACAGTCAAACTTAATCTGACTGCATCTCAAAAGTGTTTAAACTATGAGAGACACACAAAACCAACGGAGTGAAATTATTCAGAGGAACAGGCTTCAAACACTCACCAAAACACTAGGAATGTGCTGCGGCTCGACCAGGAAGAACTTATCATAACGAACAACAGTCTCGAAGAACTCCAGAGTCACAGAGGAATGCTGATACTCACTCACACCACACGAGATCAGCTACACACACACACACACACACACCATGTATGTTATTTTGTGCAGAGACATGAAAACAATAAGTGTACTACAGCTTGAAACAGTTGGGTAACACCAACTATGATTTTTTCCTTTAATTCATCATTTGCTGTTACATTTAGTGTTTACACTTTCATGTAACAATTTCATCCAAATTTTGACATTTTATTTATCCAAAAACATATCTGAAACCTTAAAAATAGACATTACTTGCATTTAATGTGCTTTCTATGGACATAAAATCACTTTTGTTCATTTCTTTTGATGTAGATATCTTAACGCCTTTGACTTTGTGTGTTTGAGTGTGTGTATGTATATAATACACACACAAGTGGATATGTATAGTATATGCACTCGTACATCACTGCTCTGTTGTTGTTGTTTTAATTGCCCTCAAGTAAATAAAAGTGTCTGCTAAATGACTGCATGTAAATGCAAATAAGTGTAAGAAAGCTTTAGTGAGAAATGATGAATGTTCTTCTCACGGTTCTCATCATGGACTGCAGCGTGCTGGTTTTCGTGGTGTCTCCAGAGAAATGTGCTCCGTGAGACGCAGGAAGAGCTTCACCCAGCATATACAGCAGCCTGATGGCCACCTCCACCTCCATGAACTGCACCGTCTGCCAGTTCCTGCACACACACACACAAATCGGTGAAAACAGGTGAGCATTGCAGTTCATCATTATAAAATGGTTAAATGTGTGTTCAATATCAGCACAGAGTGCCCTCCTACCCTCACAATACTCAAAACATTTGGTTTTAACTTCCCATTCACTCAGGCACTATAGAAACATATTAGCTGAGCTCCCACATATTGTTTTAGATAATTATGGGCTATTATTCAAAGCATAAATCATAAGACATGTCCACCCTGTCGTGGACCTACACTGTTAAATATATTTTCATTGAAAAATTATATTTTCTAAAAGGTAAACAAATAAACGGTCATTTCAAATTATAAATAAATAAATTATTTTATGTAAACCATGTGTTTTTAAAGAAACTGACTTATTTGGGGAAAACTTTTTTTGTTGTGTTTGCCCCCGCACCTAGCTATTGGACACACTGGATAAAAGATATGATTATTTATGATTAAAAGATATATTATTTAAAATATTATTGTAAATTGACAGGATGGACCAGCATATGATGTCGTGGACAACAAAACATTTTAATAAACAATATATTACACCCTTAGTCAAGGAAGTGTTGTCATAACCGTGAAGACATCTGAACTACTTGTTTTGCAGGTTTTTGGAGTCTACGAGTGCTTATCAACCGAGAATCAAACTATCATTTCAGAGGAACAAGAAAAACACGAGTTCTGTGCAGGGTTGTGTCTTACTGCATGGTGGCGTTGAAGACTCTGTGCACAGCCTCCAGCAGAAGCTCAGGAGAGACTTGAGCCAGTCGGTCCAGCAACATCTTTAACTGTTTCCTGTACTCCACAAACATGGCCTCATCCTCGCCCTGAGAGAAACAGACAGGCTGGGCTGTAGATTAGGGATGATTTATCATAAAATCAAAATATGATTTGATTGAAAAATTCGATTTAATGTGAATTTGGGAATGGAATATGCACTAACCAATTTCCCACATTTTAAACGAAAAGCTCAAATAAACAAAATACTTTTAAGGCCTTCCTGTTTTTATTTAACTAAATAAATTCAATTATTTTATGAGTGAGCCTGGAGCACAGAAGCCACCATCAACAGCACAGGTGCATTTGTAGCAATAGCCAACACCACAATATATCTGTCAAAATTATATATTTTGCCAAAGATCATTAGGATATTGAGTAAAGCCATTCAAGACATTTTGTAAATGTACTACTATGAATATATGAAAACTTCATTTTAGTTTAGTAATATGCATAGCTAAGGACTTTAAAGGTGATTTTCTTTTTGACCCCATTTCAAATTTCAAAAACCTTACAGCATACATCAATTTATTCAGAGGACTTGTAATCATGTACAAATGTCCAATAGGTTTAAAAAAAAGAAGCAGCTGGAGTTCAATAAAACGCTGTAGTTTAAACTTTAGAGAACATAATAGACTACAAATGGAACTAATGACCATAGTTACCTAACAATGCTTTTATAAAATTTTATGATTTAAGATTTGAATTATAAATAAATATCATTACATACACATGATATAATAAATATAAATCTTTTTTCTTAAATTCCTTGATTTAAAGTGAAACGTTACAATTGTAACATTTCTTATTTAGCCGTTTTTTAGTTCAAAATGTATATATCATTATGAATCTAAAATAATAATGACAACAACAAATTGCCAAAGCACTAAAAAAAAAAGAAAAGAAAAACAGATGCTTTCCACACTAACCTCATTTTCAAAGTTATACTCATCATCGTACTTGAGTTTGTTCATCACAGCCAGCATGATCGCCTGTTAGCAAGACAACAACAATCATAAACAACAGCATTCATTTACACTCGTGCAGCTGAGATATGAGCCTGTAATGCTGCTGTACCTCCACGTTGCTTTTCTGCTGTTCGTTAAGAGCTGGAAGCTGAAAATGAAACAAACACACAGGAAGTTAAAGACGAGAATCGTGGTAGATCACCTGTCAGTCTCGAAACGAGAGTTTAGCATGTGTACCTGTTTGAGAACATGCAGGTAGTCATAACAGAAGCCCACGATGTTGGCTGAAATATCGTCATCTTCATGAATTAGCAGCTGCAGCATCAGAGGAACCTTGGCCTCCACGGCACACAGCGGTTCCGCTGAAACCTTGACATCTCCCATCTTACTGAGTTTAGTCCAGCTCAGCACCAGAGACTGACCCATCCCGTTAACCAACCGAGAGAACTTAGCCAGAAAATCCACATCCTCCTCCTGATGGACGTGACACATGACAAATCAGAGCTCAGTCTTCAGATTAACATGCAACTTGAGATACAGAGTAAATAAAGAGACACATGCTGTGTATACTTGCAAAACATAAACGTAATTACATGTCCATATTTATATTCCTATAATTTATATATTATATAAACATTTAATATACAAGCATAACATTTATACAGGCACATGTATTTATTTATATATACACATAATAAATAATAACAAAACAGTACACACCCACATTCCCAAAAAAATACACATTTTGGATATTAATTGTAAAATAAATTTTTTACCAATATAATAAAAACTTTATAATGCAAAAGAATTGGATTTACTTGGTAAAAAAACAGAAAGATCCTCAAAGTGTTTTTTGACGAGATGAACAATTTCCAGAACAGTTCACACACCTGCTCGATGTTGAAGAACCCAGCGGACTGCAGCACCTGACACAGAGACTCCACCAGCTTGGTTTTGTCAACAGGATCCATGCCCTTATTGACGATCTCAAACAGACAGTCGCACGCCTCCTCACGCAGCTCCTCCATGGACATGTGGCTGAGCAGCAGATTCACAAACCTACACAAACACACACAGAGCTGTCACATAAACAGACAGGAAGGTCACTGGAGTCAGTCGGACGATATATCTGCGTCTGATGTGACCCTAAAGCACAAAACCAGTGAGGATGATTCATTTTTTAAAAAAATGACATTTATACATCATCTGAAAGCTGGTTAAATAAGCTATTCATTAATTATGGTTTATAAGGATAGGACTTTTAACTGAGTTTTTCCTCAAATTCATAATTTGCTGCATATAATTATTCATTAATTAACAGTAGAATAATCGTGGCTGACTCAGAAAAGAAAACCAAAGCGAATGTAAGATTACTACTTATCTAACTTGTTAATGAAAATATGATATCAAAAAAGAAAAATGGAATTGATATAACCTCCGAAACCAGACGCGGTACATTTTTAAAAGCTCATTATTGTCAAATGTTTCTAAAATGTTTACATTCATTTATGTGAATTACTGACAAAAGCCATTTTAGGTATGGTGCAACCAAACGTGATATGGTTATCCGATTGGCTGTTAGCGTATCACTCTTACCAGAGAGCGAGTGCCTTTGTTAATGCAACCACACTAGCTTTGCAACCTCCAACGAAGAATAAAAAAAATATCGAACGTTTTATCAAACACAAATGAGCTGCTCTGACCGGTCGTTGGCGATGAGGTTGAGGTCGATCCAGGACACGTATGCTCCCACCACCTCCAGACACTGGCAGGTCAGCTCACTATGGGAATGCTGGTACATCTGAAGGATCTGGAACCAGGACTCCACTAGCGCCGGGATGCACTGCTCACGCATGCTGTCCTTAATCAGAGTGTTTCTGCATGTCTCCTGAGGCAGCACAAAGAGAGAGAGACGTTTTAACGGCATTATGGGAGAAGAAAACACTTTTCTCCTTGAGTCGGGCAGGTTTTACCTCAGGACTGTGCAGGATGTCCCGATCAACCACCTCTGCGTCGATAGCCATCAGCGTGCGCAGGTAAATGTCAACACCGTTCGGATTCAGTCCCACCAGATTGAGGATGTCAAAGAAGAACTTGGGCCAAAATGTCAGAAACTCCATCACAAAAGTCAGGGCAAAAACCTGCGCCGCCTTATTCCTGATGAAGGGCTTTTCTGGATGCACATTCATCAACTGAACAAACAGATAAATACATGCAGACAGAAAATCATATTTTAAATGCACATGCAGTTTTTTTTGGCATTCACATAAATATTAATGAAAAGGTAAACAGTACTAACCTGAGCCTGCAACCATTTCATCAGGGTCTCTCGGATCAGCTGCTGTTGAGCTGCACTGAGTGACCCATGTCTGCAAAACACAGCATTTATACGATTTAAAAAAACTGTCAACTTTTTTTTCCTAATGCTTATCAAATATCATAAACAACCAAAGCTTTACAAAGCTGAAACAAAATTAATTGACACCAGAAACATGAAAGTCAGGTTTCATTGACATTTTAGGCATATTTTAGTGAAAATGAACCAAGCTGTCAATTTTAGAGCCAAGGCTAATTATAGTATTTTATATTCTTTATTAAATATATTTTAAATTTCTATACTAATTAGCTAATGTTAAGAATGTGACTGACACAGTCTCCCTTTAAACAAATCATTCCCTTTGTTTTAAGATTTAAAGTCAGCTTGACATTAAAATTCACCTTATATATATTTTCTAAATGCACTTCTTAGATCTTAAAGTTAACACACCGGTGCATGTCCATTTCTTTTTAACCTTAATCAAAATATCATAATCAACAAAAAATATCATAAAAAAATAAAAAATAAACATTTGTGTACTATGCCCAAGTCCACTAATGTTGCATTTAAGGATCATTTCTTTTTTATTTTCTGAGTTCACAAAGATTCAGTGATACCTGAATTTGATCTGGTGCTCCAAAACTTGAAAGCAGAAGAACTTCACATGATCGTCACTGATAGAGAATAGCACGAAGATAACATTAATCAATTTTATGTAGCAGCAAGGCCTGCTATAATCTCACATACATAAATACACCAGATTTAGCCATTTCATGCTCTGCTGAAGTCTGTTTACCTGTAAACTCCTTTAGCCAGGGCTTCAGCGCACACCTCCCATCCATCCAGAGACTCTTTCAACTGCTCAAAATATGCCAGTGCCTGGAAACACACATAGGACGCAAGTCAAGAATGTGTTTGAATGACTCTATGAAGCATATTAGATATATATACATACTTTTAAACTAAGAGTTTGTGAATGATCTGAATACTACAGACAAAGATTGCATGCATGCAATAAATTGTCTGTGTGTTAATGAACGAATTAAGTGTGTGTGGGAGTTTTTGCATGCCAAATAATTGGGATGACCTAGTATTTTGTGCTCACCCTCTGCCTGTAGCAGGCATCGGCGTTGGGGTTCAGTCCCATGAGGGCCTGCTCGTCCATGATGGCAGGTAACGCCGACTCGCAGGCCATACGTGGGTTAGCTGCTGTCCTCGATCAGTTTATCCCAAATCTCCAAACAGGACACACACATCTGAGAGACACAGTCATCCCCATAAACATGAATTGGACTTCCAGTACTCACAATAACAATAATGTAAATAAACCGTTACAAAAGGAAATAAGTGGTTGACTGATAACTGGTATACTGATAAAACTAGACAGCAGAATGACCAATGGCTGATATTGACATAGAATACAAATGAATGACTATAAGACTTGAAATCACTAAATAAGTAACTCAGAGTATTAACAATAGACAAGTTAACAACTCATACAACAAGCAAACAATTCATCATATTCATTCTAAAAATCAACATATACTATTTACATAGTTTTTTGTGTGTGACGTAGTAACATCGTAATTACAAAGTAATACACTGAATATTAAAGTATAACAAGAGACACGGAAATGTGACTATTTCAGGTCATCCATCCATCCATCCATGTAAATGTCATACAATCATCTTTACACAGCACAGAAGTGGCTTTTAGGTAATTTTAGGTATTTAATGCTGCTCAGAAGCGGCACACATGTATTTACACAGCAATTACAACCATATACTGCGATCCTAGGGCTAAGCAGCCTTTTGAGCAGCTTTAACTCATCTGTCTAAAGCCAGCCTTAGATATCATTATTTAGAAAGAATCAAAACAAAGGGCATTGAACATGAGCTTTCTGATTATTATGCAATTCAACATCAATATGGACGGAAAAATTTGAAATGACCTCATCAGTACAACTGATAAGTAACCAAACAAACACACACACGCTGAATCAGCTCTCTTTCAGCACGACTGACTCATTCTTTCTCTCCGTCTCTCCTTTACTCTCTGATTAAATGTGTGCACACAAATATGAGCGTCAAAATATATTTGAATAAGGCTTTTAGGACGTGGTACCATAGTGATATCACAGTGCTTTGACACGCATCATGGCAGATCTATAGTATTCTTTAAGTGTAATCTATTATCATCTGACAGGACCTCTGGAACACAGTACTTTTTCTGATGCAACACGGGCCCAATAGTGAGCTTAATCAACTCCTCATCACCCGCCAACCCAAAAACACTATTACATTTGTACCATAAAATGATATTAACCCAAGATTTTCGC
Organism: Enteromius trimaculatus; assembly: GCA_032361065.1. Taxonomy (NCBI): domain Eukaryota; kingdom Metazoa; phylum Chordata; class Actinopteri; order Cypriniformes; family Cyprinidae; genus Enteromius; species Enteromius trimaculatus. The sequence continues at coordinate 775,409 of JAUMHP010000044.1, read as the reverse complement.
TTAACTCCAGACTACGACCTCGTATTATCAAAATAACCGACTTATTCCTGCGCGCTCGCGCTGATAGCCGCGTGTCACGCGCGTGCCGAATCTCAGCGAACGTGGTGTGTGACAGACTGAGAAAACGCGCCGAAATAACGACAAACCTCCGTTGAACGGCAACCAAAATACACAACCGACGCGCGCGAGTGGTTTTAACTAGCACACGTGGGTAGTTTAGCGAGTTATCGGCTTAATTGGCGGATAAGATTGTTGTGAAAGTGAAGATGATGACGCCGCTCGCGCTGTCAGACAAAAGACTCGCGCGTAACTTTCATATAAATGAATAAAACATGCCACGACCGTGTAAATGTATGGATAAGGAAAAGTTTACCGCACCTTACCGTGAACTTTACCGCTCCATCATCATCCGCCCAGCTCGAGCCGATTCAACAGCGGCGTGTCAGGCCGACCGGATATGCAGGGCACGAGAACAGGAAGAACTTCAGCACGTAAACGCGCACACACGCACCCTTTACGTGTATGATTGAGGGGGCCGTTTCATTTTTATATAACTCTTTATGTAACGACTACAGACTAACTCCAAGAAAGCATTTTGTATATGTTTTAGAAATACCTTTAATTTCTCCCCAAAATGAGTATAACAAAGCGCACATTTACGTCAGGCGAGGAATGTATGTACAAAAAAAGAGAAAATATGACTATTGATGAAAACCAGATGTAACTAAAACTAAATAACAAAAATAAAAACTGAGTAAGAATCCATATTAATAACTTTAAAAATCCTAAATTCATTAAATTGTTCATATAAAAATATATTAGAAACATGAACTGCAAAAATCATTTTTTGAAAGGTAAACATTCACTAACTACACTCATACAATCTAATAAATGTTTATTTAACACTTAAGTAACAGAAAGTCAGAGCTTGTGCAGTGCACTGCATTATAAACCTGCTGTGTTATTTCTTTTCACTAGAGGGCTCAGTTCACCAACTAATGAGAGGATATTTTACCCAAAACATGTCTTTCAGACTAGTCCAAAATATACTTATTTTATAACTCTTTATCTGTACTGCATCTGTTCATCTTATCTTCAAAAGCTGCAGTTTTTCTCCACTTCAGCAGCACTTTACATACACCAAACCTTACATGATATAATTAATCAAGATTATCATTAGAAGATTATAGCCTAATTTAGTCATCTTTTTACGATAATAGACTGAGATCTGTACATCTACATTAGGTCATTTACAAAACAATTAATTTGTTATTATTCACATTTTCACACAGCCCCCATTTTGGAGTGGTGTGTTTAATGAGAGCAACAATGTTTTGATGGGTGCAGCTCGTTCCTCTATCCTGTGCTTTTAACTGCTCTGAAAATCACTCGGCTGTCTTTGTTTGTAAAAGATTCTTAAAGCCGGGCTTTAAAACATGGTCCTGTGAGCCAAAGCCCGTTTTTTTCCCTTCTCTGTCGGTATAAACCTGTTCGTGTTTATTTAAACGGAAAGCTTTTTCATGGAAACCCACGAAACCGTGTTGAAAAGCAGTCGGCTCACACTACTTCATTTCTGTCCGAGGCGCTACGCTTCCCGCCTCGCAGGATCGTGGCGCGCAGGTACAGAGGCGGGAAATCCTCTGAACCAATAATCCCGGGTAATTTTCATGGCTCGGCAGCAGCCGCCCATCTAAATTGTACAGATGTTTCCCACGCTTGCGGCCCGATTGATTTCCCTGCTGGTTGAGGTAATCATCCAATCCTGTTAGCTCGGACAACGCAAAAGCTTGATACTGATTGGAGTCATGGTTTCTTCTTCCCGCTCAAAACCGCAGCCAGTGCTGCCGTTAAAATTACTATTAAAATTGCCGTTGGTTTGCGCGGTAATTAGGTCAATTAAATAACAACCATAGAAGACTCTCCAAAAGCACGTCCGTTCTTTGTACTCTGGAGTTCAGTTCACAGTTTAAGTATGTTTGACGATCTTGCAGAACATCAAAGAAGGTCTCAGACTTTCCACCGTTACGGCATTCCCTCTCTGTCCCGTTCCCACACGCTGATACTGTTTTTCAGGTGGGCTTTCATTGCCTGCTGATTATTTATCCTGCTTTCCTCCACAGAAGCCCTGCCAGCTCTGAAATAACGTCCAAGGCCCATGTGTTGTCTCTGACCCGCCTGTCACAACAGCTGATTATTAGTCTGAAATACAACCGATGGCCTTTGAAATCAGCTCAGCTCCTTTATTGAGTTCTAGGCCCGAGTACGTTTAGTCATTCGTAGGATTTGTATACTGGAAAACGTTGAAAAGACAGACATGACCGATTTTTGAGGACGCTTTGTGATTTTCCAGGATGGCTGTGCCGAACTGCTTTTTTGTTTTGGCTTGTGGTGTACCGAAAGGCGCCGCAACGCAAGCCAAACTCAAAACGACTCGACTTTGGCAGGTGATGTCACACCTACGAGTGTTTTAGCTGAAATCTTTGAGAAAACTTTATACGTTCAATGGAAACAAAACACCAGACAGCTAAAAAAGATCCTTTCCTAAAGGAAATAAGTCTTCCAATTGAATCAGATGTTTTTCCCAAAATTAAAAATAACGATTGATTTAAAATGTCCAGAGCTGGTTTTCCTGGCACTGATATATGATTGATGCCAGTGTCTTTGAATCGAATGTGAGGAGCTACTAAAACTAATTTTGTTAAAACTAAAACCAAATCAAGATTATAGACCTAAATAGTTAACAGTTAACATACTGTATGAGTAAAGAGCTGTAAATAAATTGCAAATTATAAAGTTACATTAAAGTTACTTCATATCTCACAGTTGTGTGATATAAAGTCACAATCTTTTTTTTCTCAGAATTGTGAGATATAAACTGGCAATTTTCAGTTATAAAGTGTAGTTTTGAGTGGAAAAAAAGACTTATATGTTCTCAGAATTGTTTTTATTTCACAATTCTGATTTTATATCTCGCAATTTGGACTTCATTTCTAACAATTCTGACTTTATACTCACAATGTTTTACTTTATATTTTGCTATTTTGACTTTATAACTCACAATTTTGACTTTATTTCTCCCTGTTGCAAGAAAATAAGTCAGAATTGCGAGTTTATATCACACAATTCTGGAAGAAGAGTCGAATTGTGAGATTTTTAATTTAGTGGTGGAAATTCTATGTGATGCATGGTTTTCCGAAGCTAATAAATGACTGATTTGAACGTCTTTGCCGAACACGAGGTACTGCAACTAAAGCTCTTTTTGTTAAACTAAAACCAAATGAAAGTAATATTATAGATGCTATTGAGCTAATAGTCAAAGACACCAAGAGCTGTTGACCAGAGCATCATGAGACATTGTTAAGGTGTCTTTAAGAACTAGAGGAGAAATGGGATATTAATGGGGTTTTTTTTTCAGAAGAAACATGAGAAATAGGAGACTTCAGCAAAGGCCTAAATATACCCTTCATTTTTATTTTGCGGATGTAACACTGAATCATCTGAGCTTGCAGGAGCTTGAATGTGATCATCAGATCATCATGTGTGATTTATTATAAATGTCACTGAGTCTGTGTGTGTGGTCTCACCGTACCACATTCCCAGCGCTCTTACACTTTTAACTCATTAGAGCCGAGGGGGGTCTACTGATGTGTGTACGGAGCCTTCGAGGGGGAAAATCTGCTGGCATTTTATCCCAAAATGAGCAAACTTGTAGCCTGTAAAAGTTGTGTGAGATGAGAGCTGCTGGAAAGTGGGAAAAGCGAGTAAATCCCAGCAGCGCAAGGCTCCATCTGTATATGGCTGATCTCAGCCTTCATTAACTGCTTGTGTGACTTTCATCAAAGGCAAACAAATAAATGTCAGAGAAATTGAATTCAGTCCCAGCATGCTGAGTGCCAAAGACCCCCCTCTTTCATGGAAAAGCTGAATGCTGATGCTCTGGGTTTTGGTGTCTTGGAGAGAGAGGGGTTTGGGCAATGGTGCTTTTGTTTTTATATACTAGCAAACCCTATAATGGATGAAAACTTAGTAAAGGCCAGAGACAAAGGTACGATTTGTTGAAGCTTTCGTATGTTTGAAAAAATATATAAAATATTTTAATGCATATAACCTTTGACAATTAGGCTTACTTATTTAATAACAAATATGTATAAAATAAAAAAACAAAATCCAATGCATATGAACTCAAGAAAATGTGTGGCTTTTTTGGCCTTCAGTGTGTGTACAAATAAATATATAACAAAAATGTAATATATTTGTAGAGGCCAGAGACAAATGCATGTTTTTTTGCGGTCTTCCATGCATTTGAATGTAATTAAATAACAGTAAGTATATATATATATTTTTTTTTTTTTTACAAATAAATGTAATTTTTGGCATGCATTAAATGGACTTTTATTTTCTTTCAGATCAGCTACTCTCAGCAAGAGTCTAGCCAAGCAGGTAAGTTAAAGTGAAGCTGTTGACATGTTTATAGGAGCTACCTGAAAAATAACACATCTGGTTTAAGGGTACAAACATTTGCAGGAAACTCTATCGCCCCCTTGAGGACTGAGGTTAGCTGCTCAAGAACACACATTAAGTGCGTTTAAGCTGACCGCCAAGCGTTCGCGTGCTCGCACTAAGTGCTTTTGGCCTTAATCAGCGATCTGTATTCCCACACAACTCTGAAAATCAATGGGCAAGCGGATGGACTGCAGTTCAATCGCCATCCGTTCATTACGGCCTGATTTCCAGAAGAGTTTTCCACACATTTTTGAGTCTGCTTCCCTGTGGAACGGTTTTCCTGTCTGCACGGGAGCAACATCAGACGCAAGTGGGCGAAAGAGAGCCAAACGCCTGGCTGGAGCTTTCATTGTTCTCACACACACACACACACACACACACACACAATCAAATATCCCACACGCTGCAGGAAATGGTCAGATGTTTAATTCATTCAGTACAGGGGTTTTTTCTCTCTCTCTCAGTGCAAAACAACAAGAGTTCTTCTATAACGTGTGCTGGTCGTGTCCAGATGCTTCTGCGAGGATGATGAGGATGATGAAGATGCGGGGCTCGTCCAGGTCAGCAGCAAAGAAACCCAAAATAAACACATTTACAAAAAGCTCTGCTCCAAAACCCAGCGAGCAGCATCCTAATTTAAACAGAAACAGTGAATCGACTGACAATCGAGTTGGACGTGCTAAATAGAATATTGCATGAAATATATTTAAACAGATATTTCTGTTCATTCTGTAGTAGCTTGTTTCTGCCACGGGATAAAAAAAACAACAACTTCTTAATCGCAAGATTTAATTCAGAATTGTGAGACATAAACTGTAAATTCTGGGAAAAAAATGCAAGATATCTTTTTTTCACCACATAGTAAAAAAGTTACGGTGGCTTTTTATCAATTGTTTAAAAAAACTCATTGCAAGAAATAATTTTGAGACTACAATGATCATATTAATATAATTAGCATTTTTTTGAATCCCATGGATGAAAGATATTTACTTCATAAAAATGTACAGGCCTATATATATATATATAGGCCTAAATGTATAATAAATTCCAATCATTTATCTAATACAGTTTCAATAAACTATTAAACTATTTGACACGTTTGTCTGTCATACATGAATGAAACAGGTCAGATGTTTTAACAGCATCAGATAAATGCAAACATTAATAATAAATGATGCAATTATTTTCATTTTGTGTATGAATGACAAATATGCATCAGGTTCGTGAGTACCTGTGTAACTGCAATCCAAATTTAATATGCAATTCAGATCTTGAATTTAGTCCTTCAGTAAGTTTGATTGTTTAGTTTGAAGCCAGAACACAAGCAAAGCTGCTCTGGTATTTGGCCAAAATGATGACTTGTGAATGAATCTGTGCTCCCTTCAGATGGCGTCTAGTTAGGCAGCTCACTAGGTTTTGGAACAGACTCACAGAAACACGGATGCCAAGGCTGTTGAACACACAAACACAAGCGCGACTATAGTCTTCTTCATTCAACTCAACCACAAAATATGTCCATTAACAAAATGACTTGTATATATTTCTATATTTATATATCTAAAGTGCATTATAGTACAAAAATATAGAAGGTCAGCAGCACCTTGATACCTTTACAAAATAAATACACCATTCAAACAAAATAAATTACAGGAATTCTGACACCGTAATAGAGGCATAGTCCTAAAAACAGAAAACAAAAAAAAGAATATAAAGGAAAGTGAAAAAGAAACAAAGCAAAGTATTCACAAGGATCCAAACGTGTGTCTCCGTGGAGCTGTAATAATGCTTTAGCAGTATCGTTAGTTGTCTTTGTCATTGAGAATATTTACAGACAATAAATATTTTCCTCTCTCTTTTACATGAACATTTAGGTGTCCATTTCAAATGTCCTCACGGATCTGAAAGAGAGAAAACGAAAAGGGGATTGGTTTAAAACTGGCAGCAGTAGTTTACTTTAGTACTTCTTCAGCTAAATTTAAAGGAAGCTAGGTATCTCAGTGAGTATTTGTTAATATTTTGAATTAGATTTTATTTTATTTTTTGTTTTTATGTTTAGTATTCAAGTTAAAGTTTTAGTAATTTTATTGTTTAGTTTTGTCATTTTTATTATTATTTTTCTTTAATTCTATATTTTATTATTTTTAATTCATTTTAGTTTTGTTTTTTAATACTAAATTAGAAATATTAAACCTGTATATTTATTTTATTTTATTTAAGTTTATGTTTATTTTGAATGTTAATGAAAATTATATGTGAATATTTTGTTTTGTGTTAGTCGATGTTACTTTAATATATTTGATATAATATTACAGGTTTTTTTTTACTGTTTTTCTGTTATTTTTGTTGTAAAGTCTTTTTTATAAACTCGTTTTTTATATATATTTATATAGGTTTTAATCATTTATCAGCTTTTGTTGATTACATTTTTGTTAAGTACTACAAACTAGCTGAAATAAAACAAACTATTTTAATTAATTTATTTTATTTTAATTTTAAGTATCTTCCTTTAAGTTTCAGCCAAGTATTTAACCCTACAATGAATCCGTAAAGTCGTCAAAAAATTGATGTCAAACATTTTCTTTTTACATTTATTTGATATAGTATTATAGGTTTTGTTAATATTCTGAAATGTTTTTGTACATTTTAAGTGTTCTAATTTAATTTTAAAAAATGAGTAATTTTTTAGATGGTTTTTTAGAAGTCTTTTTTATATAGTTTTTTTTATGTTTATATATATATATATTAGTTTATATTATTAGTTTTAGTTGATTAAGTTTTAGTTTTTTAATAGCAAGTTAAATACAGCTGTTTATTTTTTAATATTTCGTTTTATTAAATGTATTTCCCTTAATATAATAATAAACAATTAAATAACAAAAACAACAACAAACCGTAAACACGCTGCCAAAACCATTTAAGAAAAAAGCAATCAATTACGAATTCAGATGAAATTAACTCTAAAAGCGAGTATTAATTGCTAGATTCTATCTGTTTTGAAAGTACTTACCGTTGTCAGAGACTGACAGTGTTTTAGTGCTGCTCCCAGAGGAAGGTGCTGGTGAACTCCTGCAGCGATCGAGCCCTCCTCTTCCTCTTCTCACCTTCCCTCCTCTTCCCCGTGCGGCCTTTCTTCTTCCTCTTGCCGATGGCCTTCAGCGTGCTCTCCTTGTACGTCTGGGACTTGTTGGTCTCCTGCGGGAGGTTGGTTCCCTCCTCGTCCTCCAGACGGAAGTTGAAAGGTAGGTTCTTGGTGCCTCCGGCGGGTTTGGGGTGGGCGGTTCCCACTCCTATAGACACGTTCTCTCCCATCGGCATGGGGTCCGTGAGGCCGCCGCCCCCTCCGCTGCTTACTCTGGGCTGCGGGATGTCCCGGATCTCAGCCGTGTGAACCCCATGCAGCAGCTCCTGCAGCCACATGCGCCTCTTCAACTCCTGCAGCGTCCGGCCCTTATCGTGCATCAGCTGGGCATGAGTCACCGAACGCCTCCTGAAACACACCAACAGCCGGCTTCAGAAATCTCCAAAACACTGCACAACATCAGCTTTCCTCAATCCAGATTAAATAAAAATCCTGTTAAACTCAGAGATTTGTCAAATTATAGAAGTAAAACTTGCAAACTGTAACATATTAAGCTATTGTTTTTTAAAAATAAAATAACAGCAGCACAACTAACAAACGAGCAAACACTGAATATAGAATAATAACAGAAAGTCTTAGCACACTTAATCAGTAAGGAAAAATATTTATGAAAATTAAATAGAACATAAGAAAATCTAGTAAAGTAATAAAATATATATTTTTTTTATTGGCAAAAACAGATAAAAAACTTTAAAATTCATCATGTTGTTGTTGTGAGTTTTATTGGGCTGGTAAGCTGTTTTTTGTTTGTTTTTTAAACTAGTAAAAAATAACAATAACTTCAGTTTGATTGAAATTAATTGGAATGCACAATAAAAAATATTTTTGAGACTTCTTAAAAACAGTTATCTGTTTTTGCAAATAAACACATATTAATAAATAAATTCCAGTTCACTTAAAAATTATATATAAAAGAATAATAAATAATAATGAAAATAAACATACAATGTTGTATTGCATATTATAAAAATATTAAATTAAATAAAATGTTCTAAAATTATATATATATAATAAGTAAATAAGTAATACAATCAAACATAAAAAATAAAGTTATAAATATAATAATAAAATAAAACATGCATATACTGTAAGTGTAATGTATAGAAGTGTATTTTTCAGAATAAAAAATTGCAAATTGCAATTATTCTTCAATGCATATCAAATTTAGTGCCTAGCATTAAAAAATAAATAAATAAATACATTTGACATTAAAGGACATTTTTTGTATACCTAAAAATAAATTTGTATACAAGATCAATCAGTTCTTAATTTTTAATTAAAATTAAAAAGTAAATTTAGCGTTTTAAGGATTTGTAGCTGTGTTTTTTTTTCAGGATCACAATAATAAAGTGATTGGATGCAGTCAGGCTTGTGTTTGAACCCGTGAGCTCAGCGTCACTGCCTGAATGTGTGTAAATATGTGCCTCAGTTTCACACGTGTGTGTCTCCTCTATAGCTCATTATGTTTTGCAATCTTATTAGCTCTGCACACACACAGTGCCTTTAACCTAAATCCAGTCTGTGATCAGTGAGCCCCTGTTCAATGTGTTTTTAGTTAAATCCAGGAGTTTGAGAAGGTCTGGCCCTGATCCAGCACCTCGCCGGTGCCCCGACGCTTCCAGATCCTGCGTCGAACCCAAACAAACCAGCAGGAGTGCTGATGTGAAGCTCCTCCACTTCTAAACATACTACATCAAAACTGACACGATCCGAGAGCGGCAACAGCCAATAATCACAGGTCGAGCCGATGAAGCACTCGCCGCAATAACTCTAATTAATGGTGCCATTGTGTCTCGGCCATCCCGTCAGACGCATGGCTCTCTGCTACCGTGTGCACTTCTGGATGCTCGGCTCCGTCCAAATGTCTTGAAACAATTACACATATCTCACAGCCAAAGTAAAGCATAAATCAGAGCTGTTTGAAAATATCCAGCAGTCGCTCGGTTCAAACGGCGTGAACACAAGAGGGCAGCACTGAGGCCTGGTCAGATCAGGACACACAGCAAACCTTTCATCTGAAAGATTTTCACTCTGGAATGATAGTAGGGATGCAATAACTAATAAAAACACTGATAATGAATATAGTCAGCAGTAAGAAAAATATTAGTTAAAAAAAAAAAGTTTTTTTATTTTATTTGTTCTGCACATAAAAAATATATTTTACAGAAGTAGCTCTTTTAAGGACAACATGCTAGCTCATCATATTACATTAGTATTTATACACATTATTTTTAACGTAACAAAATATAAATAAACATGAAATTATATACCATAAAAAATATAAAATATTAGCGCTGTCAAATGATTAATTATATTTTATATTTTATTATTATGTATATATAAAAACACACATACCATGTATATATTTTGTAAATATTTAAATGTATATATTTATATTATTTTTATTTTTTATTATATATAAATATATTTAATATATAAAAATATGTGTGTGTATTTGTATGTAATTAATACACACAGTACACAAACAAATATTACGAAAACAAAAAAATGTTGGATGTGATTAATCACGATTAATATATATCATTAATTAATATATCAAATATAATAATAATATATACAGGAATACATTAATATATAAAATTCTCCTTCCTTTTTTTTACCGTACATTGTGCTGCTTTATGTTATCAAAAACTGGTTACTATTATTTTCCGGTATATATTATATTACTTTAAATATAAAATATTTACTTTAAATATTTTTAAAAAATATATTTACTGTTTACTAAATGTTATTATTCCTCCAGTTATTGAAGAGCTAATAAATCTGTCTCAGAAAATAACTACATATGAAATTGCTCTGTTGATAACTGACAGATTGATTGATTATCAGTGTAGGTCTTAGACACAGCCTTGATGTCTAGGAGCATAAATAACACTCTCCTCCATGCCCTGCCTCTTCTGTGTGAAGCTCAGGTGAGAGTGAGTCTGTAGAAGCAGGTAAACGGCTCTGTTCTTCATCTTCTGGAAACTCTCCACACAAACAGCTCTTGTTTCCAGGCTGGTTAAACCCATCCGTGGGATCAGTCCCTGCCAGGCCCTGGAACGATGACTTTTTCTTTCTTTGGAAAGTGGCTTTATTCCTCTCGGGTGGCTCCTAAATAACACTGTGCCTCCTGGCAGCTTGTGTTCTCCTCTTCTCTGTCACCTCTTATTATTTTCTTAATGTACTGCGACAGATTTATGAGCGAGAAACGTCCTGAGAGAGCAAACCTTTCCCATGAAACACCAGCACCAGAGTCTGAGAGTCTGAGGAAACACTCACACCATATCTATCTATCTATCTATCTATCTATCTATCTATCTATCTATCTATCTATCTATCTATCTATCTATCTATCTA
>JAUMHP010000044.1:705889-722436 GCA_032361065.1 Enteromius trimaculatus | reverse complement strand
GAGACCTAAAAATGGCTGTCCACCAACGTTTACCATCCAACCTGACAGAACTGGAGAGGATCTGCAAGGAGGAATGAAAGAAGATCCCCAAATCCAGGTGAGAAAAACTTGTTGCATCTTTGCCAAAAAAATTAAAAAGGTGCTTCTGGTAAATCACGATCAAAGGGTCTGAATACTTAGGACAATGTAATATTTAATTTTTTCTTTTTTAATAAATCTGCAAAAATGTCAACAATTCTGTGTTTTTCGGTCTATATGGGGTGCTGTGTGTACATTAATGAGGGGAAAAATTAACTAAAATGATTTTAGCAAAAGGCTGCAATATAACAAAGAGTTAAACATTTAAGAGGGTCTGACTTTGGGGTAAAGTATGACCCGGACATTCTTCTGGGCTTTTAGGTTTTGACTCAGGTGAGATTCACCCTTCTGCAGCCCCTCGGTGCTGAATACTGTCCATTTAAAAGAGCTGCGGGGTAAATAAACACGGGCTGAGCTGAACACACGCATCTGTCTTCTGCAGTCTAAACAAACTCCAACCAAATACTCTATGTACTGTAAATAGCCTTTTGTGGAGTTATTTTTTCAGTGCCAAAAATAGAAATCATGGATAACATATTCATCTTTATTTCAGGGGGTGAACATATAAACTCCTCATCACAACACACACACACACACACACACATCACTAAACCTCACACGGAGCCATTACGACAGAACTCTATTAAAATAAGTATGTCGTACAAAAAAAAACTCGCAAAGCTCTTACAGGCTTGTTAATTAGAACCAAGATCGGGTAAAAAAACTACAGATTTCCAGGTGGGCCAAAGAAAACCCTTGAAGGTCGCAGCAATTATTTCACAAATGAATAAGCGCAGTGTGGAAATGGCATCGAGTTCAAACAGAGGGACTTGGCATCCGTCCGCATGACGTGACATGTCAAATAAATGTCTGCAAAGTCCTCAAAACGCTTGTCCACTTTAGAAAAATGCATGCACTTTTCAATTAAAAAAAAGTCTCAGCTCGTCTCTTTTTTCTTGCACCGCCACATCCCCCAATAAGGAAAGCTTAGTGTAGTACTGTGTCTTGTTCTTTTTGGCCAATGAGAGTGTAAAAGTGTCATTTGCTGTGACTGTGTGGGCCCTTATGGAGAGGAAAACAGCGCCAGAGAGGTGAAATCACTCCAGTAGAGAGAGAGAGAGGCTGCTAACAAATGACAAGAGCAAGAATTGCAGCAATACTTAATAATAAAGGTTGCAAAATGCAGCAAAAAAAACTCTTAGTGATCAGTTTTTAAAAGAATCTTTTTTCGTTCTGAGCAATCGAAAGGTTTCGTGGATGTTAAAGGTTCTATCCATATTGAAAAAAAAAAAACATTAAAAATAAATTAATTAATTAATTAATTAAAAATATTAATTAATTAATTAATTAAGAATATTGTAGTTAATTTAAAACAAACATTCATACAACTAAATTTTATTTAAAATTAAGTAAATGTGTTGAAATTGGAAATATATTTACCTTCAACTTTCATATACCAAAATATATTTGAAATTTGAAAAGAGCCTAAATGCAAATGTGGATGGATTAGCCACTAGACATTTTATATATTATATTATATTACAATTATTCATTTACGTTTATTTTTTATATTTATTTTTATGTTTATTTAGGATCATTTATATATTTGTTTGGATTGGAAATATATGGACGTTGAAATATATTTGAATTGATTTTAAAATTTATGTATATTTACACTTTTTGTTCGTTTTGGGGGGGTTTGTGATGATAATTAAAGAAAAAGTTCGGAATTACATTATATAAAGATATTTTTTACAAAGTAATATGATTGATATGATGATTATATTATATATGTTCTATTCTTTTTGTTAATAATAAAATAACTATATGTACAATGAATGTCCCTAGGGTCCAATGTTGTCTTTACTACTTACAGTTTCAAGTAGTCCAAACAAAGACTTATAAGATCAGACCAAGAGTGTGTGTATCATATCAGCTGTATTTGATCAAACTATCTTCATCCAGCAGTAGTCTCCCGTCTCTCCGAGGATGAGAGTTAAGTCTCTGTGACAGTTTTACGCACAGCATCATGGGTTCACGAGAGCGGCTGTGGTTGAGTCCGTGTAGCCGCTGGAAAGTTTGGTTAACCAGGGGTGGTGTCTGCGTCCCACAGAGCTCCCGAGAGCAGAGCCGTGGGCGATTAATAGCCCTCTTTGTATTTGTTAATGTAGCTTGTTAGGCCTCGACCTTATATTGATGTTGTATATACAGTGGTCAATGTGAAAGCTGTTTTTATTCAGTAATAACTGTGTTTGTGGCGGGGAAAGTAAAGACAACATTTATGCACGTAGAGGTCAATTTTTCACACTTCTGACTAATATGGATTTTCTCTGTTTAAGTTAACGAGGTCGGTTTACTACATGGCGGCTATTGTCCAAAGCAAACCTAGACGGAATTACATTTGGGCTAGGATTTATACTGAAGCAATTTTCACTTAGAAATTGCTAGTAAATATAACAAAAATATAAAAAACTGGCAAGTGACGTTACATTTTGAAGTAGAAAGACTGCAATAGAGTTGTCTTATAATAAGTACTCCAATGATCTTTTACTTTAAAAATAAAGAGCAGTTTTCTTTAGTCGTTCACTATTATATCCAGCTTCAATTTTCTATTAACTTTCAACATTCAATTTCACATTCAAAAAAATGTGCAAGATATGTGTAAATGTGTCCATTAAAAGAGTTAGAATGGACATTTTGGCCACATTTTATTATATTAAACGGAAAATCAAAATTTCCCTGATATACAGCATACAAGAATAACTCTTATATTTTGTGTATTTTTATTTCCATGGATTTCAATATAGAACCTTTAAAGTTTAATTGGAACGAAGTTCCATTATATCCCATCAGAAGAATCAAGATTTCTACTTTTCTACTTGAAAGTTTCTATGGTTTACACACACACTCAAACCTGTAGCTATTTCTGGAACCCAAAGAAGATATCTGTGAAAAACCATCTCAAGATGACACTGAAAAGACATTTGAGTCACCTTTATATCAACAACAGTACTTCATTCGGTACATTTGATTTCAAAATGATGCAAACACTAGTCAAATGCTGTAAAGTTGCAAGTTGGTTGCATTCGTTTTTTTAATCTGAAGGTCCTTGCAAACTGAGTGTGTTATTGTTTTCTAATTCGTCATGCTTTATCATCAAGATGCTCGCTACAGATGCAAAAGCACAGAAAATCCAACCTGACGGACAACAGTTTCTGAGGCAGTATGTAAACATAACTCACACAGAGTGAGGTCGTATTTATTTTTTAACGTGCAAATATTTCTGTTGAAATATTTTCAGACCCACTGGGCCTCGTTTATCAATCTAACGTAGAAGCGAGCACAAATCCGTGCACAAAAATCAACATGTGATTCATGAAACATTCGCACATTGCCGTTCTCATCGCACAAATGATCGCATGTTGATAAATGTGGTGGATGAAAACACGCCCCTAAAAACACCCCGGTTTAGAAGACTCACCCCTATAGTTCACGATACGGAGTAATAAAACCCAGCCAAAAAGAGGAAATGATCTCATTAAAGACAAATGTTTTTTCCTCGAATACACCAGTTAATCTTGTAATCGCAAACAATCATGCTACATTAATTTATGTAATTTATATGACCAGATGTGAGATTTGATGTGATCATAGCCACCGCTCACGTCAGTCTTGATAAGTTCCAAGTTTTGCTTGGAAACGATCGTGCCCCCAGTTTTTTGTTGTACGTTCGTTTAGAAAATGAGGCCCAGTGACTCTGACTCTGGCGAAAAAAGCAAGTTTTGTCCATTATCAATCGGACTCACAGACAAGGTTTAGCCTAGTCCTAGACTGAAATGTAAATCTGAGCGGTGTCAGCTGAAAGAAACTTTCATAAGATGCACACAGTAAAGTTTTTCCTATGGCATGTTTATAAAAATTACTTCAATGTCCTAACTGAACTATGGCCTAACCCTGGTTTAGGCTAAGCCCTGTCTGTGATAGCAGGCCTATGTGTGTGTGTCATTGAGATTTTTCTGCTTGGGTTTGTGTAAATATCTTCGTTGTTCCTGAGTGATCTAGTGTCTCAGATGCTGTAAACTTCACCTGGTCTTCTTGGAAACAGTTTAGCTCCTCAGGAAAGGTTGGAGGCACAGTAAAAGCTGTGTGGAGCCTGTGGCTCCGAAGGGCCCGACAGACGTCTCCCCGGTGGTTGTCTCCTCACAGACAGCGCCGTTAAAGATTAACACCCTTCTGACGAGAACAGTGCCGCTGGATACCTGAAGCTCCATCCACGGTCCCTGCGGTCAGAGCGGCAGACGGGTCCCGCCACGGAAAATATGATTCATTATTCAACAAGTCCTCGACCCATAATGCCGGCAGTAACCGTACACTCACAGATCGATAAACGACAGGAGACAGATCCCACCACAAACCTTCATTCAACATGTTCTCTCGCTTGTGGTTGTCCTGCGCTGAAATGCTAAAGGTGCACTTAATTACTTTCCTTCATTCATGTATTAGAAGTGATTTTTGACCAGCATTATATGTGAGCCTGGAGCACAAAATCAGACATATAGCACTGGTATATTTGATTTTTTTTTCATATTTAGATTATTTTGCACCCTCAGATTCCAGATTTCCAAATAGTTGTACCAAATATTGTTTGATCCTAACAAACCAAACATGAATGGGAAGCTGATTTATTTAGAAAAATCGACCCTTATGACTGGTTTTGTGGTCTAGGGTCACAATTGATACGAAACAGACTACGATATAGAGCAACAGCTGGACGTCAAACGTTACAAACTCAGTGGTTACAGCACAAAATAACTCTGTCCAAGACGCTGCTGGCCCGTGGTGAGGAGAAAAGTTGCGGCAGACCGGTGTAATCCAGTAGCCAACTGCACAAACCACTAACAACATGAGTCAATTTGTTGCTATTGAATCTAAAAATATCCATTTTATGTGTCGTATGAGGCCGAGGGAGAAAAAAAAAATCACTACGAAGACTCCTGAAATCTATGACCTTTAACTTGTCGTTTTTATTGTGTTCTTACTGTTTCTGTCAATTAAACATATTTACGTGGGGTGTATGTTTCCTGATTTTGTGGGGAATCACTAGGTTTAGCTTGTTTTTGGAAATGTTTGCAAAAATCTTTTGATATAAGACTATATTTCTTACCACGGTGGCAGATATTTTTGCTTGTTTTAAGACATTTTGAGACAAAAAGTTTAATTTTTTTTTTTTTTTGCAGTGCATGCACTAATCATATTGTAAGGAAAATTTTTATTTTAGGAAGAAAGGAAATCTTTTCAGTAGATCTCAACTCCAACTTCAAAACGAAAGTCGAGGGGATTTCCAGCTCAGGAACGGCGAAGGCTCCGAAGCAAAAAGCTGCACGTGCACTGCATTCCTGCCCTCTTATACACTCGTAGTAATAAGGTGCACCTGAATGCAATCAAGTGCACCCCAATATTCATTGGCCTTTTATTTGAAGCACAATGGCAACTGGTCTCTCTGGCGAGTTCCCATATGTAACGTCGAAGTGATTCGACTGAAAGGGAAATGGACATTCCCATTTCTAAGAGCGGGAAAGATGTGTATTTTAAATGGCTGCATGTGTTTAGATCAGTTTTAGCACCTCATTGCCACATTTTTCGAGTGCCAAAAACACCCATATTTCACTCCTATATTTGCAATGCTCGGGTCTATCAATTTTGCGTTGCATAATGTGAATTAGGAGTTCTTGCAGTGCAATAAACTATTAGCTGAAGCCGAGTGTTTACTGTAAATTATACACTAGTAAGAAATATGATTCTTAAACAACATGCCTTGCTGACTGGGCCCAGCAAGAAAGACCTGCAATAAATGTCAGCAGAAGGACGAGGAGCTAGGAGTGAGTGAGCGAGAAGATAGTAACGAAGAGAAAGTCTCCTAATGAGAGCCGCAGGTTCCTGCTTTCAGAGCCGTCTCACAGCATCCCTTGAGAAGCTGAAAAATTGCTCGCATGGAGTCAGTTGTTTTCCCAGCAGTCGCTGACCCGGCGAGTGTTGTTCTTGCGTTGTCATTCAAGTCAAAAGCTGACTGGTTGTCGTTGGCTTTCTTTGGCCACGCTGCAGAAAAACCTCTCCGGCTCAGAAGCCAAGAGGTCATATAAACCTTGATGTACTCAAGCACTCACTCACTCACTCAGCTTATTTAATTAGCTAAACGGCCTTTCCATATGGAAGAACTTTAATTGCTGCGGCATTGATGAAGCGTTTCCCCAACAGTTAAGAAACGGTTTCCAGCACAGTGCAGGGCTTTATTCTTGAGATTGGCATAAACGAACACATTCGATTAGCATCTTCAAACCATGTCTTCTGCCACACACAAGCAGGAGGGAGTCGTCTTTTTCATCTCTGCCCAACAGCACCTGAGCATCCACGAGCACAGATTTCAGACTCCAGTCGTCTGCTTGGTCCGGCCGAGATAAATAGCCACGCTAAAGGATAACTCTCCATCACAGAACAAATCTGGTTTTGCTCTACTTCTTTAAGTGCACGTTAATGCGAACATGTGATGGCATGATTATTTTACCCTCTGGAAGCAGTTCATAGAAAACATTAAGAGCACTTCTAACAGCGCAATGTCTTTACCAGCAGGTTAATATGAAAAGGTGTATGTGTGTAGCTGTTGAAATGCCACATTTCTGTCTGCTGAATCATAGAAGTCAGGCCAAGGAAATAAATCCATTCAGCAATGCGAGCGAAATATATGCAGGCCCCCCCTCTACGGCTCTCTGTCTGTATGTATTTGATTCAGTGTGCTTTCGCAGTCTGTGTGGTCACCGTAAAACTACCACGACTGCCGTTTAGATCTGCTTTCCGCTGGAAGCTGAGCGGTGTTTGTGCGATGTGCTTTAGCGTTTTTTTCTCTCTGGTATTTGTGTTCGGCTGTGCTCATGCCTTACATGGTAAAACTGCTTTTAAGGCACACTGGAACTGCTAATTTTGTATTTAATGCACTTTAATTGTGCAGAAATTATGCTGAAGTCCAAAAAAAGACATACTTAGTATATTTGATTGTGCTAAAGTGGCACTACTGTAAAAGTACTTTAGGTACACTTTAAATATTTAATTTTATTAACCAGTGTCTTTGCTTCTGACCTTCAGTGAAGCTGTGTTAAACTTCTTCTTTTTCTACGTTCTACTGTACAGACGTGAACTGACTTCACCTTCAGCCTGAGACTCGTTCACTTCACTTTTGCTGTGAAGGAGCTTTTACATTTGCCAAAAAATCTATGTAGTTTAAATACTAAAAAAAAAAACAAGCAAGCCCTGCCCAGATTTAAAAAGTAACGCAAAAGTAACGTAATGCATAACTTTCCATAAGAAGTAACTAATTAACTTGCATAGTTACTCTAATTTACTCTAATCATATTTTCGCAAATGTTTTATTGAGAGTTTTCAACTGAGGGTCTGGTGAAAGTCTCAGCAGGTCCAGCGGTCAGCGACCTTTCGGTCAGTCCATGGGAATCTAGGACTGCTTTCAGTGGACAATTGATGTTTTGTTTTTTGAATGTTAAATCTGTTTGACAGCCAGATATTAGTTTCCCTGATGTTTCCTACTGTAAATTCTCTCCAGCGACTTTCAGAGGGAGGAGGTGATTTACAAACCGGCTATTTTTTGACATTTTCTTGATTTCGTTTGGAGCGCAAAATTCGGAAAACTTTCCATCTCATATCGTTTTACAAGGATTATGGTATATCTATCAAGCCTGGGCATGCGCAGGGCGTATTTGAAGGAAAATGCATGCAGCTGCGAAGGCTCGGAGAACAGCTGATTTCTCCTTAATGAAGCCGCCGAGGTCCGTGTTACCACGGGCCCAGCGAGATGCCTGACAAAAGAATTAGGAGAGAGCGTTTAAAGTGCTTGAAGATCCACCTGTGAGATGTTTCAGGCTCAAGAACCGTTCTAATGACAATACCATCCTTCATGTGGTGAAAGAGATCCTCAGCTGCAGCTACAAGCTTCCTTGTTGTGACTCTCTGTGGCTGTAAATTGTTTTAAAACGTCTTTGTGGAGAGTGAAAGAATTCAAGGAGTGGGCCGGCGGTTCATTTACTGCAGACAGTTTCTATAATGCAAAACTGTAAGAGCTTAAGAAAAATAACAATACCATGAATAGAAGCATACATTTTTCTGTATCCTTCAGGTACAGCGTGCATATTCTTTAAAGTGCACTAAAACGTAACTTCTTAAATCCAGACGAGTTTCTCTCTCTCGAAGCCCCAACACTGCAGCTTTCACGTACGCTTTCCAAAAAACGGACATATTCTACGCTTGCCCGTCCAACAGTGTTTGTGTGTGTGTTGGCGTGTGCGTGTGTGTAAATATTTGGTATTCTCTCTTGTCTACTCAAGAGCTGTCTGACATTTTCTGCCCTTTTCTCTCCAAATAGCATAATGAGAATTTACTGCATCCTGTTAGTACTAATCTCGTAATCCTTTCCTCTCAATTTCTAGAGCAGCGGGCGGCCAAAACTTCTCCTGCTTTCAAAGGGGCTCCCAGGCTCCTTGTCCCCTGGCATTCTGATTTAAGATAGTGTTTCTCAGAAATGAGAAATCTGTGCAGAGACTTAGGCGGACTACTGGGTATGTATACGGTGCAGATTCTGACGTTACAGTATAGTGACCAACCACACTTAATAACCTAATGCAAATTCCAAAATGCAATATAAATAAATTGTTCTTTTTGAATTGTTGAGGCCACTGTTACTGTAACACTGCACAAATGGAAGCACGTTTCTTTTTCTCTCACGATTCTGCCTTTTTTCTTGCAATTGAAAGGTTAGATTATGCTTTTATTTTTTTCAAGTTATAAACTTGAGTTGTAAGAAAATACACATTTTTTCCCCTCAGAATTGGACTTTATAACACACAATCTACTTCAGAATTTTGAATTGTGAGGAGACAGTCAGAATTGTGGAATTTTTTAAAAATAGAAACCCACAGTTGCAAGAAAACAAGCTTCTATCGATTTCTAAATGTTATTCACCAGAAAAATATGAGCGGGTCCTGACGAGCTCACAGCGGGTTATATTTTTAGATGATCTTATTCACAGATTGATTTGAGTTCAGTCAAATGAATTCACTACTGGAAACAACTGCAGAGTTTTATTTAATTTCCTCAGTAAATAATACCGTAACTGACTCCAGCTCAGCCCCGGGGTTCAACGGCTATAAATCAGCTCTAAAATACTGTGCTGATAAAAGTGTTCACCTCCTTTCCCATGTTCTGTTGCTCCACAGCAGTCAATCACTATAAACTTCAAAATTAGGCTTTTTTTAACCAGTGTTCAGCCCAAATGTGAGCCAGGAGCACAGGTATATTAGTAGCAATAGACAACAATACATAATATGGGTCAAAATTATACATTTATTTTTAAATGCCAAAAATCATTAGGATATTAAGATCATGTTCCATGAAGGTGGCTAATTCGTACGACCTCACGATTTTTGCTAAATCATACCTATTTTTAAGAGATTTTTTGAATTTGTACAAATTACATACACCTAACCCCGCCCCTAAACCTACCCGTAACCGGGGTTTTAGACAAATTGTACAAAAGCATACAAGTGAAAATACGGATGAATTGGCCATGAAACCGTGTTGAACAAACCATACTTCAATGGAAAGATTATTTACCGCATAAATCGTAATTTCGAAAAAGAATTACCCTTTTGACTGCAATTCTGACATCACTCGCAATTCTGACGTTATATCTCACCATTCTGACATAACAGGCAATTCTGACTATATGGAATTCTGAATTCTAAATTCTGAATTTATATCTTGCAATTCTATATTTATATCTCGCCATTCTGATATCACTCGCAATGTTGAATTTTTATCTCGCAATTCTGACATCACTTGCCATTGTGACATCACTCACAATTCTGACTTCATATTTTGCAATTCTGAATTTATATCTCGCAATATTGACTTTATATCTCACCATTCTGACATCACTCACAATTCTAACTTTATATTTCGCAATTCTGATATATCTCACAATTCTGAGAAAATAAGTCTGAATTGTGAAATAAAAAGTCCCAACAACCTTTTTTATTTTGTATTCGGTGGCGGAAACAGGCTTCCATGCAGTACTGACCAAACTATAGATTCTTTTTCACTTTGCCATGCTACATCTGTTATAAATGCATCTGTGTTAACATCACAAGAAGCTTTTGTCCGATAGACTCGATATTTAGGCCTATAGAGTTTACAAAATAACAAGAGCTGCTTTCACACCATCAATGGGCTCCGATTGAAATTGCCTCCGCTTTTCATTTAACTTTAATTCTGCTTTTCATTATGGCACAGAAAACACTTTACAATGCTCACACTGTGTTCAAGCTCATAATGCTCTACATATGTGTCATGTAATGTCGTAACAGCTTTGACTGACCTCCCACAGAGCGATGCTGGAATAATGTAGGATATTAGCACAGTTCTGTTCTGACGTCAACGTGATTCATTGAGTATTTGCTGCTTGCATGTTCTTACAGTACAGGCATTAGGAACGCCAACCTAAAAGCACTCTATCAAACTGCCATTTTCAGACACCAAATGTCTCAAATTTGTATGATTCAGTCGGAGCTTTTACGGGCGTTATTTAAGCTGGCGCGGGACGGTTGGAGGAGATGAACTCCAGTCTGCGTTCAAACCACTTTCCCTGTGTTTTTTTTTTTTTTTTTTTTTTTTCCCAGAACAGAGACAAGCTAAAAATAAGCCTGGGATTTAAAGAGTGCGGCTTTTAATGGCAGCATGTAAAATGTGCTGTGTGTTAACAGCCCTGCTGAGGCCAACCAGAAGACATGGTGAAGCAGCCCCAAAACAAATTGGGACAACAAATAAAGGAACGGGCTGCTTGTAGAGCAGCTTTATTGAGCCGTACCCGTCTCTGCTGGGTTTGATCGGCCTCACGTTAACCATGACGAGATGTTTATTGACGTCACAGCATGAGTTATGCAACCACATGACTTTTTTCAAATAATGCATTACTTTTGAATTCACAGCAAAGGTTACTCTTTCAAACTATTTACTTTGTTTTCCCATGTTGAGAGGAATAAGGAGTCAAGTAAATGCACTTATTATTTTATTTTTTTGGTGTGAAAATGCCTTTACAGCTGCAAAAATATTACTTT
Source organism: Enteromius trimaculatus (assembly GCA_032361065.1). Lineage (NCBI taxonomy): Eukaryota > Metazoa > Chordata > Actinopteri > Cypriniformes > Cyprinidae > Enteromius > Enteromius trimaculatus. The sequence continues at coordinate 711,184 of JAUMHP010000044.1, read as the reverse complement.
TTGTTATTAAAAAATAAATAAGCAATCCCAGCCATATGTAACATAATGCATTACTTTCTAAACTTAAAAAAAGGGTTTTACTTTTTTAAGTAAGTGACTGCAAACAATTTATTTCAGTGGCATTTAAATAAACAAATTTAATTGACTAACTTTCTGCATTTTTAAAAATTATTTAAATGTAGTTAAACCGCTTAGCTTGAAAAAAAGTTAGTATAATTTTGTTTTCAGAGTAAGTAATGCAATTAGTTAGCACAATATTGGATCATACTTTATATTAGGTGGCCTTCGTCATCAAAACATAAGTGTTCATATTGTGTTGCAAAACACTTCTGCCGCTATTGAGGTGGGATACGGGTAAAGTCAGGGACAGGTTTAGTGGTATGGGTAGGTTAAGGGTGGGTTAAGTTGAAAAGGATGGGTCAACAGTGCAATTACAAATGTAATTACATAGTACTTAACACCACCTAATATAAAGTTGGACTGCATTACTTTTAAAAGTAAGTTTTCCCAGGACATCTCTCATCTCATAGCACTTGCAGAAGAGCACTCATTTACTGAAAAACTGTTGGAGCAGGTCTAAAGGGCACACTTTGATATGGCAAAACCCTTTGATGTGGGGCCCAAAAACGGGTCTACATGTACAGAGAGAAGTGGAGGCAGAGGGATGCATGGAAATTGGCTGCAGTGATATTGGGAGTAACGGGACTCATGAAAGCAAATCAGCGCCAGCTCTGCTGGAGCCACCGGCACCACCCAAAAAACTGAGCTCGCAAACAAAACTTTCTTTCCATCATCTGATCCGTACCGGCTGTTATTCAGTTCCGGTTGCGAGTCCCAAATGCATTTTAGCTGCTCTCAGTTCCTATGTTTTGCTGACGTTTAAGTGCACATCGAAATCGTGGCATGCTGTGCATCGGTTGCTAAGAATAAGATCCTGCGACCCAAATACACACATGTGTATTTTTCTCCCTTGGACTAAAACATGCGCAAACTGCCGGCCCTACTGTAAATATGGAAGGTAGAGCTGTGTTTGTGGCCACCGGGGCTTTGTTCTGATGATATGACTGCTTGTTTTCTTTATTCATACTGCGGATATACTCCCACGCTCAGCTACCGAGCGGAGACGCAGCGCTTTGATGATGCAGTAAACTGCGCTGATGCAAGTGTCCCCGAGGAAGGGTGTCGCCCGGCCCACAAGTGACGACTTTCTCTCGCGTTCTGTCTCTTTGCTAAAGCGGCTTTGGCCTGGCGATGCACCAGCAGGCGAAGGGACTGTTTAGTGGTCACTGGTTAAGCTGGCCAGCATGATATGTTTTTCATTCAAGTGATTTTCTTTTTATAGTTTACTACACTGACGTCAAAGACATATTTTACAGTGGTCTAGTTTCTAAGTTCGATCATGCTACCAACTGAGTATTGGAGAGTCACTAAAAGTAGCAGTGTTACTAAGTTTAAGGAATAAACGAGCTTTGTGTCATCATTTAGTCACCCTTGTGTCGCTCCAAACTATGACTTTCTTTTTCTATGCGTATGTACAGTATTTATCTGTTTATTTTAAGTTAATTTAAATGGTCTGTTCGTTCATATCTGTGACTCTGGAGCCCACAAGTCATCAGCAGCACAGATATACTCGTAGCAGTAAACAACAATATACTGAATGGGTCAAAGTTATGGATTTTGTATTTATGCTACAAATCGTTAAGCTATGTAAAGATCATATTCAATGAAGATATTTTGTGCATATCCTACTGTAAATATATCAAAACTTCATTTTTGATTAGTAATGAGCATTGCTAAGAACTTAATTTGAACAACTTTAAAGGAGATTTGCTCAATATTACATTTTTTTGTGCCCTCAGATTCAGATATTCAAATAGATGTATCTCAGCCAAATATTGTCCTCTCCTAACAAACCAGACATCAATGGAAAGATTATTATAATGGGAGACCTTTTTTTTATTTTGTCCAATTCTGAGGAAAATAAAATTTCCTTACAGTCGCAAGTTTATTTCTCACAATTTTGATTTTATAACTGTTATAATATATTTATAATATCTTATACATTATATAACTTAATTATAAAGTCAAAACTGTCTAAGATACAAACTTGAAATTCTTAAAATTGCGAAATAAAATCAATTTATGTCTCACAATTCTCACTGTATTTCTGGAAATTGTAACTTTATTTCAAAGAATTGCACACTTTTATCACAATTTTATTACACAATAATTTTCTATCATGCAGTTCTGAAAAAAAAAAAGAGTCAGAAATGCGAGAACAAAATGTCCTTTTTTTTCAGTGGTGGAAATGGGCTTCCATTGATGCTGGCCCCATATGTAGCTACTTTTGTGTTCTTAGCATGTAGTTTAGTGAAGTACAAACGAGCAAAAGACCAAACGCCACCTACAGTGAGACTGCAATGAAATACATAAACCTCCAAAGACAAAACAATGCAGACTAATGACTGCAGTCTCATAAAATGGAAGCCTGTACACACCCACGTCTATTTTGTAGTACAAATTGTCATGGGTTTAACCAGAAAAATTAAGAGAAGAAAAACCAACCAACCAACAAGCATCTTCAGCAGTAGCTGTTTGTGCAAAGGAGATGCCTGTGGAATCGTGGTCATAATTCACAGACAGATGAAGCTTGGTTATCCTCCTTAAATACTTTACAACATATTTCACTGCATTTCTCCTCCTGCAGTGAGCCTCTTGTAAAAGCCAATCGCTGAGTTCTTTCTGTGTCTCGTTGTTTTAATCGTTCCCTTTTCCCAGAAGCACATAGGTCTGAGCTTCCGTATGAATGCACAACCATCTATTGTTGACGCCACAGAACGATTCCAGCTAAAAGAAATGCACACAAATAGCGCAGAAAACGAGTGCTGTGAGCCAGCTGGTTGCTTCAGGAGGGAAAAGAAGAGTTAAGCAACCTGATAGGTGACCCTGAAGATGAAATCATGGGATTTGTAATTAAGTTCTGTACACAAGTCTTTCTTTGAGAAGCACCTCAGAAGCTCACTGGCCCAGTTTCCCGCGCCTCTTCATCAGCACAGAAGCCAGCCAACGTGAGCTCATTGTTTTCAGAGACAAATCAGTTCCATGGACGAAAGGGAAATGCAGGGATATTTATACGTGGAAATAATGATTTTCTTTCACTGGGAGTCCAACTACGAAGCGCTGGAACACATTTGTGATGTAAATGATGTGCATGTCTAAACAGAATGTGCAGGCCAGTTTCCATGTTCATTTTGGAGGGAAATCTGTGGAATGTTTTAGAATGGATTTTGAAAAGTGCTGCACTTTTTTTTTTTATAGCTGAAACCTAATTCTTACATTTCATAAACAAACAAACTTCCAAACTGCAGGTGCATACATGCAAATATAATTAATGCAACCACATAATTAACTAAATATATTAATACTTTACGTATATAATATGTTCTGCTATGCATATATAAACACATTATATATCAAAATATAAGATTTTTTTTTTTTATTGTATATTCATATGTTGATGTTTTCTCATCACTATGCAGATTGGTCTCATTAGAAACACAAGATTTTGAACAAAATAACTGAGAAAATGGCATTTTTATCAAAGTACTGCATTTTCAAGCTAAATACATTCCGATATCATATTCTTTTTTATTCTATTTTTTTAATAAACAGAATCAACACACACACACACACACATATATATATACACACTCTATTTATAAAATGTTAGTCCACAAGTATTTTCAACAACAAAAAAAACGGTTTTAAGTGGGTTATTTCTATCTTTTGCGGTAGGGTGCCAGTTGGAAATATCAATTTCCATTTCCAAACATTATTTTTGTCATTAATTGTAATAATGCAGTGAGATTATAGTCTGATAACAGCCAGTGCTGCACACAGAGATCTGATCTGATCATCATCAGTCTGTCTGGAGTCACATGAAGAAACAGAACAAACTGAGACAGACTCAATCCAGAAGAACTGTGGAAGAACGTCTCCAAGATGAAGGAAAAATCTACCTTCATAAGCTACCTGAAAAACTATGGGCAAGTGTACCTCAGTTTGTTCTGTTTCTTCATGTAATTCCAGACAGACTGATGATGATCAGATCAGATCTCCGTGTATAATAATAATCTCACTGCATCATTACAATTAATGAAATTAATTAAATATTTCCAAATGCATGAGACACGCAAAAGATTTTTTTGCTTTTTTTTGCAAAAAAAATTGTTGCTGAAAATACTAGTAGCCTAAGACTTTTACTACTGTACATACATATTAATATTGACATATCGAGCCTGGTAGACCTGGGAAGTACCATAACTCATTTATCTTCGATGTGGAAGCGTTGCCTCTTAATTGATGAGTTATCTCCTTAATGGAAAGGAATGAGTTAATGTTACCATAAAATACAAAGACGACTTTAAGCAGCATCCTGGTTTTCAGGAGAACACCTGGATTTGTGTCATTTAGTGTGTTTCCTCCTGAACAGCAGGCCGGAGCAGGAGAAGCCGTTAACACTGCTTGTTAAGAGCAATAATGCTTCAGAAGTGCCGTCTGAAGCCAGTGCGAGCGGAAACTATCTGAAGGTGAGCTGAGGAATGTTTGGAAAGTTCAAGGCCCAGCAGGCATCCTGTAGAAGCGCTAACAATCATCCCGTACATATGGATGTTAAGACTTACAAATTATACAGGATAATAGTGATCAGCGATGACTGTGCACAGATGTTCTTGCTGTATTTTTGTCTGCTGTTCTTCCTGAGAATGTTTACAGTCAGGAAATGACGAAGGATGATGTCATGTACGAATATGAAGGTCCCAAGAAGAATAGGATTGAACTTGTCGACATGCTCAAGAAACTCATATCTTCTTAATACAGATCATCCTTTCTTAGAAGATGAAGAAAGTAGATTATCTAGCAGTCAGTGTTGGAGGAAGCTTTTTTAAAATGTAGTTTAATATGCAAGATTAACAATCCACATTATTAAAATTACATAGAAAAATATTAAACATATATCAGATTTATGCTACACAGCATATACAGCTATAGTCCTATACATCTCAGTGCATTTATTTATTTGTATTTATTTGTATTAGTAAGTCAATGATTGCCTATGAAATCAAAGTTTTTGTTTACATAATATATGTTCTGTGTACATACAGTATATTTTTTTAAATGTTTTATGTATTTACGTGTCTACATTTATATTATACAAATTTATATTATGAATAAATATTGAATATATACAAATAACATTCTTATGAAATATATAAATGTACTTGTGCATTAATATTT
>JAUMHP010000044.1:685520-705789 GCA_032361065.1 Enteromius trimaculatus | reverse complement strand
TTGTTTTTAAAAGCGACACATTAGAATATTATGTTAGATATTATGAAACTGTTGCCAAACATATATAACTTTGTGTTTTTCGTTGCTAAAATAATTCAGTTATTAAGCCAGAGGTGACTAAAAATAACACAAAAGTATCTTAATTCATTATATTCCAAAAAAAGGAACAAATTGTTTTACTTTTTAATGTTTTAAAAAGTTTTAATGTAATGATATCAGCCAATAAATGGGAAACAAAGTAACTTGCGTTACTAAAGAAAAATCTATTTAAAAGTAATCTGTTACTTTATTAGCTAATCTGATTCCATAATCCGATGAGGTCCAAAATAAGCGTGTTTTCATGGTAGGGTTGAGTTTCTTAAACCTAGCAAAAGAAGATGCCTCACGGAGCAAAATACCCACACCACAGATTTAACAAAAGGGCATAAGACGTTCATGCTAAATCTGAAGCCCATCCATTAGAATGCAAAGCTGAGCTGATGCTGGCATACTGAGACAGATACTGCAAACATGGCTTTCTTGGTGCTGTGTTATTTCTTTAGCAGCTCACTCGCTCGCTCTGCTTTGGGTGGACTGACTTTACTGAAACCACACAGAATGCCCTGAAGGTGGGACGCTTGTTTACACAAACAGACAGAGCTGGGACTGGAGTAGCGTTAATGAGCTGGTCTGTGGTACAGAAGGCTAGACGAGTGCTCAGCACACGCGTGTTCAGGGTTTGTGTGTCGATGTCTGTGGTCAGTAAGACTGTGGTCAGGCTGTGGTATGCCGGGGAATTCCAGCACAGAGTGTTGTCACTGCTGTAGAAGACCGTTCTCCCTTCATCTCTGTAAACACTGCTGCTGGGTTGAGTTGTGTCTGTTGCAGTGAGTCTGATGTGGGTTATTAGTCAGTCATCCTGCAGGAATCCTGCCGAGCGGTACCACCCTGAAAGCTCCTCTGAAAATACGCTACATTTTACTCGTCTAAGCCATCTTCCTAACGGCACCAGCTACATTCTGACACCAATCGGTGACTCAAGTTCCTGTTTTCTGTTGCTCTGTGCAAGTCTGCTTTTATCGAAAACACGTTCTAGACCACACAGAAAGCCTGCCGCTTTCTAGACGGCAACAGCTACGTGCATATTAGACTTTAGATGTGTTTGCATGTGACATGTGTGATCATTCCAGCTCTGGATGGGACAAAACAGAGCTTTTGATGCTCCCATTTTGTTGACTATAAGTAATGTTGCACACCCCTGCTGAAAAATACAGCATATGCTGGTTTAAACTGGTCCTTTGCTGGTTTATGCTGGTCCTTTGCCAGCATGTGACCAGCATAAACAAGCAAATGAACACCTTGAACCAGCTTAAACCAGCAAAGGAACAGCTTAAACCATCTTACTGTAAACCAGCATACACCATCTTAAACTAGCAAAGGACCAGCTTAAAACAGCATCCCAGCTTCAAAACCTGTCTAACCGAACACAGTCTCACAACCGATTCATACAAGGTGGAAAATTTGTGCAAATTTGTACAAATTCATATGAAATGGCAACTCGTAAAATATGTAGGATTTGGCAAAAAATGAATGAATTTGAGGTTGTATGAATTTTTACGAATGAGCCACTTGTAGTGCTAGTATAGTATTAGCAGACTGGTAGGGTTAGGATAAGTTGACATGTTCTTGCAAACTTGGGAGCATCAAAATAAAGTGTTACCAACAGATTTTACTGCCTTTGTCTTTTGCTTCAATTCCCAACAGATGCGTAATTCATGACAATCAAGTGATGTTTTCCCGTAACAATCTGGCCTGGCGTCAGAGTCAGCTAAAGTGTCCTCCAGCTCAACTTTATTGGCTGATTTAGTGTGTGATTTATGATTTTATCAAACTGGGAAAGAACAATAGACCAAATGTTCCTCGTTTGAAGTTACAGTGATAATAGAGCACTACTTTCAGTGCCGTGTAAGATGTATCTGATTGTAATTGTTTCGTATTTTTTTAAGCATTATGCAGAACTGGATGCTGTGTGTATCCGAAATGTTTAAAATGTAATATTCTACACTACGAAGTACGCGGTTATTTCAGAAATGAGATGATGAGTAAAGTAAAATCAGTTAATATCACAGATATTCCTCAGACTTAAAAATGCTGCTATCGTTTACTGGGCCTCAGAGTTTGGGGTAACACATAACAAGTAAAGCAAGTTAAGAGATCCAATTACTTTTTTTCAAGTAACTAAGTATAGCGCATTACTGTTAAATTTACAACTAACATTTATTCACCAACGCCTCTCCTGTCCCTGTGTTAAGGCTTAATAACTTCACTGTTGTTGTGAAACATTTGGGGGGATTTTATTACCAAAAGTAGAACTTTTTGGGGTTCAAATAAAAAAAAAATCAAATAAACAAGCCCAGTCCAGGTAACATAAAGCAATCTAATGCATTAGTAGCATAATTATTTAATTTAGTTATAGAGTAGTTCAATCTTGTAATTTTAAACTCACCCCAACACTTTCCTTCTTCCAATCCTGTACACTTTTTTCTGTGAAACACAAAGTAAGTCATTTTTGCAGTGTGTTTCAGCTGTTTATGCAAATACCATGGAAGTCTATGCGGTGCAAATCAGCAAAAATACAGCTTAGACATCTCACAACATCATCTTAATGAGTAAACTGTGATTTTTCTTTTGGCCGAATTGCATTGTGGGATACCCTACCCAAAAAGTGATGCTATATATGCATATTATACAATGCATAAATAACATAGTGGTATGACTTCCATCATGTTCTGTAGCATTAAATGCAGATTTTTCTGTGCAAATGCTCTGTTTTGACTCATGTCTGTGATTAATCAATCCATCCTAATAGATTTCTTTTGTTGCACTATAGTTGTGTTTCAGTTGCTATGGTGGTACACTTTATATTTGATTTTAAGTGGAAATGACTGCAGACAGCGAGGCCACAGAACCACTGAGACAAGTCTTACTGCCTTTGGCCCGGTTCCTCCAATTCTCATTTTTAAGGGAGGTCTCTCTCTCTCTCACACACACACACACACACACACACACACACAGACTCCCTGTCTTGTTCTACCTAATGCAATGCCTGCCAATTATTCTTGTTTGCTTTAATTCTAAGCGCGGTAATTGCCAATTACTGATGGGTGCCAACCAAAGGGCCCCAGGTGGGTGATGGCAGCAGTCATCGGGGAGGCTTTTCTCAGGACCCTCGTCTCACAAACAGGTTTTTATTTCTGGCGAAGCTAAGAGCAGGACAAATGAACAAGTGTCTCAATGTCTGCGCTCCCTCTCCTCCTGCTTGTTGTGTAATATATCTTGCTAGTGATTAATTAGGCCAATAGTTTGGGGAGGCAGTCAGAAGTACAGCCAAATCCAGGTCACCGGAGAACCAGAGTGAGGCGCCTTCATAGATTATAGAGCGGCTATGCCACACACACACACACACACACACACACATCTATGCATTCATGAGAGGAACACACCTAGTGCACAGGTAAGCATGTCACTGCATCAGTAAAATAACGCATTGGGGTTCTTCTCGGCTCAGTATAACATTTCTAGGGCTGTCACATAGTCAAAATAGTTCCAGTGCACCAAAACATTCACTCCTGTGAAAATATGTATGTATTAGAATGTCGTTATGTCTTCAGTCTCCTGATGCACGATAAACAGAACATGGCATGTTATACAGCAATGCTATTATTTAATACCAGCTACGCTTTAATATCCGACATATTTGTACGTAATTATGACTCAGATTTGAGTTCGCAATATTCTGATCAGCGTCATAGGGATCTAGGAAGTGTAACGAAAGGGAGTGTGTGTCATTTTTATTGGTTAGTTCCAACATGTGTTTAGGAATTCGCAAAATACACTAGAAGGTAATTACTTAGGAGTCGGCTAGTTAATATCAGAACTTTGCTCTCATTGCACAAAATGTATTGTCTGAGTCACGGTTGCCAAATAAATGTTCAAAATGTTGCTATGTGCTTTTGGAAGAAAAGGTTGCTATAGGGTAGTCTGAAAAGTTGCTAAATTTTGCAACAAAATGACTAAGTTGGCAACACTGGATGACTTATCGAAGTGGATTTTCCTACATTATATCCTCTGCTACGATTTTAAAGGTCCAGTGACCTTCGTACTCCCACCATCACGTCTTTCCAGCTGCGTAAAGGTCCGCAACACAGCACTGCGAACTTCCTACGTCTATTTCAAGAGAGTCATTCTAAAAGAGCACACAGGCCTTTCCAAATATAGTTCTGACTTTAAGAGAGCCATGAGTCTAAGTGATTCCCTTCATGCTATATTTATAACCCAAGGCCAAGCCATAAGTCTTATTTCCTGACACTGAGGCATGTTATGACCTCTGTCATTTTGGTCTGCGGTGTGGAGCTTGTGGGCAGATTTCTCCGCTCCTGCTCCGTCACTCATCATTTACAGCGGGGTGACATACTGAGGGACACTTTACACGGCTCACCGGGAACCCCACAAAAAGCGCCATAAATTTATTAAGATACCAGAGTCTGCCATCAGAGAGTCAGAGATTTTAATATGCATTCTAACAGCAGTCATTTTGTCAAACTCATTTGTCTGTTTCTTCTCAGGAATTATGGGTTATGAAAGGTTCATATTTTGGTTTTGGGAGTCCCAAACAATAGGTGAAGAATGCCTTTTCATTCAGACTATTGCAAAAAAAAGTTCAGGAAGTGGGCGGCAATATGCTAATGATTCCACAAGAAACGGCTCAGGATTCGTTTCGAGTTGACTCTTTCTTGACAGACAATCACTTTATACACGGCCAACTTTCATTCACTTTTCATTCGCTTAGAACATTTCCAAACATCAATTTAAAATGTAAAGTCCTGAGTTATAAGGAAGCAACCCCTAAGCATATAAGTCCCACTTTACATGAAGTGCGCTTAACTAAATGTCATTATATTTAAATGAATCATTTGTTTTCACATTGTACTTGCATTTTTAAAAATGCCTCTATGTAATTTTGTACTTACATGTATAATTACACTGTTAACTCATCCCCTTAACCTACCCATACCAGCAAACTGTCCTCCATACAATAGCACCTCAATAGCAGCAAAAGTGATTTGCAATACAATATGAACACAATAAGTACACTGTACTTATTATTTGATGTAAGTACATAGTAGTTAAGACCCCCTAATATAAAGTGTGACTGATTTTTGGAATAAAAGCCAACATGTATTAAGCTGTTATACAATCATTTGAGTCATTTTAAAGCTCTTTTCTGCAAACTAGCTTGATTTGAAATGATAGAAATGTATAGTCTGATTATTGCTTGGGAAAGAATACCCAGACTACTCTTCCGTGAAGAAAATGGACATTTATCTCATCAAATAAAGGAAGCGATCAGTGCAGCATCCTGTTTGGGGTCTCTCACTTCATCGGGTCACTGGGCTTTAGATGGCAGAGTTTGGATGGGCTCCTCTTTAAACAAGGCAGAGAATGATTCTGCAGAGGTGGCGGTAATGCGCCATGCATGTCTGACTCCTGATTTGTTCATTAATCAAACTGCTTTTTCCCCTTTCGGTTATGGATGGGAATATCCTGGCTGTTCCACTCTGATCTCAGCCCCTTCTTTCAAATAGTTGGCATGACGCTTCTCTTTCCTGAGCAGGATTATATTTGGACACACGCGGCTGTAGGACAGCACTGAGTCTTTAAAACCACAGAAAGATGAGTGTCAGACCTCCAAGGTGCCACTGGATTCATTACTAATCTCTCTTAAATGCTTTTGAAACTTTTCCCCAATGTTGATTTGTCCTGCAGCAGCATGGAATGCTTTATTATAATTTAATATAAGAGTGAACACAAACAGAACAAGCTTAGGAGCAAACCAGACCAGCAACAACAGGCATGGGTGATAAGCCATGAGCCTTACAGCACACTCAAAGCCAACGACGAGGTGTCTTAACTAAGCTAGTGGTTTCCAAATAATCTGCACAAGGCTGTGTGAACACATCTCGTATTTGAACAGCTTTATGAGCTCTGTGTACATCCGTCCACTCACAGGCAATGATTCATTTTCATTTTCAGTACGGTAGTTACACACAGCGACTTCACAGAACATAAATCTTTTCAGCGTGAACACTTGATGATTTTCTAACTTCACGCACATACGCGGTTGGACCGAGTAAGTGGTCTTTGTGAAGGAAATGTTCGTGTGACACGGTGACCACAAATGATTAATTGCTTTAGAACGATTAAAAACTAGGAAGTCCTGCTAATCTCCGGTTGAGGTGCAGCTATTAATATTAGCATACTTGGTAAATATAGGTTGTTTATCCTTGAAACACATTACAAAAAAACACACACACATATACATATATATAAATAAAAAAAGAGTTCATTTGCAAAAGCTCACAACAAAACATGTTTTTATTGTGTTTTCTTGTGCTAGTTAGCTATTTATTAGTTATTTATTAACCTCAACTGCAGTTTCATTCATTAATTGAATTAATTGATAATATGGTTTCTGAGAATTGTTAAAAATGGCATTTATTGTTGCATTTTGAATGTTGCACTCTTCATATTTACAGTGCCCTCCACTAATACTGGCACTCTTGGTAATTCTGAGCACAGGTGGATGTGAAAATCTGAATTGTTTATTCTTTTTGATCTTTCGTTCAAAAAAATGTACAAAATTCTAACCTATCATTGTCAAGTAAAACAACTAAAAATTGGGAGAAAATCTCATTGTGAAATAAATGTTTTTCAATTATTGGAATCCATTTATTGCTACGTCCTTTTCCCAAGATAACAGCTCTGAGTTTTCTCCTGTAACGCCTGAAGAGAGCACTCCTTCATCCAGGATCTCTCCAGACCCTTTAGATCAGCAGCTCCATGATGATGCTTCTCCTCTTTAGCTCTCCTCACTCAGGGTTCAGCTCAGAGGACTGGGACTGACATGGCAAGAGCTTCATTTTGTGCTCAGTGACTAATGCTTGTGTTTATTCTGATGTTTGTTTTGATTATTGTCCCAGTGGAAGACCCAATCATGATCCATTATAAGATTTCTAACAGAGTCAGTGAATTATTGATTTGTTATCTGCTGGTTTTTGAAAGTATCCATGATGCCATGTGTCTAAACAAGATGTCCAGGACCTCCAGCAGAAATATAGACCCACAGCATTAAAAACACAGCAGTATCCTTCACTGACACATGGAGTATATTTTATCCCTGTGTTCACCAAACACATCTGGAGTGTTCGCTGCTTAAAAGCTAATGTTTTAGTTTCATCTGATCATAGAAGCCAGTCCCATTTGTAGTTCCAGTCCTGTCTGACAACTGAACATGCTGGAGATTGTTTTTGGATGAGTGAGCAGAATTCTTCTTAAACTCTCCTGAACAACATGTGCTGATGCAGAAGATTTGTTTGACTATTATTTTAAAGGTTTTCTGACCCTGAGATTCTGCTATTTTTTTACAGTTCTCCAGCTGTGATCCTTCACTCAAACTCTACTCCTCGCCGTGCATTAGGATGATAGAGACACACTCTTCCAGGCAGCTTCCTAACATTGTATGTTGATTGGAAATTCTTCATTATTTCCCTGATGGTGGAAATTGACGTTTTCACTGCTCTAGCTCTTTTTTAAAGCCACTTCATTAATTTGTGAAGCTCATTTATGTTTTGCTCATTATAAGAAATCTATTCTTTGGTTTTTCTCATTGTGTTGATGATTAAGGGATTTGGGGCTTTGTTTTCCCTCCTATATATATTGTGGCGGGAATCCCGAGGAACAATCAGCATCACCCTGGCAACCATCTACCCGCAACTGGGGCTTTCAGCCACTACAGCTGCTCCTGGAGGGGTCACCATCACCTAGTCTTGTCGTTGAAAGGGTTGTAGTCGGCCGTATGCTGTGAGCGCTGCCCCGCTCGATGAGGCAAGTGGCTGGCATAAGAGGCCCAAAGACTCTGGCTGAACTCATCGAAGGCAATTGAGCTGGCGGACGCTACTTATCACCGGGATACCAGGGAGCGAGCGCCACCATTTCCCCGAACCAGGAATGACGGCTGCCGGAGAACCGTCCAGCCCCTGCGACGAGTCAGTGCCCACTGACCCACCTTCCCCGCCTACAAAGACCGGCAGGATGGCAGGCTGTGTGGTTCACCAGAGGACACCTAAAGGAGCACCAAAGACCACTGCCAAAATTAAAGGCTGTATGTATTGTGCACTGTTGGACTGCGGAAGCGCTGTCTCCCTCCCCCGTGTCCCCGGCCAGTGTCCAAATCGTCAATGCCCATCACCTATGTGCATGGAGACACACGTCAGGTACACACTAACATGCTTACCTTTCACAAAGGCTGTGAAACCTGGACCCTGGAGGTAGGGCTCTTGAAGGAGACTGGCCAGGGTTCGAAGCCGTCATGGCCACTGCCACACCATGGGACGAGGACTCATCAAGCCACAAGAAACCAAAGTCAAGGCCATCCTGGACGCCCGAAGCCCTTCACAAAAACCCAGGTACGAGCATTCTTGGGGTTGGTGGGCTATTAACGTTGTTTTATCTCCAGCTTTTCCTCTATAGCTGCCCCCCTGACGGACCTGACCAGGAAGGGGCAACCTGACAGGATTCGCTGAACCGAGGGAGCAAAGCGGGCCTTCCAGGTGATCAAACAGGCGCTGACCACGGAGCCGGTCCTCCGCACCCCGGACTTCAGTTGCCTCTTCCTGCTCCACACGGATGCTTCCGGCACGGGACTGGGGGCCGTGCTCTCCCAGATCCAGGAGGGAGAGGAGCATCCGGTGGTCTACATCAGCCGCAAGCTGACCCAGGCCGAGAGAAACTATGCTGCTGTGGAGAAAGAAGCTCTCGCCATCAAGTGTGCAGTCCCACACCTGCACGGACCAATCAAACACGGATTGGATCCCAATATAAACTGGCTTCCCAGCCCAGAAGATGGAGAACTATCTCCGATGGTGTGCGAACTTACCTGCTCTCTATCATTTGTCTCCGTGGACTCGCCGTGACCGATTGGTTCCCACTTCCTGGATCCACTCACCAGGTAACCACATTTCCCTTGCACCTACCCCTCACTGGACAAGTCACTGAATTGCACTGGAGAAGAGGATTCAAGTCAGCACTGAGCACCGAAGACGCCAGCACCATTGTTTGTTTACCTGCTTCACAAGTATTACCCTCCGGGGCTCACTAAAGTCTGGCTCTCTCGTGTAGTTCCTTGCCAGGCCACAATATTTCTGTGAAACAGTAAGCCAGAATAATAGCACCGCCTTGAAAATAAACCCTGTGACGTAGAAAAGTGGAGGCGTGTTTAAACAAGTTGACAAGTCACAACTTCCCCACAAGTCACAAATAAATAATATATCTTTGGTGATATTTTCTCTGCACAGCTTGTAACACTTGAAATCGCATCATATGACCTCTTTAAAACAATGACTTACAGTACATCATCTGTGGGAGACAGCAAAAAATATGTCCTTTCACTGAAAAACATATCCTTTCCTTTAGGGACATTGATTCAAAATTTCTCCAAAAAGTGTGCCACTGTGAGGAACTCTCTGAGTCAGACGGATCCATAAGCAGGCTTTTATTATGACAAGGTCGTACAGGCGGAAGTCAAGAACCAGGCAAACAACAGTAGCAGGGGAAATCCAGTACTCACAAACAGTAAACAGGCGATAGGTCGGGGCAGGCGGAGATCGTTCAGAGGGTCCAGAAAAACAGTCCAAGTAATCAACAAACAGTAAATCCAACGGGGAAGAATGCTCGGGATTGTTCGCTAGGCAAAACAAAACTTCGCACCGAGCGGATGTCCAAACGCGGCTTTTAAAGGCCGCCAAAGGCGGGAGAAGCCAACCGGAAGAATACAAGGTACGTGGGTGAAAAGGGTCTGGGTAGGAACTAAAACTCAGGCGAGGGTTCCCGCCGCTGTGTTCCGGAGGGAGCCACAGAGGTGCGGTCTGTGACAGCCACTACTATACACTAGTATAGTTTGAAATTTAAACCAAGTGCCATAGCCAGTGATTATAGCTTTACAATGCCAATGGTGTTGTTTTGCATGTGCTAAATACTTGGGTAGACTATTTGGGATGCTTTTTTGGAGCTAGGCGATATTAATCACTCAATATAAATAATTTGTCTTTCAAGGATCAACGCTAGTTAGCCTAATCTTTTAAAACCTCACCAGGATAATCTGATGCCAAATGTATTCGCGTAATGTGGTTGCACCTAACAGCAATATTGTACAACAAGTGATAATAATAAGTGTAATTTGCACACAGCTTTGCAATGTCATGCATCCTATTACAGCAAAGAAATTATTCTCATAAAAGAATAAACGACTTGCTCGAATGCATACCTGGACTATATCTGGAAACAGGTTTAAACAACATGAAAGGCAGCACCTAAACCACACCGTTTAATTAAAGAATATCCCTGGGCCGTAGCGCAGACACACACACACACACACACTCTCTCTGACAGCTTGGCACATGCAAACAGCACAAAATATTTACAAGAGGAAATAGCTGCGACATGCAGACTCAGAGTTTGTGTGGTCTGCATCCATTATATGAGGCTCTGTCAACACAACTGATCCAGAGTCAGCGGGGGTCTGTGTCCCCGGAGCCAGTCGGGGCTTTTCATCCTGATCAGGGATGGCACAGGGAGAGAAGAGGCTTTGGACAATGGCCATCATCTTATATTAATTCTGATGTCATACGTTGTCTAATAAACCACTTGAAGCAAGCAATTGAGGAAAGAATTAGAGAAATTAAACACACACACACTTAACGAAGTTCCCAGTCTAAGTCAAAAACAAATATTTAAAATTTACATCACTGTTTTGTTTTTGTGCGGTAGGTGTTTATTTTATTCTCCAGTGTAAACGGAGACCTGCGCATGGCTTTAAGGGTAAAATTACACTATTTAATTAGTACGTGTAGCACTGAAATTAAACCATGACCTAATTCCTATAAGTCCTTACACAATCTAACATGTGTTTAAAACTGAACTGGAAATTAGGTGCTGGGCGACCGGCCAGAGGAGAACTGGACCCAACTAAGCCTGGTTCTCCCAAGGTTTTATTCCCCATCCTCTCATGGATGGGGTTTTGGTTCTCCTCCTCTCCTCTTAGTTGGGGACACCTGATTTCCAGTGATTATCATGGTCTTGACTACAGAGACCGTCTCTGCATGTGATAAATAAAGTTTAATCTCATCATTATATATTACCATCACTCTGTTTTCCTACTTGATCAAGTTCAGTGCTTTGCTACAATCTGTATTGTTAAAAGAGCTAGAGAAATAAAAAAAGTGACTTAATTAATGACCAGATTAAAAACTGTCAAGGCAATAACACATTTCATGGAAATTCAAAGTGCTTTACAGTAAAATGTGACTCTGGAGAACAAAACAAGTCATAAGTGTACATGTTTTAAATTGAGATTTATCATCATCTGAAAGCTGAATAAGTATGTTATGTTTGTTAGGAGAGGACAATATCTGGCTGAGATACAACTATTAGAAAATCTGAAATCTGAGGGAGCAAAAAAAATCTAAATATTGAGAAAATTACCTTTAAAGTTGTCCAAATTAATTTCTTAGCAATGCATATTACTGATCAGAAATGAAGGAAAGTTGCTAAATATCTTCTTGGAACATGATCTTTACTTAATATCCTAATGATTTTTGGCATTAAAGAAGAATGGATGTATTGTTGGCTAACGCTACAAATGCAAATTTTGTGCTCCAAGGATCGCAAATAATAAAAAAAAATAATAAAAATAAAAGTGCAATCAGACGAAGTACATCATGCATTATTCTCCTGGTTGTTTCTGGGAAGCCAGTTTTCTTGTTCAGGGATCGTAATGTCTTACCTGTCAAAGAGACGTCTGCGACCCCCTCACCCCCGAGAGACCCTCACAGTTTATATCCGTGCGCCGGATTATTACTTTTGATTGAGCATGACTTAAAATAACCACATGCTCGAGGGGCTTTAATTAGTTTTTCTGCACCTGGACTGAACAAAAGTTTCCAGAGGCATTATGTAAGTCCATCTGTAGGTCAGGGGGATGACAGCCATCCGTGAACGCTGCCCTCTCATGGATGGCGTCTGCAAACGCACACAAACTTTCTTGATTTTGCATGGCTGCATTTTCCGGATTACAGAGTAATTAAACACACTCCTGTGTCTCCAAACAGACTCCCTTCTGCTCGCTCCTAAAGACCTCAGTGACCTCACCTTTTTTCTCTCTTTCCTTCATTTTTACCCTTTCCTTGAAACCAGAGAGTTGCTCGACACTCTCATAAATGCTACATGGGAAAGGAATGTATTGACCCATTTTTGGGTGCAACCGTTCACCGCACCGTTTCTGATGATTAAAATGTGTTTGAAGCCCCACTCTGTCCCCTGTTGTGTACATTTACAGTAATATGATATACTTGCAAAAGATGAGCACGGCAAAGTCTTTATCAATTTTCTGGTATCACTGTGTATATGAACAATTGTTTGTCTTGTTCAGTTACATCTAAAATTGAAATGTTCGTTTGCAAAAACATTTTTATTATCAATTTATTGTGCATTCAAATTAGGTAGGTAGGATTAGGATGTAGAATAAGGCATGTGTGCTTAATTAGCACTGATGAATGGCTATATTATTAGTAATGTGCATGTTAATAAGCAACTAAGAGATGTTACTGTAAAATAAAGTGTTACATTTGGTTGAAGTAAAAATACAGCAAACTAACAATAAAAAGATTTTTGAAAATATATTTTTTGTGCATAAACTCTTTAATTGTTTATACATCTATGGACTTGTATGCAGTATTGTGGAATGTGTATTGTTCTTTTAAGACTAAAGCATTATAATATCGTGTCACTCCCTAGAAAATAACTGCATTAGTTTAATGGAAAGTAATGAGCTACATTACTTTTGGGGCTTGCTTGTTTGTTTTTAACATTAAAAAGTTATATTTTTTCCCTTTAACGCCAAAAGTGAAATGAACAAGCATAAAGCAAATTTAAAAAGCTCAAACAATCTTCGCGTCGTTCTGGTTTCCATGAAGAATTAAGAAAGGTTAACACTTTCCAACTCTCCAGATTTCTCTGAGCAAGGCCGCAGGAGAGCTTTCAGTCAATAAATGGGGGAAAAAAGTGATATTACTTGTTTGAAAAAGTAACCCAGTTTTTCCTTTTAAAAAAATTAACGCATTACTTTACAAGTTACTTGAAAAAGTAATCCGATGATGTAACTTGCATTACTCATAATGCATTATTACCCCCAAAGCTGCTTGTATGTGCAAAATAAAGCAGAATAAATATGTCGAGAACTAGTTTACTTTTGGCAACTGAATATGAAGTCAGATTCTAGTCTAAAACCTCAATTCATTTCGCCAAGATCTTGCCATTTTTCTGTTTAACATGCATCATTCCCTCAGTAGCTGGATTGTGGGCGGTCTGACGCTAGGACTAGTTTATCCTGGACTGATTGCATTTGTTATGAATGGTTAGGCTTGAGAAACGGTTTGCTTATTTAGTCCCTGCTTGCAGTAGGATTTGTTAAGCCTCGGTACTGGCTGAATATCTTGAAGTGGTCAAACGTGAGAGCTGTAGTGTGTGTGTCACTGGCCATCCACACAGTATGATTAGAACAGGAAACATAAAGCCCAGAGCCACGGCAGGTAAGAGCCCTGAGTGATTATGTTGCTCTAACTTGTACAAATATTTACGGCCTGATTATTTTGGGTCTGCCACGCTGGGATTTTTTCACTCTGCCGGTCCTGAGGCTGCACAAACACAGGAGACCCGACGTCTGAACAAGCTGTCTGTCTGGCCATGACAGGACACCCATAACCCAGACTACTGCAACCTTCAGAGCCCTCGGCCTGACCACACACAGAAATACACTCATGCAGGTCTGTTCTGTCAGAAACACTTGCACAAAATCGCATGCTGCTTTATGAGATGAGCATGCATGTATGCCACCAGTCGGAAACCTGAAATAGTTCAACAACAACAAAAAAATATTATTTACTTCGCTTCACGTGGTTCAAAACCTGGTTGACTTTCGTCTGTGCACCACAGGACATCACGTTTGGAAAAATACAATGAAAGTCAAAGGAAAAACTGCAAACATCCGACGCATGACAATCATTTGAAGCTCAAGAAGGTGCAACCACATGGATGCAAACTTCTACCAACAAAATAATCTGTGTAAATCGTTATTAAACATGAACTGAATTGAAGCAAATGGATTCAAAGATTTGGGTCCCACTTTATATTAGATGACCTTAACTACTTTTTACTTAAATGATTTAAATTAATCATTTGGTACAGAGCACTTATTATGTACATACATGTTTTTACATTGTAAATATGAAGTTACATCTGTAATACATTTTTGTACTTACATTTATAATCATAATTATAATCCCTTACACCTTAGCCCTACCTTAAACTTACTCATAGCACCAAACCTGTCCCTAACTTTACCCGTGTGGTGCTAAATCTAAAAGATTGCTAGTAATCACAGGGGAACCACTAAAAGTGCTACATAGCACCTAAATATTTAAAGATGGTGCTACAGCACCTAAACCACCCCAAAGAACCACTTGAGAACCATTACAGGTATTTAGATGCTATATAACACTTCAATTGATTCCCCTACGATTCCAAACCAAAGAATCACTTGCTATATTTAAAATGTTTATTTATAAATTGCTATGTGACCTTGGACCACAAAACCGTAAAAGTCTTAAGTCACTGGAGTATATTTGTAGCAATAGCCAAGAACATATTATCGGTTTTGCTTTCAAACCAAAAATCAATAGGATATTAAGTAAAGATTGTGTTCCATGAAAATATATTACAACGTAATGTTTGATTAGTAATATGCATTGCTAAGGACTCCATTTGGACAATTTTAAACGCGATTTAATCAATATTTTTATTTTTTGCTCCCTCAGATTTCAAATTTTCTCAAATAGCTGCATCTCAGCCAAATATTGTTCTATCATAACAATAACCATATATCAACAAAAAGCCTATTTATTCAGCTTTCATTTGATGAATAAATCCCAATTTCCAACAATTGGCACTTATGACTGGTTTTGTGGTGCAAGGTCACATACCACAAAGAACCACTGAAGATTTACCCATTTTTTTAATGTTCTCAGACGTTAATAATGCAACTCATTAGTATGTAAGAACAGTAGCATGCGACAGACATCAGTAGAATTTACCTCAAATGACATGCATGAGAAAGGATAGAAGCACGACATGAAACTATAAAACATTTCAACAGGCCGGGTAAGTGCAAACAGGTCCCTTTAAATCCTGTAAAAAGATTTATCATTGTTGAAAATATTAGGTACTGGAAGACTGTCTTAACTCTGACCTGTATACTCTTAGGGTTCAGAAAAGCCCAGTCTCTTTGTTCAACAGCTCCTGAGGTGATCTCATGGTCACCTCCACCCACTGCGTTACTCAGCACTGATGCACTTCCTCTACCTATGACTAACAGGGCTCATCCGAATGGGGTCTAAATAACGGGATGCTGATAAACCGAATGATGGCGACTTTTCCGAAACGCCTGACACTGACGTGGCCCACACAGCAAAGCACATGAATCATAGATGACCCCCCCCCCCAGACGTTCTGGCTCCCTCCTGTGCGTTCGGACCACATGGCCCAACACAATCAGGCCTCTGTTAGAAAGGGTAATTATTTGGAAAATGACTGGCAACACACCTTAGCTTCTCCTGACAGCTCCATTAAATCTGACATGGCTTTGCTGCTCGCCGAGCGGTTTCCTTTGCGCGAGCTCTGCACACGATCAACAGAGACACGACTTCACGACATCTTCGCAGTGAAGATCGCAAAGCCTCCGCCGAGTGAGACGGTGGGTGGTTTCAGCAGTCAACCCCGGTCGCTAATTCATTACATAACTGCAAAACGAAGAGAAAGGCTGAAGGAAATTGAGATTTATTTCAGTGGTGAAACTGGTTGTGTGTTTTGGACCGCGCTGCTGTTTTCTAAACATGCCGGGTGCGTGTTGGTCAGAGGGGAGGTGAACAGCGGGCCTTTGTGGCTCGGCCCGAAGCTAAGTGTGTTTGGGCTTGTGGTTTTTGGGAGCCCTATGGCTGAGATCGGACACTTTTCGATGGAAACTGTTTAACAATGAACCCATAAATAGGCATGAAGTCCATCCCTCTTGTTCTAGACCATTTACATTCATGCATTTAGCAGATGCTTTTATACGAAGCGACTTGTGTTGCTTTCTAGGTGCATTTTATCTTGCTTTCCCTGGGAATCAAACCTTTGGAGGGTGCATTGCATAAATGCGCAGCCGGCTTAGTAGAACTAGTTTTTTGTCAACACTAAATCTGTCACGCATCTTCTGAAGCAAACAGCAGAAGCATGAACAAAATCAAAATCCCTACGAATTCTCAGTCTTTGACAATTTCATAAAACACTTTTTGCAAAGGCTTAAGCCTAGTCCTAGACTTGACTGTAAGTCTAAACTGTTTGACTGAACAAAACTTGCACTGGATGACCTTAAAATATTAAAATATATATTTTTTCTAAGGTATGTCTATAAAAATTATTTAAATGTCCTAATTGAACTACCGTATGGCTTAATCCTGGCTTAGGCTAAACCCTTTCTGTGAAACTGGGTCTATGTGTCTAACAGGAATTAATATTATTAGTTTTTCAACAGATGTGAGGTGTTTTGTAATTTGTGTGCAGTTCTTGGATTTGTGTGTGAAACATTTGCATGTGCAACCCGACTTATGCCTATATAACCTGTGTTTTAACAAAAGCAGGCATTCCATATGTCCAAATTGATATTTGGCAACCTAAATAACAAGTAATTTCAAAGAAAGTTGGGGTAAAAAAATGCATATATATATATACACACACACACACACATGAACCTAACCTCACCCATATCCACCTCAAGCAGAGGTGTTTTGCAATACAATATGACCATAATAAATGCATTGTACCTCATTTTTAATGTTTTGTCCTGAATGAGTAAATCTTGAATATATTTTCATTTGGTTTCTTACGATAATTGTGCATTCCAGTATTAATTGGAAAAAGTACGTCTATGCTTTGTATTAATAAGCAATATTGAGAAAGCCAACCTTGGCCACCTTAAGGCACATTACATAACCACCAAAAGCTCTTGAAACCGAGAAACACAACAGCAACTGAACATTACCCAACTATGATGCTGTCTCTTCTTCCTTCTAGCGTAAGTTAACATTTTTGCCACCCTTTACTAGCACCCTAAACTGATTCCTTTCTGACATTTCTGCATGTTTTTCATCACCTCAGGCTCCGGTGAAGGTCATGGTTGTTGTGTCTCACCTCAAACCCTGATCATTGTGTAAGTCTGTAACGTCATATTTCTGCTCCCAGCTTTCCTAAATACCTGTGACTTCCTCTCTGAACTGTGCTTAAGTGTCACAGACACACAGCAGCCTCATACAAAGAGTCACTGAGCTTCACAGTCGATGCAAGCCTCGGTGATTCATTATTGGCACAAACACAACTTTTATTACATGCAGTTGTTTAAATTACTGCAACTGGTCCCCTATAAACAGGCACAATAAACCTACTGCCAAAAATATTTCAAGTATATGGTTTAATCTACTTTCTCCACACTCCAGAAAGCAATTAAACTGACGGGTGACGATAACAGGAAATCAAGACACTTAACTAAACAACATATTAAAGCGTCCACATACAAACCAGCACACTTAAACTCAGTAAGCCACCCACAGACCTTAAAGCCTTTTATGAAATGTGACTTTAAACTGTATTTTTTTGTTTTTAAAAGTGGTAACTTCATAGATGTACTTTATAGATGGCCTACCTTTACAGAACACACCCGGGGAGAACTTATATCTAATCATGAAAGAATCTGAAGTCTTTTAATCGCTTGCAGATTTTCACTGCCACCCAAGACTTTGCCTCATGCTGGGTTCACACATGCGCAGCCTTCAGTGTCCTTAATCAATACATTACAGCACAGTTTGGCAGCCTGCTCTCGTTTGTAGATTTTTACGTCTTCAGAAGTAAATGTGACTTGAATTTGCAATCACAAAGAAACTCTACGATGCTTGGGTTTTTCGGGTGTTTGCAGCGTAAAGCGTTTCGAGTGGTTTTCGTTTGGAGAAATTAGTCATTTTAAGATCAGAAAATAGCGAATTTTCTCTTTCACTGATGAACACACAGCGCAGTTCTGAGTAGATCACTTACAGTACAAATTGTAATCCATTACATTTGACAGATTACATGACGAAAAACTGCAGTTAGGAATGTAATCTAGAGAACTATTTGTTTTGAACTTGTGTATTGCTTAACTTGTTTTAATACAACTAATGTAAAAAATGCAAAGAGAAAGAATACCAGTTTAATTATTTGATATTAAAATAACAATAAGACGTCGTTTAAATGACGACTGCAGCACTGAATGAGCGTGAAATCAGGACTCTTGTTTTATCACATCACAAGGTATCTGGCAACGAACACAGAAAACAAAACAGCCGGAATGTTAATAGAAATTCAGTAATTGCGGAGGAAGGAAATAGGCTTGTTGCGGAGCCAAATGGTTTTTCGTTGGACTATGGATTTTGTTCCAGGTTTTTCCTCTTACATATCCCAGTGAGATCTCGAGGAACCGCAGGTGATTACTTGAGCAGAGGTTTACTTCTGGGTGCAGGTGCTTGATAAATGACCCATGTCTAGTGTAATGAGAGTCCTACGGCTGTCTGAAGTGACCACACTTTTATCAAACCACACAAACGGCTGAGAGGTCGACTGTGAGATATAGTATTTGATTGCATTTAAACAAATTTCAGCAAATCAGAACGTTTATGGTGCCTATATTTTCTGCAGGTTTACTGAAGATAGTTTTAGCAGCATTTCAAGACCAATTAAAGAAAATTCAAATAACTAATTGAATGAAACTCAAAATGGCTAGGGAAGTCTAGAGAAGACACAATAAGACAATTAAAAATTTGAAAATACAACTTCCAAATCAATTAATGAATTTAAAAAAATAGTTACGCACATAAAATCTACTGAAACATGTTATCACATTGCAAAAAATTACATTTCTGGCAGTGCAAATATTTAAAGACTACCAAATCAAAACACACTGAAATGCAAAATCACATAAGTTTTGTTTTTGGAGAAAGTTTATGATTATAACAAAATCAAATAATTAATTTAATTCAAAGGGAAAACAAGTCTTCATAACTCAGTGACAGATATTTGTTCTTGTTTTAATCATACATTGTCTTTCGATAATTTCGATAAAAACAATAACTGTTTATCTATTTGCACCTAAAAGTAAATGTATCTTTTAAATCTACAAAATATGTGTTCTGGAAAATAATAATACAAAATACTAAGGTAGATATTCATTTTTTTGCATTCTATTAATGCCATGACTATAGTTTTAATACTTTCTTAAGTTTAAGTCTATAATTTGTGGGGAATTTAAAACTTTTTAAGGTTTGCAGAAAGTAAAATATGGTTGCAAAAAGAGCCCAAATGATAAAGAAATCCAGAGACAAATTTTGCAGCGTTCAAGAGACACAAGATTTAAAAGACGGAACGTTCCAGCTCTTTACAAGATACTTTCCATCCAATTTAGGGGCCCTTCAAGAATTCACACTCTTATATTTGGCCTCCCGGGAGGTTCGAGGTAAACAAACGAGCGAGGGGAGTCCCGGCGCGGATATCTAGGGGTCTTTCTTTAAATAGAAAACTCGAACTGAATGGCTGGTCTGTTAAAGTGATCAACTCGAGACTTTTTCTGGAGCACACATGGGCACGATTGAGGAAAGGGGCAGCTGACCTCCGTTCTCGTTTGAGGTAATGTTTAAAAATAGCCCTGGGTGGGTTTGTCTGTGTGTGGGTCGTTTGCGGAGGTTAACGAGCTGTGCGGAGCACTCTGAAGGGTGCGTTTTCAGGAAGGCCCCCTCCAGTGCACAGTGTCCCGGAAACTATCAGAACTACATAAACCTTTAACCTGAGAGGGCATAAACAGTAGAGCTTGGGTTCGATTTCAAAGGAATGCAAAGACTGCTAAAACATGCACAAGAAAAGCAGGGCAAGTCACTCTCTGCCAAATGCTTAAATGTCAATTCTAAATAATTTATCTGTATTTTATATTTATTTTATATTATAATTGTGATTGGCCAAATACCGCAAGCGTCTGATGGAAATGCTCCGCCCCTTACCATAACGT